>JACXIT010000228.1:196342-312727 GCA_014737525.1 Bombus difficillimus | reverse complement strand
TCCTCGAGTTCTTCTTTCCAGTTTTGTCCTCGAGTTCTTCTTTCCTGTTTTGTCTTCGAGTTCTAATTTCCAGTTCTGTCTTCGAGTTTTGTCTTCCAATGTTGTCTTCGAGTTCTATCTTCCAGTTCTGTCTTCCAGTTATGTCTTCGAATTTTATCTTTGAGTTTTGCTTTCTAGTTTTGTCTTCGAGTTCTGCTTTCCAGTTCTGTCTTCCAATTTTGTCTTCGAGTTCTTCTTTCCAGTTTTTTCCTCGAGTTCTTCTTTCCTGTTTTGTCTTCGAGTTCTAATTTCCAGTTCTGTCTTCGAGTTCTGTCTTCCAATGTTGTCTTCGAGTTCTATCTTCCAGTTCTGTCTTCCAGTTATGTCTTCGAATTTTATCTTTGAGTTTTGCTTTCTGGTTTTGTCTTCGAGTTCTGCTTTCCAGTTCTGTCTTCCAATTTTGTCTTCGAGTTCTGTCTTCCAATTTTGTCTTCGAGTTCTGTCTTCCAATTTTGTCTTCGAGTTCTGTCTTCGAGTTCTTTCTTAGAACTTTATCTTATAATTGTGTCTTGCAGTTGTGCCTCCGAATTGTGCGTGTGAATAGAATTTGTCAAAGTTTGAATGTCTGTAAATCTGCAAAACCCGATTGAAACTAAAAGTATTGGAACCGTGATCGAACTCACCTTTCGTAAGGTTCGCCACAGTTTGGTAGCTAACGTTTTTGGAGAAGCAAAAGTTAGAATAGTCTCGTCGAGGTAACTGAGCTGTACTCGTGTGTCGAGAGCGCATTGCTCCACTTGTGGTACTTCTATTTGCGGTCGCAGAAAAGTTGATATCATTTACGATCGTAGAAAAATCGCTGATATTTGAGGTTGAACGAAGCAGAAAGTGAGCCCTCTGAAAACATCGCCACTTGCTACCGTTCCACTTTCATTCGTAGGGAAAATTAGCGCAACTTTCTGTTTGCTGAGCGGCTTATCAACTTTGATTTAAGTATCAACATTCTTCACCGTACCGAGATTTTACTTACAACATTATCTAACATTATTTTCAATTGTTGTTACGGAATACCATACACAATATTAAAATTTATTTTAATACACATATATTTATTTTATATAAAATAGACATTAAACTTAAGTATTCCATTCTGTACCACCGTGTAGAAATTTATACAGAATTTACAATTTAATCGTTGCATAGAAATTTAGATCCCAATGTCCCAGCCTCAGAAGAAGCCTACAGAATTTTCAGATTCTATTATACTAAATTATACTAGAAACAACTAAGAATATTAATATCAAAGATTTCAATGGTTCTTTAAATAGCCTGGAAAATATTTCTCTCGTTGCTTGAAAATCATTTCGCCTATAAAAAGAAACCTGGCTCTACGAAAAGATTCGAAGATTCTTTTCGGTAAAATTTCTAGTTTCTGACGCACATCCTCTCGCAACTTTCTCCCGATCTTTCTTCTACGTCGGTGAAAAACAGAGAAGAAAATAAAATGATAGAAATTGAGAGAAGCTGTCAAAAACGTCGACGAGATTGCGTAAGAGGCGTGCAAGGAGATCCGCGCAACTTTGATTATTTAAATGCGCGATGGGAACATCTAATCTGATAGGCGCTGGCGAAAGATATCGCATGAAGTATGATTCATTGTCCCGCGATGCAATTAAATATTGTCTTCTCCCTCCGCGGTCCAGTTCTGCTCGATTTCTTTTTGATTCAGGCTGCCTCGTGGGAATGAGAAACCGTCGGCATTTTTCACTTTTCTCTCTGCCTCGCTTAGTTTCACGTAGCGCGACTCTAACGCCTACACACTGCCGCTTCTTTCTTCATTTCCATTTGATTTCTTCGGATCTTCTGGCCTTACAAAAGTCTTTACAAAAATCTTTACTTCTCGTTTACGTTTGTTATTTCTTTCTTTGGAAAATATGTCACTTTTCGATTTTATTTATCTGTACAATTGCTAGTTCGTTTAATTAGTTTTTCCATTTAATTGCCTTGTAGAAGTTGTCGAGGTTTCTTCATTTTTTATCTCTTCTGTTCCTTTCGAATCTTTCTATTTTCTACATTCACATTTTCTTCTGTTTGCCCTAATTTTTATTTGCATTAAATTTCAGGAAAAATCGCACAGGGGAAAATATTAAAAGAACGTTTGTTGTTTCATAATAATTGCGTCGAATAACATGCTATTGGCTGATTTTCACCAGCTTCTCAGCTTCCCCTCTTTAACTGCAGTTCTCAGCACAGCGAGAAAGTTGTAAACTTGAAAATAGGCTTGATATTATTTATTATCAAATAATGGTTCAATAGTAAATTATCAAGTACGTATAAATGATTAAAAATTACATCATATTCGATCAATCTTGCCAGGAAATTGTTTTCTATATATGTAATCACTATCTTATTTATAATAAGGCAATGCGTTAAATATTTTATTAGACAAAATTTAATTGAAAAATTTAATGGAT
Source organism: Bombus difficillimus (assembly GCA_014737525.1). Taxonomy (NCBI): domain Eukaryota; kingdom Metazoa; phylum Arthropoda; class Insecta; order Hymenoptera; family Apidae; genus Bombus; species Bombus difficillimus. The sequence continues at coordinate 310,274 of JACXIT010000228.1, read as the reverse complement.
AGTTATTCCTTAACTGCAACGTCGCCAAGAAATTCAAGATTTATGACTACAATTAAATCTCTCTCTAGGTATATAAATCAAAATAATATTATTCTTTACACAATCTTTGTTCTCTTTCCTTATCTCTTTCCAAATTTGTTTAATTACCAATAAGTAAAGCAGCGTGTGCAGCGATCAAACATTTAAGAAAAGATTGCTAGAACAGCGGCAAACTATTCGATGCAAGAATTATCATCGCCTATTTGATGGCGTTCGCGATATAATAAATGCAAACAAAGCGTGGTCGATGGCGAAGCTAATTCTCGGTAAATTTCGCAAAGTGTACGGCAGCCATCGATTTGTTTTGTCAACGCGATCAAATAAAACACGCGTTTTATCGCATAAACCATAAACGCCGGTATTAATTAGTTGACAGACATTCTATAGCGGTACAATTTACCGGCTGCTTTTTCACGTGTTTAAACGTTTCACAGATGAAGATATGAAATCGTAGATATCGATAAGATACGTGACGGACGGATGCACGACAGATATTCGTAATGTGCCTTGTAATCCGACGTGTCGGTTCTTTCTAATTAAAATCAATGACGTGTTATGTAGATTGCAGCGGACCTGGTGGTAAATCATTAGAATGTTATTTCTAAGAATTCCGATAAGGTACGTCGATCCACGATAAATATTGATAACGTAAACTAACATTTACTCTTTGTAATTAAAATCATCGATGTGCTTATACTCGTGCCCATTCATAAATATTAGGACAGTAATAAAGGCTTTGGTAAATCTGGAAGATCACTTAGATTTATGTTATTCGTGAGAAGATTTTTCAAGAATATTGATAAGCTACGTCAATCGCTGGTAAATATTTATAAAGCTGATTTGTAAATTGACACTCGTAAACAAACATTTGTAATTAAAATCATTGACGCATGTATAATCCCATTCATAAATGTTTAAGACGCTTACGAACACCACGATAAACGTGAAAACTCGTTGGAAAGTTATTTTTCTGAAAGTATCGATAAGCTTGCTGCGTCAATTCACCATGAATTGAAAACTGGCATTTCTTCTCTTTAATTGAAATCATTTACGTACACTCGTATTCGCAAGTGTTAAGGCAATAATTACGAAGACTTAAGTAAACCTGGAAAATCATTAGGAAGTTAATTACTATTTCAAGATTTTCAATAGAATTTTTACGCTTCTTTGCCTAATCGAATCCAACGGAACCTTCTCTATGGGATTTGGCTTAGAAATCTGGATAGATGCCACACGTAATTATCATAATTTATTTGTTTATTAATTAACATATTTTACTATAGAAATACAAACAGTGCGTGAACAAAATTGTATTATTTCGAATCGCAGTCTTTTGCACGTGTAAAAGAATTGTGACGCTTCGTTAACAATTTATTTAATTTACACTTCGTATGAAAGTAATGAACGTTCAAATATTTATGAATATTTATGAATAATTTTTCTGTTATATCGCAACTGTAATGCCGACAAGTAGATCCGTGATATTGGAAATGTTACTTGGCAAAGAATACCGTAATAATCGTTTCGTTGCGGCATTCTTGTTTATTTTTGTATTGCTTCGTTAATTTGATATCCCGTGTCAATATTTATTTCTCGCGTCGGCGAATATAATCGTACGTATAAATCAATGAAATCTGATCGATATTAACCAGCTTCGTTACTAACGAAAGGTTGGCTAAATTTAGAACAGGCTGCGATTAGGATCAACACTGTGATCTCAACTATTGTTTCGTCAAGACGTTACTTCCGCGTGCTACCGATGTTGAACATTATGTTTCGTGAATGCAATAATTAAGTCTCTACATTGTTCACGCGAATGCATTCCTTTGCAGTTTACAGTACAGAACGAAACCATTCTCTAACAAAGTGCGCACCGTTACTTACAGACACTGTTCAACGTTATTCGAACAACTATCGCCACGTTATTCTTCATTCGATTCTAATTTCTTACTTGCTCGTCGATCCTTCCATTATGATTATTTTTTAATTATTAATTATTTATTTATTATGTTATAAAACGCTGGAAGGTCTGTGTGTTCGTACGTGTTGAATAAAAAGAGATGAAACAGTGGTGCAAAAATAGCTCATTAGCCGCGCACTGGAAAAAATTAATTTTTCCAATTTTCCCCCGTCTGTTCGCGTACTCGCGCCACGCAGAAACTACTTCGCGAATTTTCACCGTCTTTTTTCTCCTCTATGGCTTACTATAGCTACCAGGAAGTAAAACAAAGTACGTTCCATCTCGATCCGTTTCGCAGAAGCTGACGAGTAGCCTGAGTCGTGTGCACTCTGCCATGTTTGCCAGAGAACACACAACGTTGGTCATCGTTTGCACCGTTTTTCCTGTGAAATCGAACCTTTCTACTACGAAGAATTAGCTAAACGTTAGTGTAAAAGAACACGTGTTTCGTCGATGAATAATTCATCTGCGGAAAAAGTCGTTTCCTCTGTATCGCTAGCGAGTGTCCGGTTTATGCGAACGATCAAAGCTAAAGATAAACCATAATTTTTCTCATTGTATCTGAGGTAAAATAATGATGGCTTTCGTCGCGCAGTATCGACAGCGTTCTCCATTTCGAATTTCGCGGCGATGACGAACAGGGTTCCGCGACGAACGCGGCGGAACGTTCGAAAGGAGCAGCCGCGTGGCGCTTTTCCCGCCGCGACGAGCGGCGTGTCGCTGCCACAAAGAGCGCATAAACGCGGCGGAGGCCTTCGACTGCTGTCGGTGGTATGTGAAAGGAGAGTCGGCGGAGATATTTCCTTGGGTTAACGGGCGCGACGAGGAAAGAATCGCGTGGCGCGAGAGGGAGGAAAGGCGAGGCGGTCGCGCGCGACTCACCGAAGAGCGAGAACCTCGAAGAGACGGCGGACGAGGATGGAGCGACTCCGGTCTCGTGAAAGAGGCAACGGAGGAACGAGTCTTGCAGCAGCTAGAAAAGAGGAAGAGGAGGGAGTGATCGGGGTGCTTGATCTGTGTATATATGTGCGTGTACGTGGCGGACGAGCGAGTAGAGGGGAAGGAGCAGAGAGGGTAAATTTATCTGTTGGCGCCGCGCTGCCGAGAGGAGCCTCGCACTACCGACCACGGTTTTACTGTTCTCAGTCGCGCCGTTACACCAAACTTTCGGTCCTATCGGCCCCGTTAGCATTTTCCCTGCGTCCCGCGAAACAACGGGCGCTCAGCCTCGCGTTGCTACCAACAGGTTAACATTGCCAGAATACGGCGATGGTACAACACGAGTCATAGCTTTGACTGCAAGTGCACGTTCTCTTTCCTTCTTTCTTCTTCCGAGTTTTCCGTCCAGTCGACCTCTTGGTCGTTAGCGACGAGTTAAATAGCTTCTGAAGCAGATTTCATCGCGTAGGTTCAAGTTGTTGGATTCCGACTGGTGGAAATTTGACAGCGAGTTGGAAAGTCAGAGGTTTTATTCGACTAGGCAGAACTCTGCTTAGTGTGTTACCCAAAAGTGGTTCTTGTAGCCTAATCGATGATAGTATGACGAGGACAATGGTCAGGGAGCAGTGGCGAGAAAAAAAGGGTCGAAGTTCAGGATGATTCAGGAAGGAGAAACAGAGATTAGGGTGTTTGTTGCAGCATGAGTCTATGATGTTTGTTGCAGGATAGGTTTATGTTTGTTGCAGGATAAGTTTATGTTTGTTGCAGGATAGGTTTATGTTTGTTGTAGGATAGGTTTATGTTTGTTGGCAGGATGAGTCTATGATGTTTGTTGCAGCATGAGTCTATGATGTTTGTTGCAGGATAAATCTATAATGTTTGTTGCAGCATGAGTCTATGATGTTTGTTGTAGGATAGGTTTATGTTTGTTGGCAGGATGAGTCTATGATGTTTGTTGCAGGATAAATCTATAATGTTTGTTGCAGCATGAGTCTATGATGTTTGTTACAACATGAGTTTATGATTGTTGCTGGATGAGTCTATGATGTTTGTTGCAGGATAAGTCTATGATATTTGTTGCAGGATAAGTGGTTTATGTTTGTTGCAGGATAAGTGGTTTATGTTTGTTGCAGGATAAGTGGTTTATGTTTGTTGCAGAATGAGTCTATGATGTTTGTTGTAGGATAGGTTTTTGTTTGTTGCAGGATGAGTCTATGATGTTTCTTGCAGGATAAGTCTATAATGTTTGTTGCAGGATAGGTTTATGTTTGTTGCAGGACGAGTCTATGATGTTTGTTGCAGGATAAGTCTATGATGTTTGTTGTAGGATAGGTTTATGTTTGTTGCAGGATGAGTCTATGATGTTTCTTGCAGGATAAGTCTATAATGTTTGTTGCAGGATAGGTTTATGTTTGTTGCAGGACGAGTCTATGATGTTTGTTGCAGGATAAGTCTATAATGTTTGTTGCAGGATGAGTCTATGATGTTTGTTGCAGCATGAGTCTATGATTGTTGCAGGATGGGTCTATGACGTTTGTTGCAGGCTAAGTCTATGACGTTTGTTGCAGGCTAAGTCTATGACGTTTGTTGCAGGCTAAGTTTATGACGTTTGTTGCAACAAGAATGAGGAATCGGCCATCCAACAAAGTTTTTGACTAATTGAATTGTATTTCTTAGATGCTTCCTGGCCCTTAGCGTAACGTTACGTACAATTCGTTCGATATCGTCTCCTCTCTTTTAACCGCTGCGATTGTCTCGAATAACATGAAACAAGCTAACAAGCTAATCGTTTCTCGTCGTCTATAATAATCGCCAACGTCCCTCGCGTCTTTAACTTTCGCATTTACGTGTGTCGAATAAAACGAGCTCCAAGAGGAAGCTTAAGGCGAATATAATTGTGTACCTCTAACACTCAGAAATTTCAGTACGTCGAAAGCTCGATAACTCGAAGATCTCAGCTCTACCCTCGAGGTTCCAGTTACCCAGCTTCGACTGTGATGCGCGATGTTCTTAGCAGCTGATTTTCGCAGAAGGCCGGTTTGTTTCGTCGAGGATGTGGTCATGCATGATTTTGGCCGGTTCTTAGTCGGAACAATAAGACCTTATCTCTTGTGTTCATGGATTTCCCATGTATCGGCAGGTAGAAGTCCTGAGTTGTGTTACAGCTATAGAGGTTCCTCTTGTTGCATTCCAAATTCCATTCCACCCACGTCCTTTTTTCTCTTATCTTTTTCTTCTTCTTTTTATCCACTTTCGGCAATTGCTATCAATTCCTCCCTCGGAATTATAAATATAATTTTGCTGGCAAAAATGGCTAATTTTGAAACAAAGTCCAACGGAATACACGTTCGCGCCAACATCTTTCATTGTTTCCCTGCCTCCTGTCCATTCCTCAAGTGGGTCCAACGTATTTGTTACGCCTAGTAGATTTTGGGCTGATTTAACGCCTTTTAAACTGTCTCCCAAGTTTCGTCTTGCTTGGAATGGCTTCTGTGACGAACGACGATGTACCTTCTGTAATGGGCGATGATGTATTCCACTGTTAGGTGAACTTCGCATAAATCGAGACTTCTTCCTCGCTCAAGATCTACTGGTGAGTTTCCTGTGGCCTCTTGCGATTCTTGGTCGTGTCTTGGCACAGTACGAGCAATGATCCTCTCGAAGAAGCCATGCTTTCGATGACTCCCAATTTTCTACACCATTTTCTATCAAAAGAAATAGACTAACGAATTACAAGGAGATAAATGTAAATATCACGCGAGATAGTTGGAAGTTAAAACAGAAGAGAATTTCCCATTCTTTCACGCGCATAAGGAACGAAAATATAAAGATGCACTGTATTATCTATATTTTTTTCTTTTTTATTGAAGTAGTGCAACTTCAAGTTCAAGCGTATACTTTGCAATCTTTCTTTCATTCCATTACACAAAGATGTTTCCGGGGAGAAAATTCGAACGGCATAAAATATTATAGCTTCCAAGTAAATGTTTGAAAAGCTATTATTTCAGAAAGAAACATCTTGGTTTTATTACTCGTACACCTTAGCACACGCGTGGTCGCCCTTTCATCGAAGCGAGAGGGATGAAACGATGAGCGGAACTTTGGAGAAATATTGTTACAAGTTTCGTGAAAGCATAGCACGCGAAACCACTTTGTTTCGAGTGCAAATATATGGTAAATAAAAACTGCATCGCGTGATATTTCAGTAACAAAAGGGGCGAAATATTTTAGCTAGTAAAGTCAGTTGTTTCGTCCTGTGATATGTAATTCTATAATAAAAATGTAAAATTCTACAAAGCAACGTCTGTGCCCTACCGCTTTTATATATTAAAGTGAAAAGAGTACATGGCGGTAATCCCCGAAACAAATTGCAAAGAGCGACGCGCAAAATTTGCATGATATACATTTCTCAAACAAAAGCTTGCAACTTAGTAGCCACAAAAACTGGATTAAATGAAATGACTTTAATATAATCCGTGACGCAAGTATGATACCAGATCCATCTTATTAACCCTACGTACGATTGCTCTATCTCGAACAAAAAATTATTCACATTCCGAAGGAGCATTCTTAATTTGCCTTATTTCATCCTTCGAAAATATATATTCATTTATCCTCTTCGAAATCAATTTTTTTTTTTATTAATAACATAGCATAGTAGTGTTATGATATATTTAAATTAAGAAAGACACATGGGTTCGACGTGATTTTTAAAATGATACGTGCATTCTCGTTTATAAGATTTTGTACTATCGTCGATAAATCGTGGGACACTCGGTATACCGTTGTTTAGGAAACGCATGGACAAACGTAATTGCGAAATGAAGCTGACACTGGTTACGCGCGTGTATTACATGTAAACCGTGGATTTTTACGCATTTATGGGAAATTTAAAGATTCAGAAATACACAGTACGCACGTAATATGCAGAAATATATAAAATATTTAAGGTCCTTGTTACAATATCCAGGAGGTGAAACAAATTTCTGTCCAGGTCTTTTGGTTGTGTTCGTAAAAATATAAATTTGCAGCTACAAAAATCCACCATCTAATTACAAGCTAAACTAAGTTGTGAAAATCTTGAAAATATAATTCCAGTTACTACAAACTATACATACGTACGTCTGATTGACTTTACATAATTTATTTCGTTAATTTAGAAATCATAAAATATTGGAATTTTATCATTTTTTAATCCTCGAAGTCTTCCATCGCAAGTTTAAAAAAAATCGATCATTCTGTAATTTTTTAATTCCTTGATTTATCTACGTACAATCGTGCGAACACTATCGATAAGAAGAAGCTCGAAGGAGACTTCAATTAAACCTAATGTCGCGATACAGCCACAAGCCTCTTAATATAATTAACTGCAACCGAGTCTCTGTCACGTTACAATTAACCAATCGACGCTTCGAGGTATCTTACAAAACCCTCTGTCTGTCGCTTTAAAGCGAACTCCTGCCAGAAATCTCACTTTGTCGAAGCTATATACATAACCCTAATCAGGTGCTAAGCGTTTCAGACCCCATTCGTGTGAAAAGTTTCGGTGTGACCGCCGCTGCAATAACTTTAACCATGTGAATCACGACAGGATGCAACATGGCATTAAGTTATTACATGTAGAAGCGCAAATGGACGATGCAGCGTATAAACGGTTCCGGTTGCATCGAGATTTCTCTGGCGCCAAAGTCTTCTCGTTGCTCCCACTGATATTGTCAGGATCAATATCGTCGATTAGCCGTCCGTATGAAAAGATGGAATGATCAAGCATTTCGTCGAGCTGAACTAGCCTGCAGATTTTTATGCATTTATTTTAGATTCAAAATACTCGTTATGATTTGTAATACGCGAAACGAATCTCCGTAAGCTGCACTTTGTTGTACTTAGTCGCATTCACGAGGATATTTCCAGCAGAAATGCGAAATTCAATGTTACATCGTATTCCTGCTAATTAATTGGCTGTGCAAGTATGTCAAATTTCGTACCATTCATCCGGATACGACTGGATGGAAAAATTTGCTACCACGAGGATGCAACGTAGAATACGATAAAGTAACGTTTCTCATTGGCAAATAAGCGCGCGTGGCAATATTTTTTGTACCGCTGTATGCATCACGAGAGAATTTCTTTTTTTTTTTTCTTTTTTTCGAACGAGCAAGAAGACAGACGAATGATACGAGAGTAGAGTCAGCAATGCTCATATATAATGTTGTTCGTTTCTGTCGATGCTGATGCCCCTACGGACTCCGAGTTCGCTTATCACATTCGAATCTTAGTGTTTTCCCGCTCGAATGGTTGGAATTGTTGGAGCAACTGCGGGAATGCGTGCATGCGTGCGTAAATACTGTGCTCGTGTATACTCCGGAGGCCGTGTGCATGCCGGGCAAATCGCCCAGGCAACGGCAGAAACGCACGCGAACGGGGGAACGTGTTCGCCGTGTAGCGGTAGGCAATGAGAGGCAACCGCAGGAAGAAAGAGGAGCGACAGAAGCGAGGATACCGAAGGACAGGCTCATTGAGATGGAAGGCAATTTACTGACTATCCGAGAAGGATGAACGCATGCCACGCGCCCGACGAGGAGAACACAAAGAGCTGGCGAAACAGAGAGACAAGGAGAAAGCAAGGTTTTTTCGTGTGTGTACAGCCTTAGGTTTCTTTTCATCCGTTTTCTTTTGAACACTAGTAGTATGGCCAATCTGTAACGTGGATCTAAAGGCACGCAGTGACTCACGAATGTAGGTGGTTCGACATTTGCGTGTGTATTGTACGATGTATTATGTAGAACAATTTAACATTCTATTAGCTGCACCATCGGAAATTTCACATTTTTATTAGAAAATCAGCATGGAAAATATTGTTTAAATATATATATTACAGTATATATTGGATATTGTTTAAGTATATATTTCACAGTATATATTGGACATTGTTTAAGTATATATTGGATATTGTTTAAGTATATATTTCACAGTATATATTGGACATTATTTAAGTATATATTGGATATTGTTTAAGTATATATTTCACAGTATATATTGGACATTGTTTAAGTATATATTTCACAGTATATATTGAACATTGTTTAAGGATATATTTCACAGTATATATTGGACATTGTTTAAGTATATATTTCACAGTATATATTGGACTCTGTTTAAGNTATATATTGGATATTGTTTAAGTATATATTTCACAGTATATATTGGACATTGTTTAAGTATATATTTCACAGTATATATTGGACATTGTTTAAGTATATATTTCACAGTATATATTGGACATTGTTTAAGTATATATTTCACAGTATATATTGGATATTGTTTAAGTATATATTTCACAGTATATATTGGATATTGTTTAAGTATATATTTCACAGTATATATTGGACATTGTTTAAGTATATATTTCACAGTATATATTGGACATTGTTTAAGTATATATTGGATATTGTTTAAGTATATATTTCACAATATATATTGGACATTGTTTAAGTATATATTTCGCAGTATATATTGGACATTGTTTAAGTATATATTTGATATTGTTTAAGTATATATTTCACAGTATATATTGGACATTGTTTAAGTATATATTTCACAGTATATATTGGACATTGTTTAAGTATATATTTCACAGTATATATTGGACATTGTTTAAGTATATATTGGATATTGTTTAAGTATATATTTCACAATATATACTGGACATTGTTTAAGTATATATTTCGCAGTATATATTGGACATTGTTTAAGTATATATTGGATATTGTTTAAATATATATTTCACAATATATATTGGACATTATTTAAGTATATATTTCATAGTATATTTTAGAAGAATATTGCAGGGAATCATCTGTTGTTTTAATGAGCGATATTTAATAGAATCGTTCTTGTTACCACTCGTCATATGTCGAAGATCATTCGCACTGCGTACTAATTTTTTATGAAATATATGTTTGCAGTATCTGGTAACTTCTATGTAGACTTTTGCCAGTACAAACACGGTAGTCGCGTCTAATGAAATTTAAGAAAACGCATAATATGTTTATAGAAAGTTTGTGCAAGTGTTGCAGTACTTTCGTAAGCAAGACTATGCCACGCGTAAACGATGATAATTAAAATTGTATGATAAGAAAAGAGATACATAGCTGTATATTCGTTTCATCACAGGTTTCCATTCTAATTAATATTCTAGCAATCGTAAAATTTATAGTTTTCAATTCTGATCTGAAGATTTTTGCCTCGTAGTCCGACGACTCAAGTGATCGTATAATATGTTTAGCGAAGGAGAAACATGTTTTTCAAAATAATGTAATCTAGAGAGAAGATAAGATAGGCTGTCGTGTAAATTGTGACTAGTATTTCTTTTAACAGAGCAACGCGAAAGCAAACCTTTTCTTAACTACGATAGAGCTTAAGTAGCTGTTTTCCTTGTCACAGTTTGCAATTATACAGAGAAATAATTTGTCAGCTGCGCTCCAAGTCAAAGTAAAGATGCGATCGAAAGATAAACTCCGTCTAAGTAATCGTTTCGTGCCTTTTAATTAACCTGCTCCATAAAACGAAGATCTCGGCCGAACAACCATATCAAAATACGTTCGCAATCGTTTCGCCAAGTTGTACGACGCACAGACACGTGACAAAAATTGTGACAAAAAGTGAAAAAACGAAAAGGCTCGGCGAGAAAAGAGCTGAACGTTCGAAGGAGACGCGAAAGAAGCTGTGCAAGAGTGGAGGAAGGTGCAGGCCGCATGCGCAGTTGCGCGGATAGCGTTCATTCCTTCAGAATGTAAGTGTGAAACACAGGACTTAAGGATACAACAAGGCGGCTAATCTCGAAAAACAACGTGGCCCTCGATATCCTACAAATTTCACGAGGAATTTAGAAAACTCTGCTGCCTCTAATCGCATCCACAATTCAGCCTACTAATAACAAGACGAAAATGAAATATTATAGAATATGTGTGCGTCTCTCTATACGCGTTTCATAAATTTGATCTCTGGCTGCAAAGTCACCGCGAAATAAATACTTAACGTTCTACAACTGCGATTTTTTTTTTGTGTTCGCGAGGAAAAAAATTATGGCTACGCAGGTTTCTCGTTACGATGGGAGGCACGAGAATTTATAGCTGCTATAAAATAGGTTGCTCGGTGTACACGAAATAATATATAAAAAATATATATATATAATACACGAGTATATGGAATTTCCAAGTTACACGATATTACGATCAAAATACGTATCTATATCTGACACTGGTAACGTGAAATACGACTAATAGAGGAATTTTCATAATCCTAAAGTATCATGATTTATTCTCGGGATAACGCTAGAACTAACAAGTACGTCAAAGTGATGTATTACAAGCTTCCGCTAACTATTTTCTAACTTTTGACAAGATTGATATTGAAATTGAACTATATTCGAATGTCACAGTGTATAGGACAGAGATTGCAAAATGTTCAAAATGGTGCAGGCATTAATTACCGCTAGGAGATTCGATAATTTGAAACTTTGCTATTTTACCATCAGGGGAACTCTGTATTTGCGATCAGAATTTTCCATTTATATTCGTCGACTTTCGGGAAATTTTCTATGACATACATGGCGATTTCGTCGAAGGAAGAATGAAAGAGACCGACACGTTCGAGTTTACTGTTTGGAATTAAGGATAACTGGTAACAAGTGGCGCTAGTGATATAAACAAGGCCAGAAAGTTGCGCGGAACTTGACGACGGCGCAATAAAGAACGTGGAACGAACGCAGTGGCCGCGGAGGTACTACGTTCTTCCCTCTCGCACTTTGTACTCGTTAAGGTCGCCGGTGCAATGGTCAGGGGCAAAGGCATAACTAAGCGGCTGTACGTGATGCTCGGCCGGTGGCTGCGTGTGCACGCGCGCCACGAAGCGAAGTTTACAGTTAGCCACTTTAAAAACAACACTGGCTGGCCGTCGGAGCGAGAAGGAGCGGCCGGTGAACACGCTGAACGCGGACGAACCACGCTGGAACGTGGCGCGCGGGAGAAGAGAACGAAAAGCTGTGACGCGCGCGATCGCCGTGGCCTATGGTAGGGGAAGGACAAGCGGGGAAAGAAAAGGAGGAAGGGAAAAAACGACAAAGACGAGAGAAACGCGCAATCATCGCCGTCGAAGAGAGCAAGCGGGGTTGAGAGAGGTGCAGCAACAGCGGCGGCGGCGGCGGCGGCGGCGGCGGTGGCAGCAACGACGACGGCGACGACGATGACGACGATGACGACTCTTGGGATCAGTGGCGATGGTAGCTGCTGTAGAGCAGAGAGATGGTGGCGGGGGAGGAAAAAGTGGTCGCGGTGAAGGGAGAGAGAAGAGACGCGGACTCTATAACGAGACAAGGTTGGCAGGTCATCGGTTGTTTGGTGGGACGAGGATAGTCGACACTGGCATCAGGCCATGAGAAAGAAGGCTCCCAGGCATACTACTCGCCTCCTCCCTCTCTCCTCACTCCTCTTTACTCTCTTGTTACTTGGTGGGAGCGAGTGAGACGTGAGAAATGCACGTGAGAGACGACTCCTAGCCTGTGTGTGACTTTGTGCTCGCTAAGGACGAAGAGCGGCGCGTGTGTAGATACGAAATGGAGACGGGATGGGAAGGAGACGAAATGACACGCTGGCAATGAGAAAGACGAAGAGACCGGTGAGAAGAAGCAAAAGAACCAAAGATGCCTGACTGGCTGGCTCCACTGTTTCTCTTCATCGTCGTCGTCGACGTCGTCGTCGTCGACGGTCCTTCTCCTCTTCTTCTTCTTTCGGCTTTGCTCGCTCGTTCGCTCGCGCGCCGCTTTATCGGTCCCTGCAGCTCGCATTGGCGAACGTTTGCACGACAAAGACGGGGAAAAGGCCATGGAAAGGCGCGTCTACGGCGCAACGCGCCAACGCTGTTCTCCGCGCGAAGGACGATCGTAACGCCGCATACTGGGAAGATTCTGAAATTGTGCGACGATACGGAGCCCTGGAGAATATGAGCGCTGGAAATAGTGTCTCCGTTTCTCCAAACGACGATTCTCTGTCCGACCGGCATTATATATTGTTATTTCACGTTAGAACGCGGGTTTATTATTCGAACGCGACCGCAGGGCGTAGCCGGGTTCGTTAAATTCCAGCGGAAGGTGCAGGCAGGCAGGCAGCTTGATCAGCGTACGCAATGAAACTCGCGAGAAGGTTTTATTCGACCAGTTAAACGATTTCGCGATTTACGGATATCGCCGTGCCGCCACGGGAATGCGACTGGATTTTACGATTTCTGAAAAAGAATCTTTTTTTGTCCCTTCGGCGAATGAAGAAGCCAACGTACGTTGCTCTACATAGAAGGTGTAAAATATTTTCCCAGCCTGACACTCCTGCCTCGTTGCGATTATTATCGATCGTAAAGCCAAACGAGTTTCTTTATCTCGGTTGCTTTATCAAGTTTCTTCTTCTAACGCGCCGTGCAAATGGATAGGAAAAAACGTCATAAACTGTTGTATATGGAATCGTGCGAAATATTTCCATGGCTCGTGACATTCCTTGGTCGAATTTTCCTCGGTTTAATTACCGAAGCTTCTCCTTTCTTCGATAAGCATTTTCCAAGGCGATACTTTCCTCGTAACAGCGGTTGCAGTCGCAAGATCTATCAAATTTGCCTGCCTCGGTTGCTCAGTCGTCAAATCGTTTCCGATTAAATTTTCTCGAAAACACTTGGAAAATCGAATTGCCTTTCGTTTCCCGTCAAACTTTTCGAACAGCGCCGACTCGCTGGCTCTCGCATCTCGCGGCATCCTGCGTTCTGGTTTCCTGTGCACGGCGTGGCGAGCAGCGAAGAGGAAGGACCGGTTCCAAAGGATGCTCTTGCCTCTCGTCCTTCGTACCGTGGCTCTGCTCTCCCGGCTCCTTCTCCTCCTTACTTCTGCTTCCTCCACCACCTTCTCTCCACCGTTGCCCTCTATCCTCGCGATTCTCTCTTTTTCCTCCTCTTCATCGTCGTCGTTCGCATCGGCTTCGCCGTTCTCCCTGCACGCACCAACCTCAACTAACAGCTCCTGCCTTCCTCCCTCCGCCCTCCTCCTCTGGCCGATCCTCGTCTTGATAATTTATTTTTAATAAAAGAGCCAGCGCCATCTTCGGCCGGCAGAAAGAGCGCCATGGGAAACTCACCGTGCCGGTTCGTTTGCCGAGCACTCCCCTGCTCGAAAGGGATCCTTTTCACGGACGATCGATTCCTCTACCTATTCCACGAGCTGCCACGAGGTATAACCCCGCCACGAGTGTCTCTTCTTCTTCTTCTTCGTCTCCTTCTTTATCTTCTTTGTCGTGCAAGGTCCCGACCTTGCAAGCCTCACCGAGAAGTCCTCCGGCTGGCATACCACGGTCATTACGAGCCGCGCTATCGGCCAACAGAGAGAAACGATCCTCGAGGGCTCGAATCGATACGCACGCGGTACCTGCCCCCGTAAAAAGCCAAGCGGACGCTCCTTTTCTCTTGGCGATGCGCCCGTGGCACTCTCGGCTGCTTTGGACCGAGCGGTACCCACTTTGAATCCGCGCAAATCAGCCGGATTGATGATGGAAAGCACGCTACTGGTAAACGAGCGGCTCGCCTAACCGCGTACACGTGAGCCACGATAGAAAGACGATAGGAATCGCTCCGAGAATTTAACTCTTTAGGCGTCACGGCCGCCTGTACGCGTCGGTGAATGTCACCGGTATGCAGTACAGACGCATACCATAGTCTCTGTGAATCGTGGAACGCTCGGGATACGGTTAAGTGAGAATATCACAAGCGCTAGATGAAGATTACGAGGGAAGAATAATGCGATTGGTATAGTATATTGGTATATGTTGGTATATGGTATAGTTCGTCGAATTTTTCAGCTTGGTGTTGCGCGGTATTCAAAAGCATACGCTTTGAAGTGATACGAGAAACTTGAAATTTTAGTTTACTTTGTCGCTGTAATTATTTCCATCCAGGAGACTCGAAAAATCATGCAAATAGAATAGGAACCTCAACGTGTTTCTATTTCTCTGAAGAATCAGTCGCTCTTTTTAAAACTGTTTGTAAGATATTGCCTATAGTGGTTGCTAGAGTAACAGAGTTTATGTCAGTTAGGGAAGAAATATTCAAATTCAGTAGCAGATATAATACAAGAATCNTCTTATAATCCAAGTTATAATTCTCAATGAGAATTAATTGTAAAAATTCTACAAAGTAAAACAACAATGGCATCAGGGACGTTACACCAATAATCTGTTAACATACTTCAATTGCCTATAGTGGTTGCTAGAGTAACAGAGTTTATGTCAGTTAGGGAAGAAATATTCAAATTCAGTAGCAGATATAATAGAAGAATTTCTTATAATCCAAGTTATAATTCTCAATGAGAATTAATTGTAAAAATTCTACAAAGTAAAACAACAATGGCAGCAGGGACGTAACACCAATGATCTGTTAACATACTTCAATTGCCTATAGTGGTTGCTAGAGTAACAGAGTTTATGTCAGTTAGGGAAGAAATATTCAAATTCAGTAGCAGATATAATACAAAAGTCTCTTATAATCCAAGTTGCAATTCTCAGTGAGAATTAATTGTAAAAATTCTACAAAGTAAAACAACAATGGCATCAGGGACGTAACACCAATGATCTATTAACATACTTCAATTGCCTATAGTGGTTGCTAAAGTAACAGAGTTTATGTCAGTCAAGGAAGAAATATTCAAATTCAGTAGCAGATATAATACAAGAACCTCTTATAATCCAAGTTGCAATTCTCAGTGAGAATTAATTGTAAAAATTCTACAAAGTAAAACAACAATGGCAGCAGGGACGTAACGCCAATGATCTGTTAACATACTTCAATTGCCTATAGTGGTTGCTAGAGTAACAGAGTTTATGTCAGTTAGGGAAGAAATATTCAAATTCAGTAGCAGATATAATAGAAGAATCTCTTATAATCCAAGTTGCAATTCTCAGTGAGAATTAATTGTAAAAATTCTACAAAGTAAAACAACAATGACAGCAGGGACGTAACACTATTGATCTGTTAACATACTTCAAGGCGAGTGGAAAGATAAGCTTGGGAATCAAATTTTCAAAGCCAATCTACGAGATAAATAATCTTTAACAATATCGTTGGCTATTGGCAAAACGCGATATCTCTCTATCGGTCATCTTCAATTTTCGTCGTCGCGATTACCAAAATTGCCAAGGCATAAAAAATGCAACGTCCAGTTACGAACGAGCAGACACAGGCTGGAAATTGTTAACTCCTGTAATTGATAAGATAGAAAACACGTTAACAAACGGTATTAATATTGATGGTCCGCGTATACATCGGTGGACGTGAACGCGTGTGAACCGAGCGTATGTGTTTTGGCGTGTAGGTGCACGCACGCTAACCTACGTGTCGAATAACAATGGGGTGGCAACGTTATCGATAAATTACCATTACCGTTAGTGCCACTGTTGGTTACGTTATCATGTAGCATCTCTATTCGCGAACGATGCGCCGTACTGATAGTCTATTTAGCTTCCTCGTATGATGAGAACAGAGCTACGCGCGTCAGCTATTTAGTCGGTTCCCCTCTCCTTTTATTTTTCCCTCTCACAAACTATAACATAATTATTTCTAGACGTGCATTCTTTGCATGTCGATAGTCGAAGAAATTTTTCTTTTTTTTTTTTTTGCATCAGAATTTGTGGAAGAACATCGATTAAAAATTGGACAATGAGACACCGTCGTTGGAATAAATTTTCCATGTTTGGGATATTAATCGAAAGATGTTGAATATCGATTAAAAATTAAGGAACACCATATTATGGAAACACGCTCGAGTGCTTTGATCGTCGAGCGAGGAAATTGCTGTTTTCGTATCATTTCTGAGAAGCCAATAACATTGTAGCAAAGTATCGATTGATCATTTTAAAAGAAGTTAATTATTGCTTAGGAACATTTTTCCTACTTGCGACATAGGTGGAAAGATTTTTATTCAATTGGCAAGTAGAAATAGTAAGGAAGAAAAGAAGAACAATTTCAATGTTTGAAATATTAATTGAGAAATGTTGATTCGAACGCGTTACTTGATCGTATCGCATGTTGAGTTCATTTTTTCAATAATGTCTGCTGCTTTGCATAATCTTGACATTTTGTAAATTATCGATGCGATTTATTAATAAACGATGTAGGTCGGAAAAGTGGATTAACTAATTACAGGAAATTGTCTGAGATATTTAATATACGGCTGATGAATGGAACGTGTAGGCAAACGTTATAAGTAATGAATACACATCAGCTGTTTACATCTACGATATTTATTTTGCTACATATCTTCTATCGTACATAGACGTGACATCGTAAGGTAAATGAATAATGTACGAACATTATTGACCACGATGTTATCTAGGAATGTGACAACTGATAAAGGTAATTGATTAATACATTATTCAATTTACCATAAAATTTTATTACAGTTCGATACGTAAGAAAATAGGCGAATCTGGAATTAATCTCTTGTGGGTAAATACTTGGGTATAAAAACGTAATACTCGAAGAAATGAAATCGTCTTGATCAACAACGTCGATTCAAACGTCGTTTAATACATTTTTGTCTCGTTAAATTTGCTTTTTCACCGATCTGCCAGGCTACAAGCTTAATAAAACAGCTGTAAAAATTCACAGTCTGTTAATGACGATTCTCAGTCCTCATTTGCATTACAATCACATTACATTATACGTACGTCGCGTCGTTATTCATTTCTACTTACGTTGGCATTTGTTAAACGAAGCCACGTCGCTCGTACAGAAAATCGCTCGTCTATTCGCTTTCTGTATTTCTGTTTCTTTTTTTCTGTAGAATTTTGACAACCTAACGAGATGTAAAAGTCGACAGTAACATATAATAAAAATGTCCTGGTCGATTCTTTTTCTAACCAGCGAAATGAAGCGATTTTCATCGTGGTCCGGCGAGTTGTACTCGAGCATAATAAATCAGCGTGTCGCGCGAGCAGACTTTGGAGCACGGGGCATTGATGGAAATTTAATCTGATGAAAAAGACACTCGAGTAGGATTTTAATATCGCGAATCTGTCAGGAACAAAGCGGCACGCTCCTCTGCGTCACCGCGTGATTAATAATTTATTATCTGTCTATTGGTGGACAGCGAGTCGTTTAGCGTGCCATCGAACTAGCAGCAGAGAAATTTAGTAATTTTCACGCTTGTACCGATCGTTCTATTCGCTTTTATCGGATCCGCCCTTATTATATTATTGCATAATAAATTGCAATAATATTTTATCGTGACGTAGCAAATCTTCTACTCTTCTAGTCCATCCTCTAAACTTTTCTTCTTCCAAAAAATATTTTTCTACCTCTCCGTAGACCATTTCCTTCGTCGTTCTCAGACTGACAACGCTTCGTATGTGATTTTAATTTCCTAATTTCCTCGCGAAGGTTACACGTATAAACGTATTTAAGATGGAGCGTGCAAAATTTCGAGGAAGATGATGTGTCTGTGATTGATAATTTGTTGTATTGCAAGAAAAAATGTACAAGCATATCCGGACAAAATATTTCTCTTCCTGGAGAATTCAATGAAAAAGAATAGAAATAAAGAGCGAATCGTAAATAAAACTGGTCGGAAAAAAGAAGAAAGAGGAGGCAAAAAGAAAGAAAAAATTGCGGTACTGTTATGTGATACCGACGTTTCGGTGGTCGTTGAAAGTCGAATGCAATGGCCGGTGGGAAAAAAAAGAAAAAGTAGTATGATTTACCGTCGATTTTCTATTCCCAACGAGCGAGACCTCTCCAATATTTAGATGTCAATTTTTCCTTGTTCAATGTTTTATAAAACAGTTGGACGTGTAGGTGGCGACGAAAGTGCGACATTTTTTTATAGCTATTTCTGATGTCAATATGTCTTATCGCGCTGCATTCTTAACACAGCTACGATATAACAATTTCAAATCGAATATTTGATGCTTTCTCGTTGCCACGTTCACCGATAAATTTCAATTTTATATAATCGTTCGATTACACCGCCTGGAGAATTTTTTCTTTGAAAAATACACCGTACCATTCATTTTCGACGTGGAAAAAAAGAAAAGAAAAAATAAAAGAACGTATCTACTTGATAAGCGTGATATAATAAATACGACGTTACGCTGTGGTTACATTGATTTTGCGTTTCTCTTTGAAGGAAAGCGATTTTAATCCTCGTTGCAGTGTGCAATCGATAAGCGATAAGCTGTAATTTTTTCCGATAAACTATTATTATACAAATTGTTACCTACGCTTTGAAGTTATTTTTTGAAATTAACTTCTTATATATGGTAATACGTTAATTAAGATTTCTCGCAAAGATGTGCATCATAGCGATGCGCAGGCTGCTGATTTATAAGGAATAACATGTATTCTGTAAAATTGTTCTTTATTAAAAAGCTGATTCATACGAAACTTACGTTAAGAATACACTTTTCTAAATACACGTTTGAGTGAGAATTAGTTTTTTTTTTTTTAATATTCAACCATTACATATTAAAATAAATACGATGTTATACAGCATATTTTATATTAAACATTGAAAGTAGCTTTATCTACAGTCGTTTAAATCTACGCTTCCTCGTAATTTCAAATAAGAATAATTTTTCTATTCAGGATATTCTGCCCTGTTATTATGCACATTTGACGGCGCAAATTTCACGCTATCGAACAGCTTAAGTTAATAATTTCAGGTAAACGCGTGCAGTTGACGAACGATTTATCGTAATTCGTCTAACCACCAATTATTTCGCAGCTAATTTTAAACCAATTACAAGCATTTCAGTGTATTTTCTAAACGATCTATTACGAAAATCATTTACTCCTTTAATTATAAACAGCTTCTCCTACTAAACCATAATTATTAATTACGCAATTATCATCGATAGATGTCTAAAGAGAGAGAAGGACGACAGGAGAGGAACAAAATTCCGAATTTCTAAAATACCGTCGAGAATTAAAGTTCAACTCTCTTGGGACTCATTTTACATCGATAATTTTATAATTAGGAAACTTCAACATTCATATTTATAAAAATAATCTTCACAACTACCAAATTATTATCCACGTTCGACAGCACAAATTTCACTGATCGTTAGGATTTTTCATTTTCCTGTGAACGCTTGAAGATACAACTTAGATTCTAATTTGAGTTCACGGAAAAGGACTTTAAGGTAAAAAAAAAAAAAAAAATTCTGACGACTCATTTGCAACAATTTCTCAACATTATTTTTTACTTCATTTTTATACAATCTTTTTCGTTATATTCGAAAACTTTGTACTCTAGAATTTGAACACGCTCTTTATCTACTCAAACGTCGCAAATACTTGTACAGTTGAAAGAAAAAAGCAGTTCGTGCGCTTCGAAATGTTCAGCAGAGAAATGTGTTTCGTCCAACGTGTTATTTTTCTCAAGGATAATAATCAACGTTTAAAACACAAGTCGTGTAGCGTTGACTTGTCGAGAAGGAGGAAACATCCTGAGTGCTACAGAGCTGGTGGCTCCGCGATGAAAGTTGCTCTAGCCTAGCCAGCTAGAAGCCTGTTCTCTCTGTCTACTTTCTAAATTTAGGCGGTCTTGCTTTCACGCGCCGAATTTCTGCGCGAAATCACGTCCAACGTAACGTGCTCCTACACGCGGTTATTATTCTTGACACGCGTTAGCCAATAACGTTTAATCGAGTCGCCTAGAAAAACGCATGATCAATTTTCCGTTTTACGCCCACTGCGAACGATGATTCACTGACAAAGCGAACAACTAACAGTTTATTGTTTGCGTTGAATTGCACGGAGGCATCTGTTAGACAGAAAAAGAGAAAAGGCGAAGAAATTTCATTTTCTAGCAGATTTCTTTCTTCGGAATATTATATCGTATCTGTTTGTTTCAGTCTGATGGCTTAGAAATTGTTCACTCTTGGCTCTTCGCTCTGGTTTATAAACGTAAAACTAAATTTTCAGATGGATACAGCAGCATAAAAATACGTCAATTTCTTGAGAATGTGTTAAGGAATAGGCGAAGGTTAGAATTGATTTGTTGGATATGTGCTTTTTCATTTCACCTGGCTAATTTGCACGATCGATTGCGATTGTTTAATTCGTCGCTGGCAAATGAAAGACTCGAAAGCGATGAAATTTCAAATGAAATCTGGTTTAATGTGGAATAGATAGAGAGACAGGACACGTATGATAAAATAATTTAATATATAGTAATATCGTAATATCCTGTAATATTTTAGAATATCGATTCTGGTTAATTAGCATCGCACTGACAAAAGCGTTTCACGTTACTTGAATTTAAGCAATTTAAAATCAAGCTAGTGATGAATCAGGACGAATATAGAAACCTGAAATATATTGGAAATTAAAAATAATCATTCACCTTTATGAAACTATTATCAGCGAATGAGGAATCAAGGAATAGTTTTATCAAGAAATAAATTATAATATTTGTATATATAACGATTGTACCTGTCAATAATTTTTGCCAATACAACGCTTATTTTCCCCCAGAAACAGAAACCTAACGAACAATTATACTTTTTAGAAGAAAATACTTCCTTCAATTCTTCTTTTAAAAAAAGAGTTTAGAAAGATAGTTTCTTACGTTCGAATTGAAAAAATACAAGAATACCTATATTTTTAATTTAAAAAAAGCCAACCGCTTTTCTTTTGCTAATTCGCTCGGGTCAGTTCTCTTCTCGTGACCAGTTCTCACTTCTACAGCAAACTTTGACATAGATTTCTACAAATTCTGCCTCTGTCAATCCTGAAACAATCAGGATATGTAATAAGAACATTAGGAATAAAAGATTTCACACAGTACATTCATTTATCACATCGAATGAAATTCACAATTTTCTTCGTCGTAGCTATCGACGATTTCCCAAAAAAACTAGCGATAAATCGCAAAATTAAAACGAGCCAAAACCAAACAAGGCATAGACACGTAAAAACTCTTTCTCTTCTGAACGTTCCTCGATTCCTCCACTTTCGACCGTGACCGAAACGTTTCTTTGGAAGCCCCCTAAAAAAAAAAAAAAAAAGAAAAAATAGCTGTAACGGGACTCGTAGTAACGTTCACGCTGGTACGTGAACGTCGAACGATCGAACCACCGTTCGTCGCTCTGACACGAACCAACGAAAGAGGAAAAACACGTTCGTTGGTCGAACAGTGAACGCTAATGCTCTCTATAAAATACCCTGGCGATACCGACTGAAATTAACTCGCCTGAGAAACCGTTGCAAGCGTACGGCACACCGCCGGATGTGTATAGATGGTGGAGTATGTGATTCACGGTATGACTCAAGCGTTAGCTGCAAGAGAAGGCGCGCCTGGATCGCGCGTTTTCTAACCGGCCAGTCGCAGCGCAACTTAATGCCCGTGGTAGAAAGATCCGACAGGACTGACCGAGA
The DNA here is from genome assembly GCA_014737525.1 of Bombus difficillimus. Taxonomy (NCBI): domain Eukaryota; kingdom Metazoa; phylum Arthropoda; class Insecta; order Hymenoptera; family Apidae; genus Bombus; species Bombus difficillimus. The sequence goes on along the minus strand of JACXIT010000228.1, from coordinate 287,875 downwards.
TCGCCGTTCTGGAATCTCGATTTCTCGGTGCAGCTACCTGTTTCGACACCTGTTATCGATATCGCGCGCGATATCCGCTAATTACGACGAGATGTTGTTGCATTTGTTGAAGATAGTTATCGATATTACGGAAGCTGCGACTCGCTGGCAATTTTTCGTCGCTACCGCCAACTGGTTTCGATAAGTTGCGATCGCTTCGGGATCAAGCGATTAGATAATTAACAGATCGCGGCGGATGTTTATCGGGACGTATGTAAATTGACGTTTATGTTGGTGGAACCGAAGAAACGGAAACCGAACGGAGAATTTGTTCTCGATGTTACGAAAGAGCTGTGACTTGTTAGCAATTTTTGCTTCTTTTTTCCAACCAGCCTGGTAAATTGCGATTAGATAATTAGCAGATCGCGGATGTTTATCAGGACGTATGTAAATTCACGTTTACGTTGGTAGAACTGAAGCTGAATCGAGACTTCTTCTCGCTGTTACGGAAGCTGTGACTCGTTAGCAATTGTTTTCACGCGATAACGCGATCAGTTGGATTCGATGAAATTACGCAATTGGTAGATTACGGATGTTTATGAAGATGTACGCAAATTTACCTTCACGTTGGTAGAACTGAAGAGAAGGAACTCGAATGGAGATTTGTTTTATCACCTAAACACACGTAACAAGTACTGTAGATGTTTCACACATTTATATCTATTCTGTACGCATTTGAATTTCTCATAAATGCGTGATGAACATGGGCAATTGATAATTAGTTCTGTGGACACTTTGATCGATTTGTGTTTAGAACGTATGATCATCGTCAGACTGTACAAATTAACGACAAACTAATGCCAGGAAAGAACACTTGCTGTCCGTTTATCGGATCAACGTAAAGAAATCGTAAAGCTTGAAGCGTTTATTTAACAACTCGTAGTAATATAAATTAATTTAAAAGTAATATTAATAAGATTTCGTATTTTACACGCTATTGGTTTGTTTTCTCAAAAAACTTATACTGAAACGCACGAACGTTCTCATCATCTGTTAATAAGCCATTAGAGCGATTGATACGGTTCGTCTCGTGTCTTTTCACTTGAAAAACTGTACGCGTACGACTATTCCTTCTACTTTGAATTTGTTAACTCTGGAGCCAAGGCGCGCCATATGTGCGACATCTTGCTTTTTTCTTAATGTCTTTAATGGTGGCATAAATCGTGCGAGAATACTCGAATAGTTTAAAATCTATGCTCCTCGCGGAGCTTCCATTTACCCTTTTTGTACAACAGCGTGCCTCTTACGGTAAATTTAATCCTGTTAATCGAATGCGTATGTCGGTCGACGAGCTTGATAACGACATTGATATTTTCTATGATTCTGAAACAGACTTGATCGTTGCCAGCGGTTGTTGCTTGTAATAAATGTTCTCAATTATCTTTATCCATTTTCTTTTCTCGTCTGATTTATCTACTCGTCTACGTTCGCTCATCTTCTCCTTGGCAAATATGTGCTATATTTTTCCCATAACCGCAACAAAATTATAATTATGTATGATAAGAAGAAAAAAAATGTATAACTAGCATCAGACACGGTACCATTTCCGATGATTCCGAGGGCGCATCTTCTACCTGTGACAGTCGAATGAGAATTTCCTAACGTTTCTAACGCGTACGATCCTTCATCGAGACAAACGCTTCTGAATTCGAAGAAAGAAGAATAGCAGGGAAAAGCATAGAACGAACAAGTATCGCGTCTACGCTACGTACGTACTTTGTTCCATTTCATCGTATTTTATCAGTTATCTACGAGCTCTGTTTAATCCTGCGATGCGCAAGGAATGTCCCCGGATCATCCCCTCGCAGCTGCAAGGCCTAGGATCGGTGATTCACTGTGAGTCAGCGGTTCGTTTCGTCGTATTTAATGTGCTGGAAGCGGAGAATGATGCGGGGTAAAGCAGGAACGCCGCAGGTTGATCAGTCTGCATGCTCTCCGCGCCGTGAAGCGAAACTTCCGTGAACTTGTACGCTCGTCGTTGGACGTCTAAATAACCGAGAGCCTGTCCAGTTCGATACTTGTGGCGTTGAAGATACGACCCAGCCAACGAGTCAATGTTCTTTGTTCTTGGCAAAGATTTTCACGCAGACCCGACCGTGTTACGTAACGTGGAACGTCGCAGCGACGCCATTCTACTTGGACTATTCTACTCTCGATAACGCTCACGCAAAAAAAGAAAAGAAGAAGAAAAGGATTTATTACTGTAGCGTAGGAATTCGTGAATATCGACCGAGTCTCGATCGGTCGAGATCGACGAGTATATTTTAATTGGTCGCAAGTTAACGAGCATGGCGATTGGTCGAGACGAAGATTAGATGCAATTTATAGGAAGCTTTGATTTTTTTTTAACTGTTTTAAAATTAAGTTTGGCTCATTTTTGGGTTCGATGAGTGTTAGAATGGACTGAAGCGAAGATTGGTTGATTGGAAGATCCATCGATTCTTTAATGAGATGCTGAAAGAAGTTTGAAAATGCATAGCAGTCGCGTGAAATACAGAGTTTGGTCATTAAGTTTCTGTTATTCGAGGTTCATGAGCATTATAATTGGCCGAAATGAAGATCGGTTAGAATTAACAAGATTCATTGACTGCTTGAATATTACAGTTCGTACAGATTGCTCGATAAATATGAATGGCATAAATTATAAGTGCACGCGTGAGTACTCTCGCACTCGTAAGTATAGGACATCTGCTGAGTTTGTACGAAACGTGTGATAATTGACCCAGATTGCGCGACAGATTATTAATCTGTGAGAATTTTAAGATTAACGAATCCCGTCGAATAATCGTTCGTACAAATTTTCATTTCCTTTTTACAGATTTCTTCGTTTTAACTCATTTTTCGTAAGTCTATGATACCAATGCTACCACGAGGAGAATCTATTGAAACAAATTAATACCGATACGTTGTACATAATATTTCTGTTATTATACGTATGATATATTCGTCGTACAGTACTCGATACTGAATTGACGTGCTCAACGCATAGTATTCATAGTAGCTCGCGTACATTACCTACTTAAGTATCTTACGATCAAACAGCTGGCAATATCTCTTTGAACATTAAGTTTGGATACTACGTATCTATCATCGGTTTGATGGCAGGCTGATACGACCGAGCAATTCATTGGAAATAGAAAATTGTCATGACCATTTGCCGTTTAATTATTAGCCATTTAGCTTTGGTCTTTAAGAATCTCGAACGGCGTATCGTTTACAGGCAAAAATAGGGTTACGTGGATCCTCGGACGACGATTCGTTCTTCTCGTCAAATAGTAGAGTCTCATTAACAACAATCAAAGTAACAATCTCGTGCTCGAACATTCACTTTCAGAATCCATTCTTGGCGATATTCTATCAATCTAATCGCACAACCAACACCGTGCAGACTACCAATGGACAATGGGAAAATCTTGGCTTAGCGCAGATCTTGCACCTGGTCGATCGAATCGTCGCCACGCGAACCCAGGCGAAACTGTCGCGGAACATCCATCGGTTTGCGTCGATCGTTGGCAAACTTCTCGTCTCCGCTTGCTCGAGAATCGTCGTCTATTCAGCTGGCTACGGGGAAGAAGGTCGCCGTGCTTTCGGTCGTCGCGATTAGGGTGAAAAAGCGGCCAGGCCATACGTACTGACGTATATATAGGAAAGGGTGGATGAGGAGCGCGAAGGAAAAGCAGCGAAAGATAGAGAGGGAGAGAGTGAGCAAACGTGAGAGCGTGAGTAGGTGAGCGAGAGGAGAGGAAAAGGAAAAAGAAAACGAAAAAGAAAAAGAGAAGGAGAGACACTGCGAGCTGTGGAGGAAGAGCGGAGAGGAGAGCGAGGAGAAAGAGGAGGTGGAGCTTGATACGAGGACGTTGGAGAACGGCCGTTAGATATACACAGTTTGTGGCGTCGCCGTCGGACGTCCTCGGGCGACGGCGCCACCGTCGCCATCGTGCAGGCGTCCCTCGGCTAAAGTAGGTTAGGTCGATGAGGCCACGACGATGCCGCCGCCGCGGTTTCTGCGCAGCGGTCTCGATTCTTCAGCTGCTGCCTGCAACCGTCTTCCTTGCTCCACCGGCGGACGATGATTCCGCGAATAGTCACTTGTAGTTACGGTCGCTCATCGATTTTCATAGTTCTTCGCCGTCACGGCATCGTGGATGGAACGTTTACTTGGACGATCGAACGACGACGATACAAACTTAATCGTATCGATTATTTGGCATCGATGCGTATTGATAGGTGGTGGAATATCGATGCACACGGTAACGGGAATAAAGTATGCGTCGATATTATCGGTATCGGTAGTCGGCGTTCAATTGGAAGCAATGAAACGCGACAATGAAGTTACATCGTTTGTTTGAATCAAACGTTACGAATATACTACAAGCATCGTGTTTTTTTTAATATTGAACGAAGCTGTGGAATATCGAACTTGATTATGAAATAGACTAGAAGCAATAGAATAGTACTGTGAACAGAGAAAGACAATAAATATGGAGAAAAGTGGGAGAAGGATAGCAAAAATCGTGTCGATGTTCTTCTGACGCGATCGATCTCGAATATCAGCGATTCTGTGACGTTAAAAGAAATTTGCTGATGTTGTGGATAAAATTACGAAGAAAGACAGATCTCTCGATAAATATCGTATAATGTAATATTAGTATTTCGCACGTATACGTAGCAGATTCTCTTCTATCGTCGCTAATAAGCTTGTACTTGATGCGGAATTGAACTGCGATAGAAAAGAAATTCGCAATTAAGGACGACCAGCGAGCCACCGCTATGAAATTCTAATATTCACGCAGAAATGGCGAATCGTATTACGAAAAGTCGTCAGGTAGTCGCCGATAGACACAGAGAAGTCGATATCTCATCTACTTGCCTCTGATAATTTCGTATTCGTAGGACCGCGTCGAGCCGGAACGCTTTTCAGGGATTTTAGCGCGTTTTAATATTTGACCAGAAACGACGGGAATTCGTGAAACGGAAACGGATAGTTTTCGAGTAGTTTCCCAGGCGAATCGTCGAAGTCAATAATAGTTAGTTCGAGTTACAAGCTCATCGGTTTTTCTATTTCGCTCTCCGCTTCGTTTTCCACGTTTCAAAGGTTGTGGAGGATCGTAACGAGATCGCGATATCAACATCTTTTTAGTACCACTTCCGCCAACTCTTTCACATGTATACAGATTTTCATGTAATAAATCGTAGCTATCGCTTCGTTCACCGAACAGCTAACAAGCAATTAATTATCATTACGAATTGTCAATTCTATTTCTGCTCGTCGTTTTAGCGATCGTTCGATTACATTGCTTTGCTTGCGAGAATTATTTTCGTCTGTCGGAAAATATCTGGATAACGGTAGTTGTTATTGCGAATTGTTAATTCTGTCTCCACTGTGTAATCATTTTTTAAATGATCGTTTAATTACATTCGCGTTACATCAAAATCATTTCTATCCATTTAAAGATATTTACCACCCAGTAGATAATATTCTCGTACAACGTAACACGTTTAAGAAGTATTTTTACAGATCCACGAGACGTATAAACCAGTTCAGCTATCCTAGAATACTAATGGTCGCGTGTATAGTCACTCATAAAGCCGCGCAATTGATTTTCCTATTCCTGCCATCCAGTCCCAGTCCGCTCGAAAAGCGACGATAACTCGAACTTTCTCTTGCCGAGTTTTCAGGTTTAATTTTCACCGTAACGCGATCCTCGACACATCCAAATACATTGATCGAATTTCATCCTTGATTTTTAACGTTACGAGGGAATCGCGACGCTTCGCGTTCAAATTTCCCGCCAAGGTTATCACCAGTGGCGCGGCAATTCGCCGCTTGAGCGGCCAATTTTTTCCACCGTTTCTCGATCCATCAGATGTTTTCCAAGCGATGATTCTTGCTTGGTAATAGAATATCAGCGTGAAAGCGCGAAGAAACGGGCTATCGTTGGAAGGCAAAAGCGAGGTTATCATGTAGGCCACGTGACGTCATATCACGGTCTGTTAACAAAATGGCCGCCACCACGACTGGACATGGGGTCATCATTTGACAGAAAAATTCTCAACGCTCGCGCGGCTTATGGTCGATTCGGCAAACCAAGACTCTTTGTCTATTTATTCACGAGTTTATTTTAAGGCGGCGCCATTTTTTATGGAACGATAAAGCCATCAGCGACCATCTAGAAAGTACATAATTAGCGATTTCGCAAGTTTGTGAGGTTACGCGATAATCGGTTACACGCAATCGGCCGGGTTTGTCTGTTGAAAAAAAAAGTCCAAGAACTGCGAGCCTTCTAACACAAGCGACGAACTGGTTTTTTATTTTTTTTTATTTTTTAACGTTACGTACGTAATATACGTACTGCGGAGTATTCACGCTCGTCGCTAACGTTTTTTCTCGTAAGCGATAAGAATGAAAAAAAAAGCGAAGTAGGAAAACGACGAAACTTGAATAAATAGTACGCGTTGAACATATATCGTGTACGGTAAAATTAGAATACGATACAGTACAATTAATCTGCACTTAGATCTAGTCGATATGACGTAATTGCTGATACAAATCAACATCTTTGGGAAAATTAAAATAGAGATGTATTTCGCGATGTGTTTTATGTTCATTTGCGAGAGCAAATTAAATTTTGTATCGAGAAACCTTACTATTGCAATTAGCAAGATGATCTTGCTTGAGAGTTAGAGCGATCGCACTTATTTCGCGCATGACGTTATTAGCACGATCGAACCAGTTTCATAGAATTTGAAGTATGATTTATAGCCATTTTATTTTCTTTATTTTCCATATACTTTGCAATTCGTTCGGGAACACATTTTGCAAAATTGATTGCTTCGTCAAATCATAATTTTGTTTTTATCTATACGCTACGAAACCTGACACAAACCTACACGGTATATATTTTTAATTCACAGTTTACTATCGAAATGATATAATAGAATTTAGTAAGATTTCAGAAATATTGTTCAGTGTCGCGTGTAGAACGATAAAACTATTGATAGTTCCGTATGAGTAAGAACAAGTGATAAAAAGGATGATAAGTTGCTATTCCAAGCAGAGATCCACGCTGATTGTGCATATTGATGGCTATTTACTCCGCAGTTTCGTTGTTTCGTTTCCCTTACGACGCGTTTTATAGTACGAGGAAGTTTCTGCGATTCTAAGCACGTGATAATAAATTAAACACTGCAGTGAATAATCTGCGCTGCACAAGCTGGTCTTCTACAGTTTGATCAACTAAGACACGTGCCCCTTCTGTTATCACATTGCTGGAAATCTTCTAAAAGGAATAATTTCCATTTAATTCTTTCTTACGATAACATTTGGAGCGATAAAAATCTGCATTGTAAAAGTTGTTATATTCAGAAGAAAGTTGTTTCCTGAATTTTTTCATACGACGATATTTAAATAAATATTTAAAACAATAAAAACTACATACTGTACCGAGTAGTCTGTGTTGTACAGTTTTGTCAGCTGTTAGAACGTGTTATTGTATTATTCTGTTGTGATGTTGTTGAAAATCTTCGCATATTATCTTCCCCCGTGGGAGGAATTTCGTTTTCCAGTTTTTCTTACGACAACGTTTAAAACAATAAGTTTGAACACACAGGGAGCACACGGTAGCTCGTAAATCAGTATTGCAGCTGAAGTATAAGTCGCGTTCGACATTTACCAGAGTATTTATTGCATCCTTTCCAAATCGCTGATGCTGCTTATTTTAATGATCGTATTTATATCGCGAGCTGCAGCAATAAAACGCGCATGGGGCAATAAATATTAGTTTCAAGTAATTAAGTATCAATGTTACTCTTTGTATAAACGTATTGCTTGACGTGTACGTATAGTTAGGGAATCGTGCGTGTTCTTGAGTTATTCAATACTATGAGTCACACATACGAGGCAAAAAAATAAAAAAATGATTACGACTCGCACATTTCCACTGCTTGAATAAAATCCTATTTAATGCGCTACTTGTGCACTCATTAATTAGATTCACGCGAGTAATTGGTTTATTTTGTTGGTCTCAGCGACGCTGAAATTTATCTACACGAATTTTCCATTGCAACGAAATGCAACGGAAAAATCGTCCAAGAATAAAGAAATTAAACGATACGAACATACAGATACATATATCGAAATAAAAACTTGACAAATATACGTTTAACGAAACTATCTTTAATTCAGAGCGTATTTGCTTTCGTTACTTTTTGATGTCGCGCGAAGAGGGTATACGGCGTCGTGACTTTTCCAAATAAATTTTACTATTCGCTAACGGCTATCCAAGCAACAGAACGTTAATGCGCCACTTTGAGAAAAAATTACCCAATGGGATCTTTGTTCCTGCGAGAGTTTACATTTGTTTCACTCGAACTCAATCTTTCCATGTTCCATTTTAATTAAAAAGAAGTCCATCTTTCTCTCGCTTTGCAACGGTTTTGCAACGCTTCGCGCAGCTCGCTCCATGTAATTTACCGCAACTGCTCATTTTAGACCAGGTGCTAAACAGTTACATACGTAGAAATCCCATAAATAACTATCATGTTCGTTCCATTACTGGAAGTATAGTGCCATCATAAAATGCCAGTTACTAAATAAAAACAATGATAGGTATCTTGGAATTGTTTCAGATCGTTGAAAAGCTTAGAAGAGGTAGAATATTGAGATAGTGAACAAATCAGGCATCGTTTGAATGACCCAGTTTGCTTACAAAGTAATGACTCAATATCAATATCTTAAATATCGTAATATTTTTTATCGATATATTTATCATATTCCTATCCCTTTTAACAATATCTCAATGATTTTACCGATACATTTATTATATTGCTATTCCTGTTCCTATTTCCTTTATCAATATCTTAGCGATTTTATCGACATACTTATAAATTGATATCGATAAGTTGTAATTCTTCGATCAAATTATATTACCAATAAATTTCTAACAACTTATTAACATCGACTCGTAAGTGTATCGACGATGTCATTCGGATTTTGCTAGGAATAAGAATTTAATAGAAATACATGAATAAAAGATGATTAAGAAATTAATAAAAGGAGCAACGATGAACGAGATGCAACGCGTAACAAAATCACAATCTTAATCTTTTCCAAACCTATCGAAATACGTTAGACTATCAATTAAGCTTCGTATAGTTTATCAGTCGATAATACAACTTTAAAAGATGAGTAAGAAATGACGAAAATGTTGAGCGAGGTTCGAGTAATTTCGAAGCTCCTCGTTTCTCCTGTACGATTTTTAATTCCAGTCTAATGAAAAGAACAATCCTTTTCCTTTTTCCTTCCCCTTGTTATATCGTTTATTTCCTTTGTTTATTATTTTTCGTTCTAATCGAAGGATACAAGTGCCTTTACGCGTGTTTTACGTACGAAAAGATAATCTGTCGCTTGCGATGAAACTAGTAGCCAATGTATTATATTAACACTCACGCGTGTGGGAATATTTAACAGGCGCGGTGAAACGTTTCGGCAAAAATCGTTTAGAGCCGAGAAAAATGGAAAAGCGGAAACGAACGCCTGGTTACGGTCGAAGAAGCTTCTAATTCCATCGTCTAATTTTTCGCCGTTGGACGGATCGCGTGTCGAGGTCTCGTTCAGCTCCATCCTCTCGACAAATTTGCGTTACATGGAACCCAATAAAATATCGAGTTATTCAGTTCATCGCAGGCAAATGAATTCACCGTGTGTGTATATGGAACTCGGAAAAGGGGTCGATCGTGGGCCGCGCTGCTATCGAAAACAAATTCCCGAAATGTTTGCGTGAAAGGTGTTTACGTCAAAAATAAATTTCCGTAATATTTGCACCGCGTCTGTATATGTTTGTCTGTATGATTTTTCACGACCGTTCGTTAACGGCTATCCTCGCGTCCGCCTGCGCAATAATCGCGCACGATAATTAATAATAACGTGGACTACGATTCCTCCCGTGTTAAGCAACATGTTTCTAACAACAGATTACCCTTTCGTGACGTACGCAAGTATAGCGCGCGAGATTATTTCATCGGCTGTTAAAACGATACGCCAAATGTCTCTCATCGGACGAGTCGCCGCGCGGTATATGGAAAATAAAAGGAAAAGCTTATGAAAACCTTCGTGAATATATTAGCTGCGTTATGTGATACATTATAATATATATACGTGATAACGCTTGATTATCGGAATTATATCGGTGGTACTATCGTTGCACAAACGCAGACAATGAAAAGAATGGAAAAATGGTTCGAAAGAAGTGCGAGCTTGTACAGAGCTTTGAACGAAAGATGTGCACGCGCTGGGTCGACCTGTTTTTATTTTCGAGACACGAAAGGGAAAGTAGCTTCCTTTTATTTCTATCGTCTAGTTACTTCGTTTCGGTTGTTTGCATTTGCAATTTGTCCCATTGGACGTTCGGTAAATTTTTCGGTAAATGGTAAACATTTCGAAACGTATATCTCGGTGGCAACTCGCGTTACAAATAGCAAATAAAGAATTTACCGCCCTATGTTGCTCGTAAAATATATCACAGTCAAGGAAGAAATTTCCAAATTCAGAAACCGATATAATATAAGAGTTAACAACCACCAAAAACCGTTAGTTAATTTATCCAATTACGCAGACTAAAAAGGCAAAATACCCTTTAGATCGAAGCATTAGATTCAACTAGAATCAAACACGCTAGAAACTTGTATAATCCAAGTTAGAGTAGCACGTCAAAATAATTTACATAAAACTCTGTATAAGAATTGATTGTAAATAATCTACTAAATAGAAAAATATATATATATCACGTAACTTGGTTTCAGAAAAAAATCCTGTCACACGATCCACGGCGAACGTAGTCGCGAGTCACGTTCAAGTTTGTTTGCAACGGAATAAACAGCCGCTGATTGGTCGAAGAAGTAACAGAGAGCCGGTCTGCACGCGCAAGTTTCATTGAAAGCGTTTCATTAACGCCAACCACGGCCAGATATTATTTATTCTACGCGGCTCTTATCATTCGACGAAGAAGCAATGACGGAGGGCTGTCATCGAGCTGAAACTCCGAGGGACGTTGATCGCGATAGCAGTGGACGCTTGAAAATGTCAGCACCAAGATAATTAGAGGATCATCTCTGGGTTAGACACTTTATCCGTTTCTCTGAAGCTCGCTATCTGTTAAAAGCTCGTTTATTTATTTACGAATGGATTATCTTCCCCAAATAGAAGCAACCTATTTTGCTGATTGTTGAGAATATACCGGAATAGCGTGCGTCCCTTCGAATATTTGAATTTTCCTCTAGTTCGGCTAAGACATTTTGCAGTCTTTTCAGAGACTTTTGAGATCGCCGTAACCGAAAGTTTCTTTTTATTATTATTTAATTCGTATTTTACAATTGGTCCAGCCGGACATTTGGCGAATTTTGTTAACTTAATTGTTAAATAACATGCGGATGGCTATCTACAATGGGATACCATCTTCGAGGTAACCAAAAGTGAAAGTGAAACTTTCTTCAAAACAAATTTTGACGATACCTTCTTTCTAATCTCGCGTTTTTAGACCGCCGTGTATGGCTCACTCTGCATCCACATGTGCAATTGTGCGCATCGCGTTAGGTTCGCGTCATTGTTAAAATAAACGCTTTTAACGGGGAAATTTTCCCGTAAGCTACAGAATGCATCGTCCTAAACAATCGCACGGACCTGTGACTCCGCTTGAATTCAAATTTCATTCGGCTTTTTCTTCTTCTTATAACAAGGACAATCTGTGACGTATAATGTGACGAAATAGATGGTAGAAACTATAGATAGTGGGGAAAAGAATGCGTCATATTACGTTTACAGTATCTATGAACACGTACGTATACGCACAATTGCGAATACCTGCATAGTGGTGCATATAGTCTGCGCATAAAGACCATATTTTTATTAATATCTGCCAACGTTTATTACGTCTGTGCGATGCACGTAGCAATCCACGCAATGCGCATACAAAGCTCATACTTTTTAATTGCACACCATTTTACAAGCTGTCACCGTATTTCGCGATACTTTGATGCCTTGTGTTTTATGCCGAGAATTATTCAAACTAATTAAAAAATTGTACTTTTTGAGATCTTCTTGCCGATTGGCTAAATATTCGCCATCGAGAAGATTCGTTTCTGAAAATTCCTTGCAAATACAATTTTCCAATTTGTTAACGATACCGTCCGCGCTGCATACGTCTTTTACCAATCAGTTCGTATCATAAATTCTCTTCCTCTAACATAGCGTTTCTTTTCGTTTCCAAAAAATTGTATACCTTTGGTACATTTTAATACTACGCTATGAGCTTGAAATTATTCGACTAGCTATCTCTCAGCGTTGTTAACATATCTTGCGACAAACGAAATACAAACGCAGCTGCTTGTTCTGTGTACAGCGGCTATGAAGACCGCGAGGATACAATTGAAAAAGGGAATGGAAACAGCGTTACATGGAGCTTAATTACATCTATTGAAGGAAGCATTGCCAAAATCGATATGTAATATCGATGAAAGCCATCTAGCTAGCGATATCTTCTCGTGTTCGATTTAAAATAAACCCGGCGGTGCCGATTGTCTCCGGCTCCATTCGTTTCTCTTGTTTTCCTGCTCTTTGTCCCCGTCTACATCCATGTAAAATGAGCACGATTAACGCTCCACCAGCTTCGTTAACTAAATCCGTTGACGATGCGAAATTAACGTCCGAGAAAATTCATTAATCGAATCTACTAAACTAATTGTAAGCCTTTCAATCGCCGCTTATTTCAAAATTTATATTCGTTTAGCTACGCGTACACGCGAAATGACTTGGCAAAGATTTTTGATCGGTAGATTCTTTCTTTTCAGATTTCCATATATTGACAAAGGGCATTTAGGCTTCTTCCATCAAAGTTAGAACGATAGCAGGAAAATAATATTCTGCATATGCTGATATTAATCAGATACCATAAATCGAATTACGTACAGCTCGAAGCTTTTTCTATGATAGTGAACAATATTAGAGAACTTTACGTTACCAACGGTGTGTACTTCCTGCGCTGAAATTTCGTTTATTTAGTTAACTTTAAGTTGCCTTTAGGTTTACTTTGGATATACTTACTTGAAATAATTTGCCACGCTTTTTAAGTTGGTACTTTATCTTTCAAAATAGATCCTTGTCGATAGAAGTTGAGCAAAGATACCGAGGAAATTGTAAAGTGTTGGCAGATTTTCAAACGAAAAGGGATGGAAAATGGAAAAGGAAAACGAAGACAGAAATGCGTGTTTATTAGGTTGTTGTTGTTGGAATGGCGGATTTCACAAACGTGTCTGGACTATACAGAGACTACAGGAGAATTACACGGTAACTTACGTTTCCCATTTTGATAGGACAATGGATATAAAATTCATGTGAAATATATTGCCGATTAATTATATTATAATTGCGATTAAAAAATATCTGGTATAACGTAACGCTGAAATATCGAAGAGACGCAAAGGAACAACGTCCAATCGATGCTTTCTACTCCGATAATTACAATTTTTCATTCGCAATGATTAAAACATATCGAAAGTGTATTCATTCGATCGATATTCTTCTCAGAGAAGTTACGCGCGTTACGGAATTTTACTTCTAACGAGCCAAGTATTAGGTCGTCCGAAAAGTTTCTTTCCTTTTATGAGGAAATAATAAACGCACAACGTTTTATATTATCTTGTCGAATTTCGTAGGATTCATTTTCCTCTGTCGAGATGAACACCGTGACATTTCACACGCTTGGTTTCACGTCTGTATGAAGCTGCATTGTTGTAAAAAACACCGAAAGAAAGACACTTTCCGGACAACCTAATACTCCCGTTTTCGCCAGAATGCGGCAGAATAGTGCGAATTCGTTGATCGATGGCATCGTGTACCGCGAAAATGTATTTCGCGGTCGCACGATGCGATGGAAATCGTCGATTCCTCGAAGCGTCGCATAACTCGACTTGCGTCACGCAACCAGTCGCATTAAGTCTGATTAGTTTCATAATTATTGCCCGCGTACCGTGTTGAGGCTGCGTACGAGCTGCATATTCCTTTCACGCGGTTCCCAGTTGTCGTTACTTTCCTGTAAAGAAGACTTGCAAACTTGTTTTTAAGATACATTTTGTCGTCTCCTGTTCACCGTATTTTTCTCTACGATTCGTCCGACATTATCCGTCAATTACGCCAAAATAATTTACTTAGAATTTTGTATGAGAATTAATGGTAAATAGTCTATGAAATAAAAGAAAAAAAATATCTGTCGATAGACTGCGCGCGTCTATCCATTTACGTGGAAATCAGAAGTGTAAAAATATACAGAACGCGCGTAAATAGAGAAGATTATGCAAAATATTCAAAGTAATCTTTATTTAGCTTTTGTTCACTTAGTCGCGTTCATAGAAATGTAAAATTCTGTACACAGTGGCGATGCGTTTATTAATAGATCGCACATGTGCATTTACGGCGTTCCTATTTTCTGTTGAAATTTCCAGAGGATACGGTTTTTCCTGACGCGTAAGTTAGAAAAAGGAAGATCGCTATAGCCCTGAGCGTAAATCCTAATGCTTTGCCATTAGCGTGAAATAAGTAAACGTTGGGTGGAAGATCATCGTTGGAAAGGAAGTTTGTTAATCGTCTTGCTAGACAGAGATTTGTTCTCAAGCGACAGTGTTATCTTCTGTCAGCTTGCATTCTCCGATTTCTACGCTATTTTATGTTTGAGAAAATCTTCCAAAATTGTCGCACTTTTTCAACTTTCTATAGAATATCATGCAATGGTATTTATTGCTCTTTGTTACCTTAATTCTTCTCTCGCTTGATCGAAAGCAAAGTTTCCAGAGAAACGTGAGAGAAATGAAAAATTAGGCGAAACTATTGGACGACCCAGTATGCAGATTTAGGGTTTCATGACATTGGAAAGGTAATGGAAAAGGGCTGGAAATTTGAGTACATGAGAATTCTCGCTTACTTATCGATAAAATCTATGTTTAATGTACTGGAATTCTACATAGTTGTGGAATTTTAGTGGAAGAAAGATTTCGTTGTAATTAAATAGTTTATTTCACCGTGATCGTTATGTCGATAATCGTACGATACATTTTTCAACGTAATCTATCTTTCTGGCAAAGAAGCGATGCATTTTTTGCAAGAAAGAAGCTTCGTATAATTAAACGAGCTTAATCAATCACAAACGATAATGCCGAACGAAAAATACAATAATAAACATTTGCATATTCGTAGATTTGTCTCGTTATACGCATCGCATCAGCCTGATTAACCAACGAATGCAGAGTGCGACGCAACTTGCCGGTAAAAATTGCCGGCATCGTGCAAAACGTCTCTTGAAACTGGCGAAAAACAAGCTTCAAAGTGGACGCTGTAAAAAGTCCCGCAAGAGTTATGTCACTCGAGCCGCCCTCCGATGAACCCAACAAAGCAATCAGGAATAAGCAAAACGGAGAAAGAGTGAAATAAAAGAAGACGAGGGAGGGGAAAAAGGAGAAAGAACGCCGATCGACGAGGGACGAAAAAATACGAAACGAAGGGTCGAAGGGTAAACGCTGACGCTTTCAATAACGTGCAGATGCAAGCTTGTTACTGCTGGCCATCGTAAAGCTTCGTTCAGATTAATCAAGTTGCGCGAATTGGAGCAATTAAAAATCAAGTAAGTGGAGAACTCTTTTTTAACGTTTGTTGCGAAATATTCTTCAATTTCTATTTCGAAATTTCAGTTTGTTGTAAATACGCTGATAGTACTCGCGCGACGCTGAATAATTAGCTAAGAAAGAAATAGAAACAAGGTTGGAGTTTCTACGTTTCTTAAATTTGTTTATATTCTTCCTATTCTCATTTCATAAACTTTCCTTCGTACGCCACTGTGCACTGCACAGCTCTGCCTGCCGTCCTGCGAATTCAGATAGGAGCATCCGATCGAAAATTATTCTCGAGAAAAATGACTTAGTAACAAGCAACCAGCCATCGATGTCAAATGTATAAAGTTCAATCGAAGCTCATAGATCCGACTTTCGCCTCTCGACTTCCGTGATCCCAGGCAATCTAGGAATCTTTCAGAATTAAGCCTAGAATTTCTGATCCTAGAAAACACCAGTTGACGTTAACTAGAATGAATGATAAGGCGAATTGAAGTGAAGTGATTAAGTTGGGCTGACTTGAAGCGTCTCTGCTCTGAGCAAAGAACTCACAGTTCTTTTATCACAGCGTTGAAAAGACAATAAAAGCGGCAATAATTTCACCTGATTGCTGCAAGTATCCAAACACGCCCATACGACGTAGTGTGGGGTAGGTCCGTAGATAAATTGAAACGATAAAATAATATTCAATTTCAATGCGAATATTTTGCTACTTGACGAACATATGGATCAACTGTTTCTGTGCTACCTGGCAGCAACCACTTGATTTCAGCGAAATTCGCAGACGCGTCCCTCTTCGCTTAATTTAATTGCGGCCTAATCTACGCAGATGCGAATCAGTAGTAGCTGCGGTACTTAATGACGAGTGCCTAATGACTGTCGCAAGCGGCAGTCGTCGTCCTCTCGTCGTTGTTCTCCTGTTTCAATCTTTTTTGCTATGTTCCGCGATGGTTGACGACGAGAACCAGCGACGATTCTTCGTCGGACGAACGAACGAAAAGCGAACGAACGTGCGCGGCGACGCGCTGGACGGTCGAACGATTCGCAAAACGCCGGCTGCCAGGGACACGCTGGTATGAAGCGAATGGAGGCAATCCCTTTATGGCACGGCCGAGGAATTTCGCGAGATTTGATTGAGCGGCCACGCATTTTCGAAAGTATTCGCCGGTGCGTGAATTCGGGCTACGTTTCACCGCGCGACATCCGTCCGCGTTTTTGGTCGCGACGGCCACCGGGAAAAAGGGCAGACGTGGCCAGAGAGGAAGGCAACAATTAAAATGTTTGCGCGCGCGCTGCCACATTCCAGCTGCTCCGAGCTTTTTTTCATCCGGACCGATGCGCCGCGTTCGATCGAGGCTCGATTAGCCGATTCATTGGATCAGCTGATTAGCAATGGGATCCGAAATTGCTGGCAAATTCGAATCGTTTCGATCGCCATTGCCGAACCTCAAGACGCTCGGAAGTCTCGATCCGATCTTGTGGTCACCGCGGTCTGTCGAGTCCCGATCGTTTCGGATGCGGTGCCGATGCGGAATATCGCACATTCCTGGGACGAAGAAGAATTTGGGAGTTGAGACTCTGAGAGTGGAAATGATTTCTTTTAGTCCCAATCGAGGTTCTGCAGCTACGACTATACGCGATGTATCTTGTCGCCTGCTTCGTTCATTTGCTTGGGATGCTGCGAATGAGACGCGAGGTAGAAAATTCTGTGCCTGGAAGAACGTTTTAAAAAATACGCCACACAGTTCGCATTCCTCGTTATACGCTTCCCAACAGAGACGAAAGCGAAGTGGCCGATCGTCGTTTCAACGACAGAGCGCGATCGAGACTTCGAAGACACCAAAGACGATCAAGATTTTTCCAGATGACTTGCAAGATGAGCGAGACTCAAGAGACTATAAAGACTCTGGAGACTATAAAGACTCTGGAGACTATAAAGACTCTGGAGACCATAAAGACTCAAAAGACTATAAAGACTCAAGAGACTATAAAAACTCTGGAGACTATAAAGACTCGGGAGACTATAAAGACTCTGGAGACTATACAGACTCAAGAGATTATAAAGACTCAAGAGATTATAAAGGCTCAAGAGAGTATAAAGACTCAAGAGACTATAAAGACTCAGGAGATTATAAAGACTCAGGAGAGTATAAAGAGTCAAGAGAGTGTAAAGACTCAAGAGACTATAAAGACTCTGGAGACTATAAAGACTCTGGAGACTATAAAGACTCAAGAGATTATAAAGTCTCAGGAGACTATACAGACTCAGGAGACTATACAGACTCAGGAGACTATAAAGACTCAGGAGATTATAAAGACTCAAGAGAGTATAAAGGCTCAAGAGAGTATAAAGACTCAGGAGACTATAAAGACTCAGGAGACTATAAAGACTCAGGAGACTATAAAGACTCAGGAGAGTATAAGAAGTCAAAAGAGTATAAAGACTCAAGAGATTATAAAGACTCAAGAGACTATAAAGATTCAAGAGAGTATAAAGACACAAGAGAGTATAAAGACTCAAGAGAGTATAAAGACTCAGGAGACTATAAAGACTCAAGAGACTATAAAGACTCAGGAGACTATAAAGACTCAGGAGACTATAAAGACTCAGGAGACTATAAAGACTCAGGAGACTATAAAGACTCAAGACCTGGAAAGGCTCGAGACTGAGGCTCGAGACGAGAAACTGTCTGGTCGCCAGACATATTGGCAACAACCTGTCACAACTATGAACTATCTATAGTTATACCAACCAGTATTAATCTTGTTATCTTAGGGTACAGGAGAAAGAATATTTGACGTTTCGTTTATACATTACACGACTCAACAACCTATACTCACGTTATAGTGAGTTTCACACTCAACGTCCCAGCCAAGATCTTACGTCATTCTTAACTGTACATCTGAAGTGATCGTACATAGTCTGCTTACTTTAGCTGCATCAATCGCACGATATCATGCGCCAATAGGCGCATTCATCGATCTTTTTCTGCAGCCATCTCGCTTACTTAAACAACGTCCATCTCTCACGTCGCTTTAGATGTTTGCCCGTCTCATTGTTCTCGTTCGTACGTCTTCTGACTAGAGACTCTTGCCACCTAAGCTCTACTTAAGTACCTGGTTATTATTTGCTAACTCACGCATTAGCCAGGACTATTCTTGGCTAATATTAACCTCTAGCATGGATCTTGATCAATTTCTTTGCCTCTTCTCGCAACAAACATGAACTTGCATAAACATGACGCTGTCTATTTATTCTTCCAGGATTATGCAACTTCGAACAAAATATCTTTTACAATGAAACTCGAAGCTATGTATATTTATTAAAGCTGGAAACTCATATTCGTATCGTTAGCTGATAATGGTATTGTTTTTAAAAAAAAAAAGATGAAATTAAACCCAGGGAGCGCGGTACAACACAAAGCGAACGAATCGAACATAACGAAATACGTGTACGTTCATAGCTAATCACCGGCCACTATCCGCTGTTTCGAGGTTTAATACACGAACTCTCGAGATTTTTGCCGGCGCGGATCAAATCTCATTGTAGTAATTCGCTCGAACTGTTTGTTAACGAAGTATCGATTACTGGTAATTAGCGCAGTTGCTCGACAGCGGATGATTTTCGCAAATCGTTAGAGTACATTCTAGGTTTTACGCATTGTTTTCCAGAGATTATGGTGTCGGATGGTTCTTGATTAGAGGCTCTTTGGCTGCTTCGTTTATTTACTTGGCATGCTGCGAATGAGACACGAAGTAGCAAATTCTGTGCCTGGAAGAACGTTTGAAAAAATATGCCACGCAGCGTCCATCGTTCATTATACCCTTTCCAACATTTACTTGTAACATCCAACATGTTTTACGTATTATACGAAATCTGTCGCAACGTAACAAGATTTTATGTAGCTATGAACAATTTTCGATGAAACTTACCGAAATGGAACTCGCGTCAGGAAAAGAGAAATTCTACCTGACATGAAACAGGTACTCAAGTTCGGAGTACCATTTTGCTGCTCTCGCAAGATCAATCACAGCGTAAAATTTTTATCCACATTGTATACATTTAAAGTTTCATTTAAAATCACCTCTACGCTTCTAATTTAAACTGGTGAATTTTCTCGAAAGTTTATTCCTTGAACAATTGTTAATAATAGATAGAATTGCTTTAGTTGGACCTTTCAACTAAATATTCATTTCTGTTTTATTATACGTCCCAATGTATTATGTTTCATCGAAGACAGAGCGAGAAACTTGTATTTCGCCCGCACAATCTCGCACGTTAATTGCACAAAGGGTTGATAAACCGGCGAAAAGTCGATTTGCCTGTCGCACGATGGAATTGGGTTAGCCTTCTTCGAAGGACGCGATCCTTACACGGTCGCGGGCCGCGATTTCCTCGTCTGTCGGGAAACGGTAATCGGTGTTTGGCGGAACGAGGGTGGAGAGAAAAAGAAGCAAGAGAATAATGAATTTTTTTTACACCAGGGTCGTGCGCCGCGGGCGGCTAGCACAAAGAACTCTCTCGCCGGGTTTTAAAGCGTTGTTACTCGCGCGCACAATGTACCGGCAACGAGAAATTCCATGAAATATTTCCCCTTTGCTCGACGTAAAAAGAGAGAGAGAGGAAGAGATCGTAGAGCGAAAGAAAAAGAGAGGAGGAGCCCTTTTAACCCCGAAAAATCGAGGGGAAAATAATGAATCCGCGGCGAACGACAATCGCCTGGGGAGGAATCGATCGGTCGCCGATTAGAAATTCGTCCGACTGTTGGCCGCCGACGCGGCTAAAAATATGATTTGCATCGATCCCAAACGCGTTTCGCTGAGAAATTAACCAGCCGGGACTGTTGGAGGGTGAACTCGTCGCTCGCTATATACATAGATCGATGGATCGACCAGAGCCGAGGCTTTGAGCGCGGCCAAACCGTTTCTCTCTGCGCCATTGAAAGACCCCGAAGTGGATTTTTACTTGCATTGATCGTTCAGATTATCTATGACGATACCTGTGTCGCCCGTAGAAATCGATCGTGTGTTTTACCTTGTTTCTGTTATTCCATTTGCAGATCTCGCCTCGCTTCTTTTTCTTTCTCGTTATTCTTACTCGCAGGAATTTATTTAGACGAGTTTCTGCACCGCCGTTCGAGTCTCAAATCGAGGACTTCGATTTTGTTGCGTCAAGTTGACAAAGAACAGAACTGAACCTGTCTGGAACAAAATTTGTCCGTAAAAATCTCCTTAAAAAGAACAGGGTTAGAAGAAACGAAGCAGCATAATTTCTGGTTGTTTGTATCCAAACTCGAGCACACAGAGATACGTCGATTTCCAGGGAAATGCGAGTCATCGATTCTCGCATTGTGCGGCGGACACGTATCGAATTTTTTTGGAGAATTGGCCATTTAAAGAGATATTTAAAAGCCACGTGCTTGGATTATAATCCACGTGACTCTCTTTCGCTCGGCAGCCGCGCGAACGGTGGAAAACCGGAAGAACTGAGTCAGGCGGAAAAGTTAAGCAGGTGGTGGCAGGCGTCGCGGCAAATAACAAAATAACAGGGCGCAAAACAGAATGAAAGAGTAATACGCCGGGCATATACATTTATAACAAAGCAATCAAGTGGCGAAATAGCGCGGCAGCGATGGAAAATTTCCAACTCGCTGAAATTCCGCGGTCACCGGATGGACGTATCGATCCATCGAGATGGACCCGACGCCCAAGTCCGACACCGGAGCTTTCGCCGACCGTCACGCGAACCCGCCAACAAATCGCAGCTTGGCATCGATAGCGGCGCAACTGAACAAAATGTTAACTGCAGGGACGAAGCTTTCTAAAATTTACAAGAAGATCCCCGCGACCAATTTCAACGACCCGACGAGGCTGACTCGACGCCAGACGTGCCACTGTTCGCGAAAACCGTCGAACAAGGTAGGCTCGACAAAGGTAGCCGAATATTGCACTACCATTTTGTTTCTCAAACGTCGTTCTTGCCGAATCAATCGGAACAGAAATAGATTTCCGTGGGTATTTAATTATACATTTACTCGATGCTCGATTTAACACGACTTTTACAGTTGCGAACAATTTTCGAAATGACGTTGGGAAGAAAATTGTACCTGATATGGAACACTTTATGGTACCCAGTTTATGGTACTCTGACGCTAGGTATTACGTCTTCATAGAAAACAAACAAGGGATAGTTTTGTGATTCTTTGGTAACAAAGTCACGTTGCAAAAGTCTCGCCACTTTTCTTTAATAATTTGGCACTCTGATTATAAATACGCTGTTCGTTTTTATACACCTTTTTTTCCCTAAATTGCAATCTGCAATTTACAGACATTTTACACAGCTAGAGGATGCAATTTTACAGACTTTAACGCTGGATATTTTCCAAGCAAGGCATACTTCTTACTGGTAGATCCTTCGATCATTTGGCTGTTTTTTAATTAGTCTCCTCGCCATAAATGGTGCGGGTTACTTGTCAGAGTATTTTGGCGATTGGATAGCCTCTGTTTGTGGTTTTTGAACGTGGTCTGCGACTACTTTCGCATCCAGATTCATCTTGAGGATAAAATTCATCTGGCAGAAAAATAGTCTTCGAAATAAATGAATAAAATAGAGTCTCCGTGCAATGCAGGTGAATTTGAAAGTTTTTGAACGACTGTCGTCAATGGCGAGCATTAAAAATCACAAATGCAGGTTGCGAGGAACGCGCGGACGTTAATCCAGTGGTCGCGGGAATGGAAAAATTAGTTAGAGTTAGCGGTTAACATGATTCCTTGTTGCGTTACTGTCTGCTGACCTATGACCTGTTTGTCCGTTCGTCGCCGCGTAATAATGTAGGTACTTCGTTAGCGGTAGGTTAACGAAGAAAGATAATTTTCTTCGTTTTCGCGTGTTAAGGACTTTGATGGAAATTTGAAAACGGCAATGCGAGCAGATTGCGATTTCGTCGAGGATTACTTTT
The DNA here is from genome assembly GCA_014737525.1 of Bombus difficillimus. NCBI lineage: Eukaryota > Metazoa > Arthropoda > Insecta > Hymenoptera > Apidae > Bombus > Bombus difficillimus. The sequence goes on along the minus strand of JACXIT010000228.1, from coordinate 265,226 downwards.
CTTTGTTTCGCATGCTCTCGTTCTCGAACGGCCAGCGAATGTTTAGGTCATTCGCATTGTTGAAAATTCGCTGCACCATCAACAAAATTATCCATAAATGCAATAACACGAGCCAATCGGCGACGATCATTATCCATGTCGTTCGCATAGTTGAAAGTTGGCTGACCCATCAGAATCTACGTTATTTTATTGATAGCAAAAAATGTAATAACGCGACCCAGCAGTGATTATTTAAGTTATTCATATAGTTGAACATTTCTCGGACCACGAAAAATCGATGTTATTTTATTCAGTTTGAAAAATTTAATAACCAAGACCCACCGATCACGACCGTGTCAGTCAACGCGTTAAAAAACCTCGCGAAATGAATTTATTCCTCGCAGATAATCGAAACTATCTCATCAGTTCTGAACGATGTATTATGTATTGTTGAGGTTATTAGACTTACGAACAGAGGAACGCGTGCATAAATTGTAAAGTAGAAGATATATTTTAATACAGGAATATAATTTGAGCTGGTCCCGATCCGCGCGCTAACAGTGTCACACCCTATGACTGAAAGCCCCGAAGCCAGCTGCCTTCGTCCCAGTCTGTACGCTTTCGATGGCTTCAGTGCTTGAGAAAACTAAAAACACCAGATGTAGAGTTTTCTTAGAAGTGGTGACCACTTCAACGTATATGTCGGGCTGGCATTGGAACTCGGAGCGTACAATGAATCTTCCTGTGAGTTGGCCATCGTTGTTATATACCAGATGATATTTATCGAAACGAATGTATCGCAAAGGTTAGTGATATCGGTGATTGGTGATTGAGATGTCGATGACGATGGATTTACGTTCGATCACGAATACACGGTCAACGGGATGACGGTTACGTACCTGTTCTCTGCAATAGTCGAGCTTGTCGAACTGAACCTCAGTCCAAGTGGAACTGCCTTTATATACTCCTCTCAGTACCTCTCTGTATCCCTCGGGTCAATCTTTGTTTTTAAGGAAAGGAAATTATTTAATTACTCCATACCTCTGTTGTCACAAATCTCGGGTAAACATAATTGCCTTGACTCATAAACAGCTATTTCTCAGTTTTATTGTTTAGGTACTGTGCTATATTAAAAAGTCTGGACTAAAGTATTGGAGATCTTGCCAAAGGTTCGAAAAGAAAGTCCTCGATGTCGTTTCATCTCCGACATATATACACGCGCTAATGTTTGATTATTAATATAGTATTGGTAACGTGGCGCGTGAAAAAACTGTGGATTTATTAGAAATTCGGGGCGAAAGGGGCTGACGAACGCCGCGATACCGAAATAAATCCGTGAATCGGAGATTGGCGGAACCAGTCGCGCTACCATCGATCCATCCAAAATAATCCACGGTCCGGATTGCTGCCACGAACCGAGTGCCGTTGAAATAATGTATAAAATTACCGGGTAAACTGTTTGCCCCGCGGCGAATATTTTTGTTGCGATTAAATCGCCATTGGTAGTCTGGCCCTCGAAAGAACCTGGATCGAATGGAATTGGGGGGATGATTTTGCGAAAGAAGCGTGTATCGTGCGCTGTGTAACGAGTTTTTTAACCTTGACCCTGAGCACAATTTTCACCTCGCTGGCATTTAACGTAGAAGAAAACATACGCGTTTTTATCGAAAACCTTTCGTTAACAGGAATTTTCATGTACAATAGAAATACGCGCGTAATCGTTCGTAGACAAATGGAGTTGCGGACGTTGGACATGCAATTTCAGCTTCGTGCTTCTTTCCTCCAAATCTTTGTTAATCTTCGTCAACAAATTTCCAGCATATGGATATTAATTCATATTAATATTAACGCAATTTTGTTCAGATTCTACGACAGCTTAGAGTAACGAAATTAAAGTGTAACACAGCGAAAGGCAGTTACGTACGTCTCTTTCTTTTAAGACACTTGCTTCTTCTTATGTCTTTGCAGTGATTTGAAAATGGTGGTAAAGTAGGTTTGTCAAAAGCTCGGGTTTCTTCCTCACTCGCCAAGCACCGTTAATCCCAAGGTACTCCGATCGTTGCGTGTCTGACACTGTGGAAGACGTCGCCTGGTCCCTACGCATTCTTACAAGCTTCGCTTTTGTAAACCTACGGTCGAAAACTTGCGTTACCCTTCGCCTTGAACGCACTCACCACGTCGAGAACGTTGTACCCAGGAAAAAGCGGAGCCCGACACGCGAAACTTTTCTCCTCGTCACGATCGCCCACTATATCGAAGATCAAGCAGACTACAGAGTCAGCAGATTTGAAGCATAAAATAAGAGAAGAGCAGCGCCACAACACGCTGCGTTTCTTCCTCTTTAGCGGCGGAAATTTATTCATTTTGAACTCGTCTGATATGAATTATTTCTGACGATACGTATCGACATTAATTTAGTATCAAAAGTAATAAAGCAGTTTCACGATCCACGGCAGGTTCATAGGACCGCGCTTTTTCGTCCCTTTGCAAAGATCATAGAAATTAATGAGAACGTAATACGTCGCTGTTAACGATACGGAAATTAGTAATACGAATATGATTTTGTTAATACAGTGTTGCATGTTAGTACGTAATAATATGTAAATAGAGATGCACTAAATCATAATTTATGCAATTTTTCAATATTTCAATTAGGAAGAAGATTCAGCTTTTTGGTATATATTTTTGTTCAAGGAAAATACAGATATTTTTAAGCCCACGTAAACATTCGTAAAATCATAGTAGTGGAATTTTCATCGTACGTGTACGTGATAAACGTGCAATTATTTTTCAAATCCATATCTATCCACACTGGATCTGCTGCTAATTTATTGATTCCAAGTTAATATTACACATGCCAATAGTAATTTCGTTCAACATGCATGGACGTTTTAATCGACGACCTTATCGAAGGCACAGAATTGCAGGCTGATTTTATCCAAAACCCTTGAAATCCACACGCACCCGTTCAGATCTTTAGCTCAAGGCAATTGGTTTTACTTGATTATCAAGGCTTCTATCTCCCCTATTAATCGGTTAGCTGTTTCCGACGAGTATACTCGTCACGAAGAAACGTCAGTATTCCTTGTTACATGGAACCCAATAGTCAACGATAAAATTCAAAAATAAAAGTCATTTCAACTTAATTCCACATCCCTACAGTCGCACACTCTGCGTTTGACGAGTATACTCGTCGCCGTCGTTTGCTTCGTGCCACGCATTTTAGCTACACGCGCCGCAAATTGAACCACAAATCGTACCACGAATCGTTCAGAATTCATAGCGTTTAGTTTAGCGTGACAGGCGACGATAACGAGCGAAATAAACATGGAAATTAGCGACAACGTATTTTCCCAACAACAGGTATCCAAGAAAAATGTGCGCGCTGCGCGCGTCCGTCGTTTCCCTTCGACCGATTCGATCGTCGAACCGAAGTTACAAAACGATACTCTGGACTGGTACTGTGTTGCAGTCTACTTGCGAGCGGAACGAACGAACGGGACAGGAGGTTCCGGTGGCCGGAGGCGAGGGAAAAGTGGCCACGGTTTTCCGAAAATTTCGCCGATGCTGGAGGCTGGATTTTGGAAATTTCGTCGGCGAACGCTGGTGGTCGTTGGAATAGGCCCGTGAATTTGGCGCCCGCGACCGGATGGACGTATATCGATCCATCGAGGTCGAACCCGCAGGCTAGCGTCGCGGCCCGTCAGACGTAACGGACAGGATAGTAAAAGCCCCTCTGGTTGCAGCAGTCGCTGGGACTGGGTCCGTTCGTATATCCGTCCGTACGTCCATCCGCTCGCACGTCCGTCACATCGACGGATAATACCAGAGTTCACCTAAATATAACCGGCGCGATTCTGAACCACGTTGCGCAGCGACCAGGCAAGGAAGAGAGAAAGAAGAGATTGGAGAGAGGAGGACGAGAGAGGAAGGTGGAGACGAGGTGTGTCGGGGGTGCGGGCGTACGAAGGAGGACGGTACGAGTGGAAAATAGTACGTTACGTACGTACTATTGCTATAATGGAGGGCGTTAGAAGGGTGAGAGAAGAAGAAATCGCTAGTTGAATGTGTAGAAAAATGAAGATAACGACGATTTGGGAATGCGGAGGAGAGGAGAAGCGAAGACGAAGAAGACTTGAGAAGGTGGGGATAATCGTAGTGGGAAGATGCAGGGGAAATAGAGAAAGTAATATAAATAGGAGAAGAAGTAGAGAAATAGTTGGGAATGTAGAAGAGAGAGGGAAGAGATCGAGGGAGAACGAGGGAGCAAGGTGAAGTGTTTGAGGGAGGGGTGGGAGGACGTTAGAGGGGCGAGGAAAGAGGAAATCGCTAGTTGAATGTGTAGAAAAATGAAGATAACGAAGATTTGGGAATGCGGAGGGGAGGAAAAGCGAAGACGAAGAAGACGTGAGAAGGTGGGGATAATCGTAGTGGGAAGATGCAGGGGAAATAGAGAAAGTAATATAAATAGGAGAAGACAAATAGTTGGAAGTGTAGAAGGGAGAGGGGAGAGATCGAGGGAGAACGAGAGAGCAAGTTGAAGTGTTTGAGGGAGGGGTGGGAGGACGTTAGAGGGGCGAGGGAAGAGGAAATCGCGAGTTGAATGTGTAGAAAAATGAAGATAACGAAGATTTGGGAATGTGGAGGAGGGGATAATCGTAGTGGGAAAATTCGGGGGAAATAGAGAAAGTAATATAAATAGGAGAAGACAAATAGTTGGAAGTGTAGAAGATCGAGGGAAGAGATCGAGAGAGCAAGTTGAAGTGTTTGAGGGAGGTGGGAGGACGTTGGAAGGGCGAGGGAAGAGGAAATTGGGAGTTGGATGTGTAGAAAAATGAAGATAACGAAGACGAAGAAAATGTGAGAAGGTGGGGATAATCGTAGCGCGAAGATGCAGGGGAAATATAGAAGAAGAGAAATAGTTGGAAGTGTAGAAGATCGGAGGAAGAGATCGAGGGAGAACGAGAGAGCAAGTTGAAGCGTTTGAGGGAGGTGGGAGGTCACTTGAAGGAGAATGGAGTAGAAAATACCGTGTGGGAAAGTTCCTGGAATTGCTGCAACGATGGTGGAGGTTAGAAGAATGAGAGAGAAGGGATTGTAAATGGAAGATATAAAGAAATAAAGAGAATAATGAGAATAATGGAAGATGTGGAAAAATGAAGAAGGTTGTTGAAACTATTCGATATGAAGAGGAGAGAGAACGATGATTTGAGGATATGAGAGAGACCATTAATAAAGATGAAAAAGACGGGAGAAAGAATTGCAAGATTTGGAAAGAATGGAAGACGTAGAAATATGAAGAAGGCGATAAGAATAAAAAAGGAAATAAAGGCTGTAGAAATAGGAAAAGAAATGATAACGTAGGAAATGTAGGAAAATGTGGTAATGAAGGAGGTCTACTATGGTAAAGCAGGTGACGAAGATGGTAAGAATGAAGAAAATAATAGATCTGAAGAGAGTTATAAGAAGAGGGAAAGGAATAGAAAATTGGAGAAGGGCAATGACGAAGACAGAAGCAGGAAAGGTGAAGTGTCTGCGAGGAATAAGGAAGAAAAAATGTAACAAAAGTAGAACGAGGCGAGGAAAAGAAAGAAATGAAAAAAAGAATGAAAGGGAAGAGGCGTTAAAAAATGGGACGTTGCAAATAAAAGAGAAAAGAGAGCGATGTTGCAAAGAATATGAGATGCAGAAACGGAAACATCAAAAAATAGAAGATCTGCCGGAAAAAAGCGAAAACTGAATTCGCCGGTAAAAAGAGGAGAACGAAGCGAGGAAAAGCTGGGCTAAAACGAGAAGAAGGAAATGGAATGTAAGTGAAAAGGTAAAAAGAAAAGCGAATTCTCTGTGAGAGTGCACAAAATGAGCAATAAAAGAAGCGGTGGCAAAAATAAAAACGTGGCAAACCATAATAATTGGCGGAGAAAGTGAAGAAGAATAGCGTGAAACGAAGAAAAAGGAGGTTCAAAGAATATCTAGAAAAGAAGAAAAACAAAGCTGAACAGGAAAAGACTGTGCAAGAGAAGAGGAACGATAAAAAGAAGAAGAAAAATCGAAGGATCGATCGGACAGTAGAAAGAAGCTATATAGAAATTCAAGTGGAAAAGAGGAGAGCAAGGTAAAAAGATGAACTTTACCATGGTAAACGAGGAAGAAAATACAAAACGACGAGAATGATACAACGAAAAAGAAGACTAAAACGAGAAAGAACCGAAGGGCGGAGGTGTTGTATAGAGGGAAAGTGCAGGACGTTAGATGAAACGAGAAGAGGATGTGGGAGCCAGGTTTCTAGGGCAGGCAGCAGCTGCAGCTGCAGACATCACCGCGGCGATGCATTATTTTGCACGTGGTTTAATACATACGCTAGTAGGAAAGCCGGTTAACGTCGCCGAAATCTCGACCACGAGCAGTAGCCCGAATTCGGTTTCCGTTAAGCGATGCAAATACCGCCGACAAAGCGGTCCGATCGGTGGTTTCAAGGCTCACGGGACACTTGCTCGGTCACGCTGACGCGTTCATCGCCTCTCTGTTGCTTCTTGCGAGGCCAGATCCCCTTCATCCCCTCACCCCATCTTTTAACCTTTTGCAGTTTCAGCTTTGCTCGCCGATCACGGCCAGTGTCAGAAGGTACAGCCTGGTCGAGGAAAGGTCAAGCTAAGCGTTGAAAAAATAAAAAGAAGTAGCGGATGAACTGGGAGTTGCGTAGTGGAGGTGAAGGTGTTGGAGGGATCGTAAAAAAAAAAAAAAGAAAAAATTCATTCGAAGTGTTGGTTGGATTAAATGAGGTAGCGGAAACTGGCAGACGAAAGTTCATCCAACCGTATACAACATATGTTGGTTTCGATATTGAATTCCTGGAGATCGAAAGGGAAAGCTGTGCTTTGTTTCAACAAACAAGAGTCGTCTTTAAAGAGAATATTCTTACAATGGTAGCTCAGTACCATGCGTTTGTATTTCATTGCACGCAGTTCATTCAATTTTCTGCTCTTTCAAGCAGTTTCAAATAAAAATTAGAACTTTTTAAAATACAAAAATATCTCGTTTCTTTTATGGGAACTAATTCTTCAATTGTTCCTCGAAAGAAAGAAAAGACACAATATCTATATATTAATTATTCAATTTTCTGCTGCATAATTCCAAATGCAAATTAAAAAGTCGAATTTTTTAAAATACAAACCAGTTGGTTTCTTTTGTCAGAAATTTATCGGACGCGATATACAGATCCTTATGTCCCGTTACGTATTTTTAATCTTCCGCTCCATTTTTTCGAAGCTGAATGAAAATTTCATTTCTTTTCTCAGAAGCTGTTCTTTTCCTCTTCTTCTTCTTTTTTCTTTTTTTTAAATACACTTACCCGTCATCGTAACGATTCATTTCCTCGTCTGTCGTCATATTGCATAAAAGATGAAGCAATTAAGGATCAATAATGGTGGAGTTATACGCTCATGGTAACTTACTGGTTTGCGACCAGCGGATTGGTTTACATTTCGGGAGTTGGAACTCGGAGGATTACGCGTTAAAGCCCCTTTGCGTTATCGTGGCGAAAATCACACGGAGAACGTGACTAGGTCGTGTTTGAGGAAAGCTCGTGCTCGTCATACGTGGAATAATGATCGATAATCGAAGTAACGAAGCTAGCGTTCCAACACCTATCTTCAACCGCACATTTGCTAAAGCGATATCTGGGCTAGTTCAATGCTATGGTTTCCTAGACGGATGAAACTACTTGTATAGAACTTAACTATTAATCCTCGTAAACTGTGACTTGTGGCGCAAGTTGAGTAAAAGTTACGATATCTTTCTTCTTCTCGTATATAATATAGTGAACTATAATAATTTACATAGAATAGCTAATGTATTTTATGTTATATCAATCTACGTTATACTCTAAGTCACCGGCACGTAAAAGTGTAGCTTCAACATCACGCGATATGACAAAAGATTAATTCTATGTAAGTTTTTTTCGAACGATAATCACTCGTGCTATATGTAATTATCAGTGAAAATAGCTATGATTTCTTTCGTCAAATTTTAATACAAATCTTGAAATATTTTGCTGATTAAATATTATTAAACGCTAAATTTATTCTGCTCGTAAAATTTGATAAATAATTTCACATTCGATGGATATCAAACGCTGTCGTCTAACGTTGCACCGTATTGGCTAGAAATTCTGCTTTAACACCCGTGCATCATAGAAGGCTGCCCCATAAATAGACGCCAAGAGTAGGCGTTAGAATATCACAAGGATATCGAGCACCCGAGAGAACCCGGAGCTGTGTACGAGAGATACGCGCCGAGTTGTCGGACAATTAAACAAATCCGTGTAGGCGCGACGCACGAGGTGTATCTTTACTAATTACAGGAGGCGCGGAAAGTTACAGGTTCGCAGTGGCTTGGTAATTGTTGCTAATGAACGACGTACGATCACGTCCACGCGAATGCTTCTTCCCCTTGTTCGCTAACGTTCACCACACACGTCCGCGTATTATAAGTCTGATTTCATCCGCGTCGTAAATTAGGTTTCTTTCGACTTACATACGATATACACAATCGTAATCGTTGGTTGCATCGTAATATTTCTATGCATTAATTACACCGACTATCTATACGAAATCTCAGCGTATCAAAGGTGGATGAGCAACGCAGATAAAATTTCGTTGCATTCAATTAAAAATAGATTAACGTTCTGTATGCGCAATTATAAAATTTATTCAGCGAATTTAGTACGATAATTCTTATCCTCTAGGTTTATCTAACTTTGAAACGTTACAAGTTTCGTTATATTAAGAGCAAAGAGAAAGATAATGTGGCGGGTAGAATAGAAAATGTTGTGTGTGTTATTTTCTAAAAATTTCATTTGTATCGTTTGGACGTGTCGAAGAATCGAACATTGACGTAGCAAAAATTATATGTGAATGTAACTAACGAGTGAACAAATTTGTAAAACATTATTATTCTTCCGCGTAACGATACATTTCCCATTTCTACTCGATTTCAATTTCCATATTCCCGAAATTCGTTTACCATTTATTCGTAAAATAATACATTCGAGTTGAGATTCTGTGGCGGGTAAATGCTCGATATTCTTATGAGATGCTAACACCTGTTCTTACGTGCACGTGCAATATTACATTTGTGCATGTTCTGCTTTCCTATTCGGTGAATTCAATTTCAGTTCGATTAATTTATTGGGAAAATCGAAGGTCCTTGTAGGAGGGAAATTATTCAAAGACAACTGATACAGAGGGTAGAAGCTTTATAATAAAGGAGCAAATATGTATTAGCACGCAAACTTCGAGACGAAATTCAATTATTTACGAATATTTGTCACAACCACCGAAGGAAACAAACGCTTGGTACACTCAACGCATCAATTTCTATTTTTCGTAGCTGCTATTATGCTAGTAAGCTATCCTGTAATTGCCATCCGATGGGTTCGTCAAGTGGACGTTTACTGTAGGAACGTAAAAATAAATAATAGCGTTGGAAGGTAAATAAAAAGTGAAAAAAAAGTAACAAGTAGTTGATTAAATAGAATATTAAATACATAGACGCTAATGGTCATGACCGTTTTTTGACGGTAGCCATTTCTCACGCACAAAACCACGTTCGAAACTTCCAATATTTGTTACTTGGTCGGCAAAAATTCCATTACCGGGCCCACCAAATACGATTTGGAAAAAAACGAAAGATCGATAAACGTCCAACTTACGAGCGAGCCGGACGGAGGCAATTTTCAGCGGGGGAAAAAAAAGTGAGAGAGAAATATATATATACACACGCGCCCCAACCCTGGAAATTTAAAAAAATTCAAAAAATACATAACAACGAAAAAGAGAGAATATCTCAACGAATTCATGATAGAATCCATTTGAAAGCAATCTACTGGCATTCCAGCGAAACAAGCAAACAACCCTCTCGAAAAATCAATCATCCGCCGGCGTTACTCGCGTTACGATCCACCTTCACCAGCAGCCCCTCTTTTCATCCGGCTTCTTTCTTAAAACTCGCTCATTAGCCCTCATTGTTCGTCGACGCGTTGTACGCGCGCGTGACGCGTGGACACGCTCGGTATCAAAGCGAAGACGAAAACAACGCCACGCGTGTTCAATTTGCGATGGACAGGAGAAACCCTGTCAAAATTGGTACGTTGAAATAACATCCTGCAAGGAGATAGTGATCTATCTGTCACGCGCGTGGAAACAGCACGTACGCAGCGTGTACCGCGAATATCCTCGTTGGATCGCGTGTCTGACTCGACCGTGCCGGTGTGAATCGAACTTAAATCCCACCTAGTACATGGAGGCGAAGGAATACGAAGCAGAGGAACGAGAGAAATACTGAACGCTCGCTGATCCGTAGGAAGAAATGGGACGAAGGAGGCTCCTGAGCCTAAATCGGTGGAAGAAGGAGCACAGTGGCACAGAGGTGGCTATTGCTTAAGGCTGCAGATGCAACTGTTTCAAATTGGATCCTCCAGAGCGAAAGAGAGGATCATAGAATGCGAAGAAATAATCCTTCCGCTCGGAGATCTCTGAATCTTCCCTTTAAACCGAGGAAAACGAAGGGTCGAGGCACCGTGCAAGTGACAAATAACGTTCAAGCTCAGCCAAAGACTGACGTAATCAATTTTGCAAGTGTCTATGGCTGGACAGTCGGTAGAAAGCTGCACGCAGTGCGACCTAGAGAATGCAAGAGGAGCCCAACGTGCCGGCACCAGCCACAAGGAATCAAGGCGTCCTCAACCGCATTCTAGACCACTTCCGGCCATTGCACACTAACGCACGAGCACACTTATTAAGAAAACAATCGCCTGCTGAATGCCAGTGGATCACTTGCAACGACCATAGAGCACGTTTTACTGGACTGGCCTAGATTTTTGTCTCACAGAAGCGATTAGGACATTCAAGTGGACGCGAGGCCTAACCTAGAGAATTCTGAAAGTTTTCTCAACTCGATTCCACTCGATTCTGGGTATCGTTTAATCTCGTAAACATGTAAGGTAATCAGGCGAATGCCAGATATACGGAATGCCACGTAATTGGAAGATATGGAACAGGGGAGGATGCCAGACAATCGGAACAAGTCAGAGACTATCCAGCGTATCTTATCGCAGTCGTATCTACGAGTTCTTTCGTTGTGTCGATTGGTAGAGGAGATCGCTTGGCGTTTGCTTCGACACACGACACGAGTTCATCGAAGGAGCTGCGACGTCCGTGGGAAGCTTCCTGCTGCCGCTTCATATCTTCTAGCGTAATGAAGAAGAGGGAACGTTATCAACAGCGGTGAGTTATTAGCCACAAGGCACACGTTTTTCTTATTTGCTCTGCCTTCTGCGACGAATGATTGGCAGAATTACAATTTGACTTACTTGACGATCTTGGCAACTGCCTCAAAGTATCGAAACACATAAATTACATCGGAGTAGGATGATGCCGCGTCGATACGGTGTCTGCAACTTACTTGTTTCAATGAACCATGCGTATTCATAGTAAACGACGCCCAGAGAGCAGTGGGCGGACGATGATCTTCCATCTGCTGCGTTAGCATTGAAAGATACATCCAAAAGTGCAAACGAAAAGTACCACGCGATCTTTCCTTTCGTTTGCATCTTCGCCAAAGTTTGAGCGGAGAATTGAAATAAGACTGAGACGCCTAACGAGTAAGTTTCTTACATAGCAAACGTATAAGTGCCCTACCCCATGCAATGGATGTGAGAACTGTCGCTCTTATGGGTCGTCGTTCAATCGTTTGTTACTTTTGCTTCCTTTCGTGGTCTCTGTGATTCGGGCAACAAATAAACTTGGTCGATTCGATGCAGATGTACGAAACTTCCTAGAAATTTAGGCATCTTCCTTCCGATTCTCATCGCTAACTACGTACCTTTCGTGATCGCTCGCCGCTTCGTCGTTGATCGTAGGAATCCTGAAACAAGCTGACGAATAGAACAAAAACACGGTAACGGTAATACAAAATACTTACGTTTACGTAAAAAGGCAGCCGCGTAGCGCGGTTAAACGCCAGCTAAACGATAGAACAAAGAAAAGAAAGAGTTGCTGGAGCGGGAAGGAGGAGAGAAAAGCGGTGACCGGCAATAGGCACACGGTTTTCTACTCGGTTCCGAGCCCGCGGCGAATCCACGATCAGCCTAATGGTTCAGTAAGACTATACGGTGCCATTAGCAGGTAATGAAGGTAGCGGACAATTGCGACTGCAGTAACACTAGCCGCGTATTCACTTACCGGACACTTACACGCGCGAGCCGCTAGAACTCGCGGAACGAGAGACAGAAGCTTCTAAAGCTCCGTTCTCTGTTGCTTCGACCGTGTCCTGTTTCATTGAACCCCCGACCCTTGCTCCGCCGCGTGTATAACACGCACGCATACCGATAACGCTATCGGATAACGCTTCCATACGAATTTCCAAACTGGACGCGCTCGAACATGTGCCGAATCGCTGATATATTCCATTGGCCTTCGTGGGTTTTCCATGAGCGTCCATTGCTACCTGTTTGACGCGCGTTTCAGCTTCGCCCATCTAGTCCTGTACTTTGACCACCGCCTATTTTATTAGCAGTTTTACCAAGGATTTATCTTCATTTTTCTGGTTTTTCTTATCGAGACAGAAAAATACGATACGCTTTTCGTAGATCTACACAATTTTGGAAGGTCGCGGGAGAAACTACGATGCATTTTTGTTGATCCTTCTTGGCCCGAATCTCGCTTACCGGCTGCCCGGGAATATTTTAACTCAACAACGGGACGAATCTGTTAGGTGCGAGGTATAGTTGACGAAGTTTTGCGCAGAGAAAAATGGTATCTTCGTCTCCTTTAATATTTTTTAAGTCACGAAGAGTACAGAAAAATGTATGTTTGTTTGGAAAATGAATTAAAAGGAGAATTTTGGCAACGTTTCTTATGACGAAATTTCAATCTTGGTATTAGGTGTTTGCGCGTGTTTCTTGCATTAAGGTTATCGCGAAAGCTTCCTTGAAAAAAGACGTAAAAGGTCAAATATCCTTGAAGTTGCTCTCTCGATCGTTTCGAAAGTGACTGTACGACGAACGTAATTTTTGTTCCCAAGAATTCCATCTTTTTAATTATCGTGCTAGTGAAGAGAAATGTTAAAACGCTTGGCAAGCGAAGAAGGTTAAAAAATATACAGCGATCTCATTAGCAACGTCTTATACCATTATTATACAACACACGCACATAATCTTCTTTCTAGCAACGTTTAGCCGCGTTTATTCCTAACACTAATTATAGTTTTTCGAGCACCGAAAACCGCCAGCGAAAGAGCTTCGTTCTAAATCGCTTGGTTCTAATTTCTCGTCCACTTCTCGCGATTTTAAATCACGAAATTCACTTAATTAAAAGGTAAATTTTCGTCGCAACGCACAAAAGCCACACACCGACGCGCGAATTCAAAGTTTAACCCAGGAAAATCCAGGCGTCATGTAAAGTGTTCTAAATCCGGGATAATCTCTAGCAAAGCCTCGTTTAAAACCTAATTGCTTCGTATCTTTAACACTGGCGTGCACTAACCGCGCAGCAACATCGTAAGATTCAATGAAAGCGTCGTACGTTGTTCCACGATCGCCAACATTTTCTTCTCCAAATCGAATCAGAGCGACGAGTTGTAACGAAAACGGACGTTGAATCTTCCACTTCTTTCTCTACGTTCGACTTCTACTCTTTTTGGAAGAATATTTATCGTATTACGCGGTCGCTATAAGCGTGTCTCTAATTATATAACAGGAGGAGGACCGTGTTTAATTAAAGTTTAATTAAAGAAACCGTGGAACCTCGGCAAAGATCATTTTCGCCGGATCGTTCAATTTTTATTCGATAAATTGGAACACGCTGAATCTCGGGCAACATATATCTCGAACGTTTAGTGCAAAATCATTTTTACGCACGTTCGTGCGTGCTACGAGCAACTCTTTTGAACTTTCATTAACACTGAAACGAGACACGAGTATTATAATTATATTTGAACAACTTGAAACCTGTTTGAGAGTGTACATACAAGTTACGCGTCATCTAATGTAACAAATTAGCACACAGCGCGAATAATGATCTTAAACGTGTAATTAGCCTTAGCTAAGAGGCAATCTCATTAAAAATACTCTGATTTATTAATTTAACAAATAGTGGTGTCTTTGTGAGATACGTGTTTCCTATAAATATTTTCTAACTTGTGTATGCAAATTCATTTTTCTTACAAAGTTTACCAATAAGACGTTCTTCCGTTACGGTGTTAATAAACTTTTCAAAAAATGCGTAGATAATTATTAAAATGGTGAAATATTTCCGCTAGCCACCATAGATCATTCCTCCTAGTATCAATTCTACGGTCCTATCATTATGCAAAAAGTCGACAAATTTATCAAGTGGATTTCTCATAAGCCTGTGCATGTCGTTGCGCTATATGCTACACCGTAGCAAATTGTTGTAATAAAAATGGCAAGAAAAGAAAAGATTGAAGTCACATAGGACTAACGCCTCATTTGCAACCTCGTCGTTATCCCCACTCTGCAGTCGCGCATTTACCACCCACGACGTCCACCTTGCGCTCGACTTCCGGTTACAGCGGAAGCAACCACCTGGCCGCATTGGAACGAGGATTCAGGACAGAAATCAAAAAATACGTATAACGTGCAGTTTCTCCTGAAACTCGACGTCAATGGATCGAACGCGTGTAAAAGTCTCGCTTCTCTCGATTCTCCCTTAATATTTCTGGATCGAATATTTGTTTCTCCTAAATTTAATGCAAAAATCATTTCTCTCTCCGTTTCGGTTATTGCGCTGCACTCGGCAAAGGACACAGTTTTCGCGCAATTCGACTAATTTTCTTGGAATGAACGAAAATCCGCTGTTGGATCGTCGATTGCCAATGAATTCGACTTAAAAAAAAAATAAAGAAGACGCACAGTGCAGCGATCTGTAGCAAGAGAAAATTATATAGCCACGTCCTTCTTGAATTGAAAGTGTACAGCAAGTTTCCTTAAAAAATTGCTCTTCAGACGAAGAGGCGTTTAAATTGAAAATTAAAATAATTTACTCCTATTCTACATATTTAACGCGCGACAAACGAGAAGAGCGAGCTGATTTTCACTAATTCTACGTTGATTTTTGGGACAATTATCGTGTACGTTTGTATTACTTGATGATATGGTCGAGCAACGAGATTGAAATGGAGCAACGATTCTGCCGATTTTCCTGCGCTGTGCATCGGCTCTTCGTGACACCTTACGCAACGTCCATTCGTCTATCCTGTGCAACGTCGTCGCCTAGAGGTATCGCCGCGATAAAGGTCGATGAATATTCATACGTGAGCAAAAAATCGGCCACTCGATGAATAATCAAAGAGTCGACGGTGACGTCGCGACGAAATCGAGTCTCGTCCAGAAAATAATCGTCGGCCGGAACGTTCCTTCCCTTTTGTCGTTCGTTTGATCTTAGGCGATGTTGAAACGATGGTATTTCGAAAATCGGCGAGTAATTGCGTCCGTTTATCGGTTTATTTCTCGATTGTTTCTTAGTAAAGAAAAGCTAAAGAACAGTTCATGTTCGTAATGATTTCTTGTCCATGCGAAAATATGTTTGTACGTTGTTTATCTGTTTATTCTATTCGAAGATGTATTTTATATTTCCAATACGAAGTAAAAGTTTGACTATCTAAATGAAATATATTCGAGTAGACGTTGCAGGCTTTCGAGAAACAATATTGTTATTTCACGTTTTATTTTATTCGCGGAAGATTCATTTCGTGTAAGAGGATTTGGAAGACTGTGGATAAGATCTTGCTATAAAATGAGATTATTCGTAAATGTTTGGTCTTCGCATTGACACGAAATTGAGGCTGAATATTAAGAACAACGGCAAGTCAAGATTGCCTTCTTTCAGCAACGTGCTGATTTTTTATCGAACGTTTTAATACTCGCGTTCTAATTTTATTGAAAAACGTGAATGAAGCAAAGTCAGTAAAATGTGTTACACGTTGAAACCAGTTGTGGATAACTCAAAAACGTCATTTCATAGAAAATTGTAGAAAAATCAAAGTATCGAAAATTTGCATAAAACGATACCGTTGTTCTAATGACGACAATCTTCGTGATTAATTATGAGTCAGTTTTTTTTTTTTTTTCTTATTGAAAGTCGTTATTTTACAGCGCGGATCATTAAGTGATATCTTTATTATTGGAAAGCATATGGGGCATAGGACACTCTGAAGCATGTGCTCGTCATTCTGTGCCTTGCACTATTCATCGTAGATACATGTATTAAATCTAGTCCAAGCAAAGCTCCCGAGCTTAGGGAGCTCTGCCACTGTTTCCATTACCATCGTATAGAACCTCTGCCTGATACCTTGTTACGTGTGAGCAATGCATACCAACCAATATAATAACGATTAATCTTGCCTTTACTATCGACGATATGCAAAACCGTCTGAAAATACCATAAGCGTCGAAGACGCTTCTCTGTTTCATTTACAATAAATCGAATTATGGCGAAAATTAATATTCTTATTTCAATATTTAGCGGAAGCATGGTATTTTAATAGAAATGTCTGGAGAATTGTCTTAATCGGACACAATCTGTTTGAGCCAAAAGATGTCGGATTTGCTAATTTTCTAGAGGCAAGTACTTTTAAAATTCAGCAACTCGTTAATCGATTGTTATCAAAGTTGTCTTTTTATTCAGGTTTGCAGCTTTGTAAAGATTAAAAATATTACTCGTCGTAGTATGAAAGTATCTTTGCTCTTCTACGGAAGTTGGCCGAGTTGGCGGATATTTTTTTAAAAGACTCGGATCTTTCAGTCAGCAGATTGTTTTCGATTATGTCATAGTAGAACCTTTCTGTTTAACCATGAAGTACCCCGAAAGCCAAAAGACCAACAGAGAAACGTACTTATCGTAATCTTCTTCTTTGTGACCTTCGTGCGAGTCGTCGGTCCAAACTGGTTAACTTCACTTTCTCAACTTGATCGATGTTTATCTTGCATAATTTCGCCAATTTTCCTTGCTCTTTCTTTTTCGAAGGTAATCGGTTTGGCAAATAAGAGGCTCGTATAATAAGTGTAAAAAGTAGTGCCAAAGCACCTGATCGATGCTCATCTTATATAATTCCAGCAATTTTCTTTCCTCTTCCTTCTCTCGGGTTGACCGATTTGGCAAATAAGAGGCTCGCATAACAAGTGTCAAGATTGCAAGCAATGTAAAAGACCAGTGAAACCAAAATGCAAGATTCCAGCAAGAAGTTTAGCCGAGAAGAAGTCGGTGTGAAGCGAGGCCGATGATTCAGACCTGCCAGTTCAAATGAACAATTACGCTGCTACCCATAAGCGATCTCTTTATCGACAAGACAGTACAGATTGCGACAAACGCGTGAGAGCGCTGAAACAAACTCTCTCAAACGAGAGTTTCAACTAAGAAGAACGCACGCATGTTTGTCCAAGGCAGATGACTCCGTGAAGTCCATTTGCAGACCCGCTGGATTTAATAAATACTCCGCTACCGACACGTCTCCTAAAGCTGTCGAAGCTATAAGATGGAAGGCTGAAACAACTTCCAGGCAAGAGGAGCGCGCTATGAGCGAGACAGATGACTGCGTCGAGTTCATCCCTGGAAATTAACAGAATACTCCGCCGTTGACAAGCGTAAAGCTGGATCCTTCGTCTTGGTCGTTACTCGAGATCGATCCAGCGATGTCCATTTCGCATTTTGCCTGTCAAAAGCTAGATCAGCCTGGTGTCCACGGCTACCTCGTCACCCGAAACGTTAGAGCGTTTGGAAATTGGTGGCGGCGACCCCCGTATTCTCCGGTTCGAGGGCCGGGGCTACGGTATAGGTATAACGAGAGCGACAACAGCAGCAGCAGCAGCAGCAAACCTCCCCTCATCGCCACTCCAGGACTCTCCTAGCCCCGTGGACTCGTAGTTGGAAAAGGGGAAGCCCGGGTGGCGCGCATGCGCCACGCTCGGACGGAAAAAAATCGGCCCGGCTACGTCGGAGAAGGGGCGCTGGGGTGGCCGTATCGATCGCGAGGGAACATCGGAGTCCGTGGCGAGTCCGTGGGCACAGCCGACGTTCACCCATGACGGCGACGACGACGACGACGACGACGTCCGCCGAGCCACGGTGCCTCTCGCTCGGAATTTTCCTCTCGTCGATCCGCGAATCGATCACGCGACACCTTTCGAATCCTGCGAATGTAGGACGCAGTCGGACCTTCCTCTTATTTTCTTCCTGCTCTCGCTGCTTTTGTTTTGTTTTTTTTTTTTCGCTGATTTTCTTTCTCTTTTGTGGCGCTCGAGCTGGTTGTTTTAACGTTCGCCGCTTGGTACCTTGGTACTTTAGCAGGTACTCGCGATGCTGCGGTACTTGAGGCTAATTTGAGTCGCCGAGAGGCGACAGGCATTGATGGACTTGGTAAATCGAAACGTAGAGAGGCAGCAGCGTGACGTTGTAAATATTATTTTCGGAATTTGCTTGGCAGTTTGTTAGTAATTGGATGGCCGGTTTTCTTTGCGCAAATAAAGTTATCGAATTGGGTCATTTGTTTCTCGAGAATTGAATATCGGTCTACCGAGACGGAAGCGCATAGCAAAAATGGAATCGATCGGTTTCGTTGCTGACAGCTTCGTTTGCTCTAAAATCATGCAGAAATTGAATCGTTCGTGTTATCTTACGATATCCAAGCTATCTCTTCATTTATACTTTGTACGATTTGTTTGTACGATTATTATAATTCTCTTCGTCGTCTTGTCTAACTTTATCAGTGCATTGTTATCGAACGATCCATTCGTTGCTGCTGGACTCTTCGCATTTTCGCTGGAACAGATCTTCCTGCTTTTTGCCACCGATTCGACGTAAAACGAACCACGAACTTTGTCTTGTATTTTTTTTATTTTTCAATCGTTTATTCGATCATTGCGATATGCCCTACGTCTCGCTATACTAACTTCTTCTATGCAGGTTACACATTTCGAGAATAGAAAGGTAGACCGAGCATATATGCGTTTTACTTCTTTTCCCTAGAAAGTAGGATAACAGGGTTTCTATTCGAATTTTTTTTCTTTCCATTATTTTAACGTTGTTTCCTCTTTTTCTAACTTGTAGCTTTCTTTCCTACTGCTGCCTCTCAGCGTATAGTTCTTTCCTTTTTCTTGTTCGCAGAAATTATTGATTTTTTAAGGGGCAAAGCAACAGAGTAGAGTTTTTCGTGGATCGTTTTGTTCAATTGTCTTAGCGATCGTTCAACGGTACGAGGAGAATGAGCATGTGAGAGAAGATTCCAACTTCTTTCTCCTTGTTCCAAGAGCGATTGATGCGCGATCTTGCCACGTACCATCGGTTCTCCTCAAGCGTTTATGGTGGAAATTTATGGAGTATTTTTAACAGCAGGCTGGATATATCGAGCTTGACGAATTCCTATCGGTCGAACGTTTCTAAATTAACTAATTACTTAATCGTATCGTGAGTTGGTAATATCGTTGCCCTAACTTGGATGGAAAACAACGTTACATCCTCCTTAATGGAAGATTCAAGTACCAAATTTTACGCTTTTCAATGTGGAAGAGAATCTGAGGAAATTTATGTACACTTTTTTTAAGGAAAAATAAGATGTACATGTCTTTCTTATATCAGAAATTTTACTTTTGCAATGTGCAGTAAATTATTTACTATTGAAACTTTTATTTATTATTTGTTTAAGGAAAAGTAAGATACATATGTCTGTCTTATATCGATCAGAAATTCTACTTTTGCAATGTGCAGTATATTNATTTATTATTGAAACTTAACAATCAAATCCTTGAACGTCCATTTGTTTAAGGAAAAATAAGTTGTACGTGTCTTTCTTAGATCGATTACAAATTCTACTTCTGCAATGTGCAGTATATTATTTATTATTGAAACTTTTGTTTATTATTTGTTTAAAGAAAAGTAAGATGCATATGTCTTTCTTATATCGATTAGAAATTTTACTTTTGCACTATGCAGTATATTATTTATTATTGAAACTTAACAATCAAATCCTTGAACGTCCATTTGTTTAAGGAAAAATAAAATGTACGTGTCTTTCTTAGATCGATCAGAAATTCTACTTCTGCAATGTACAGTATATTATTTACTATTGAAACTTTTATTTATTATTTGTTTAAGGAAAAATAAGATGTACATGTCTTTCTTATATCGATCAGAAATTTTACTTTTGCAATGTGCAGTATATTATTTATTATTGAAACTTAATAATCAAACCCTTGAACGCTCGTTTGTTCAACAAAAAATGAGACATATAGTGATTTCCGTATTAATAAAAAATTCTAACTACTAAATATTATACCTTTTGCTATATATAAAATGATATCGAAGAGAGATGCTCCGATCGATCAAAGCTTTGATATTTAAATGTCTGAACGAGCGATCTAAAGAAATTCGTCTACGAATCTGCCTCTCTGATAAAAATAATTTATATTAATATCCTAGAAATACTGCTGGAAAGATTTAGAAAAAAAATTAAGCAACAACAACGTGCAACAGGAATTTTGTTCAAGATTAAATAGTGAATTTTCGAAATTTATAAAATTATTCTGCACGATGGAAACGTAGAAAATGAGACGTCGCAATTAGAGACAGGGAATAAACAGGATTGTAGGAAGTGGAGAGAGGCGTTCCGGGTTTGGTCAGTTTATTTCACTGCAAACCTGTCATCCTTGAATAAGATGCTGCGTGGGAGGATCGAGCGGCGCCATTCCTCGCGATGGATACCTGCTTGATGTCTGTATTCATCGGCGAGCTGGATCGTTGCGAGCCGTTCGTTTTCAACTCTTTCTCGATGAAATGATTCACTAGCGAAACGTACGAATTATTTCCAACATTGAACGTGTTCGATAGAATACTCTTTGATTAACGTAATCATATCTTACGTTGATTGTCTCTGAACATTTTTAATTACTCGCGATCCTTTATCAATTTTCTCTTTTTCTTTTTTTTTTTTTTTTTTTTTTTTTTTTTTTTTTTTTTTTTTTTTTTTTTTTTTTTTTTTTTTTTTTTTTTTTTTTTTTTTTTTTTTTTTTTTTTTTTTTTTTTTTTTTTTTTTTATCGATGTTGAAGCGTGTCAAAACTTGACAAGCCTCGATAAAAATAGATTCAGTTGGAATTATTTCGCGGTATGGCGTTTTAATTTAACGCGATTAATGTTATTTGTTAATTAAGTTGAAATTACTTGGCAAGTAGCAATTTCTTTCGAAGAAAGAACCAGGAATATCATTTAATTTATTTCACAGGGAAGCTGAATTACTCGAATATTTCTCTATAAATTAATTATACTCAAACGTTAAGAATTTTATTTCTGTCGCTGCCGAGAAAAAGATATTGTACTTTAAACAATAATCATTTCTTTTTATCTAGATAGACTGACGGATGACTTTGCTCTCTTGCTTTCCACTCTGAAAAAGCTGTAATTTTTTTTACTTACGCGTTAATTCTACACTTTCGCTCGTCGTTTCATTTCTGTCGAAAATAAGTTACACATACTAAGATTTTAATGGATTAAAATCAATCTGTATTTGAAATTGACTTATCTCCACGATCGCAAAAGTTTTTAACTAAATAACTCCAACAGTACAATCTAAGGTTTGATTTCATAAAAAAAAAACCGCCCTAAGATGGTTCAGCAGTAATGCACACATAAAACACACTTTTATCGTCGTTATTCTTTTCTATTACGCCATTTACGTCTCGCTTGCTATTATACAACGAATCGAATAAGAAAAAGACAGGAAACGCGTATCGACAAAGCTGGAATAACGAGAGCAAAGATTATTCGTAAGAATAATTTGTTAAATCGTTAGGGAAAAAATCATGGACGAGGTCATTTAAACGGAAGAGAGCGATCGCTAAGTGTCGAAGAAATTTGTGAAAAAATTCAAGAACCGAGGAACGTTCATTTCGAAGTATTCCAGTTACGTTTCGCTTGCTACGCGCAACGAATAAAAATAAGGGAAAGACACCTGCATACTGACAAAGCGAGAATAAACAGAAGAAATATTATTCATACTTTTTGCGTTCCTTCTATCAAACTTCTTCTATTCACCTTGCCCTCGTCGTTAATGGTCTGGGCATTCAGACGCGACCGAATCTCTATTTTATTTAAAACAAAGCTTCATGGTGGCGTTAATCAGGAATTACAAGAGTACGAGACGCGGACGTGTCGTGTTTTCATTTCCATCGCGGGCTTCCTCCTCTTTCCATTCACGCGATTCCGGGAAACAGAAGAGGAGAAAAGAAAAAAGGAAAGAAGAAGGAAGGAATGTTAGACGACAGAGTTTTCACATTTAAGATGCCGGCAACGGGTCAATGAAAGAAGTGGCGGACGTCTTTTTCAGCCGGCCGGTTCCTGCCTATCTGTCTCCCTTTTCCCTGTTACACGTCGCTCGTCTCTTCTTCCCCTCGCCGCGAGCAAAGGAGAAGGGTGCTTTCAGCTGGAGACGCGTTTAACGTCGTGAAACAGATAAACGATGAATCACGACGGGGTCGCGTCTTCGAAATTTATGGTACGGAACGACTGCCACGGCCCGAGAGAGGCGTATTTGTTTCAAAGTAGCTGTTTCTCCTCGGAGCCGCCGGAATTTTCTGATTTTTGTAGCGAATCGTTGCGCGTTTTCCTCGTCTAAGACGACTATCGACGTTTCCCTAACGGCGAAAGAAGACGCTTCTGTGAATGCGAATTTGAACTCGCGAGAAGAAGGTTCCCAGATCTAGCTAACGGATGAGAGAATCCACGACTTACTGAAATTCATTAAGGAAAGTAGGGTAGCCAGTAAAATGCTTCAACGTGAAACGCACCATCCTACGGTGTCGTCGCTAATAACCGCGTTGTTCGGATGACGTTAAACCTTAATCAACAAAACAGGATGGTTTTCTCCGTAGTGCTTTTTTCTCTCTTAGGAAACAAATTTTAAGATTTTTCATCGTAAACGATTGTGTACTTTTATCCTCAAGTGACCAACGTCAGAGAAATTTTGGGAAATCTTGGGAACAATTCAGGAGAAAGTGTGCGGATAATTTTCCTTCCTTTGGCAACCAATTTTTGGAACACGACCGATAGATCGTTATCATAGATGGATGTATATGATAAATAGGACAGTTTACTGATTGAAAAAGGTAGATTTGTTACTTGTTAGTCACTCTTCTGTCAAAGCAGTACGAACAACCACTAGAACGCACTCTCCGAAAGACTCGCTAGTCACGAGCAATCAGAATCGTCAACGTGAAGGAAGAATCAAATGGAAACGGATCAAAGTTGGCGTATCGTTCGTTAAAACACGAGCCATTTAATCCACGGTGCAAAAACATGTGCGTGTCGCCCTCAAACAGACGTACGTTCCTCGGCAACTCGTTGCGTTCGATTGACAATCAGTGGGCTGTTGGTGCGCCGTACCTAGCAATCTTCGACGAAAATACGGGGCCGGTAAAAAATAATGACTGTTATCGTTCCGCGATATCAGATCAAATACGTGCCGTTTAACCGTGCACGATGCGTTCCTGTTTGCTTTCGAGGGACGAGACTCGTTGCTGCACTCGTTCTCACTATGGACGTAATTTTGGGGATGGGGCGGCTGCACAGGGTAAAGAACAGACACGAAGGGAGCGAAGAAGAGGGGAAGAGAGAGAGGAAGAGGCGGGGTGACGTCCTTTCTAGTCGAATATCGGGGTTGGCAGCGTAAGTTCGCCCCTCGACAAAGAGGGCATTTCCATCGGCTTACCCCAACGAGAAAAGGGGGCCGATGGGAGCACAGAGAGGGAGTGGGTACTTTTGGACGCGCTGCTCTTCCGGAAAACGCGTATTGGAGATCGGCCAAATATCGCGAAACGCCGACCGTGGATGTTTAAATGGACAATTAACGCGTGTCCCCTAACCACCGGCCAAAGTGCGTTTTGCAATCGAAGACGATGCAACCGTTTTCGCCCTCCTCTTGTCGAGACACCATGTGTCTTCCTGGCTGGAGTTCGTTAGAGCCTGACAATTCCAGATTAGACAGTTTCAGCTAGAAATTTGGGGAGGAGAATAACTTGTAATTGGACGATAGAAGTCTAAGTTTTCAATAGGTTTTGAGAAACCATGAGCCTTTCTCAGCTCCTTCCCTCAATTGGAACTCGTTGCAGTCTGGGAATTTGAGGTTAGGCAGTTTGAGCTAGAGATTTGGAGAAGGGAACCACTTGTAACTGGACCATAGAAGGTTTGCTCTTTAGTTGGTCTAAGTTATCAATAGATTTTGAGAAATCATGGGCCTTTCTCAGCTCCTTCCCTGAATTGGAACTCGTTGCAGTCTGGGAATTTGAGGTTAGGCAGTTTGAGCTNAGAGATTTGGAGAAGGGAACCACTTGTAATTGGACGATAGAAGGCTTGCTTTTTAGCTGGTCTGGATTTTCAGTAGATTTTGAGAAATCATGGGCCTTTCTCAGCTCCTTCCCTGAATTGGAACTCGTTGCAGTCTGGGAATTTGAGGTTAGGCAGTTTGAGCTAGAGATTTGGAGAAGGGAACCACTTGTAATTGGACCATAGAAGGTTTGCTCTTTAGTTGGTCTAAGTTATCAATAGATTTTGAGAAATCATGGGCCTTTCTCAGCTTCCTCGACTGGAACTCGTTGCAGTCTGGGAATTTGAGGTTAGGCAGTTTGAGCTAGACACTTGGAGAGGAGAATCATTTGCAACTGGATAGTAAGGGTTTGTTTTTTATAGGGAGAATTTAAGAATATTGGTCTTTCGTGGAATCTTATTAAGTAATATCGTGTATGCTATTTCTTCATAGAGAAATGAAATTCCTAGAAATGTTTCTAGGGAAACGTCGCCAAGAATAAATTTTTCTTACATTTGCAAAATATGTTCGCGATAAATTGTGTGTTGGTATGCAAATGTACAATTCTTTGGAATGACAACAGTAACTTGAGCTTGCTAGTTGGCCTCATACTTTGGCCAACATAGCGTATATATAACTGAACTCACAAGTGAACTGTTCTAACAATAGCATTCACATTCTGATACTCTTACTATGCTTCTACGTAGATAAGAAAACCGATGATTTCATTAAAAAACGAAAAACGCTCTTATATTCGCAAACTTCGTTGAATCTATAGGAAAATCTCAATAGAAACCTCATTAAATCTTCATAATTGTACACGTACATATCAAAATTTAACTCGACTCCATTTTAGTTCGTTTTTGCCACTGTCCTTCTAAAATTATTATTCCATTACTATTGCGTTTTACTTCTCGTGATTTATTATTTATATTCTATTACTGCGATATTATAACCAGTCCGAATAATTGTTATTGCTATTGACCAGTTAATTTGTATAATTTAGTAACATTCGTTGACGTGTCAGTCTCGTTAATGGGCAAACCAGTGATTTTTAATCAACGTTGCTCGTTATGGATCTTCTATTCGTTTTTTATCCAGCTAATTGCTCGTTCGGTGGGCCGAGTAACTCAAAAAGATTTGCGCCATCGATAACGCGTTATCGGCGACGAATAAAAATTATCTCACGAATAATGCAAGAGATTCTGCCACATATAACGGACATCGGCAACCAAACGAAAAACCTCTCGTAACAAAAAATATTCCGATCATTCGTAAAGTTTATTCGTAACACGTTGCTGTTTCTGTTCTGCAACTTGGAAAAGGTGAAGAACCACCGTGCCGAAGAATCATGGAATATCCTGGCGGGACCACAGCGGAGCCGCGCGAGTAGCGAAAGGTGCGAAACGCTAATCGTGTAACAGAGTACAGCAGCACATTGGAAGCCGGCCAGACATTATGAAACACAGGGCTGAACGTCGACGTAGAAAATATTCGAAGGAAGAAATTGAACGATACGTTTGACGCGCCACTTCTATTCTCGGTGTCGAAAAGGTCTAAAAATACAAAGCCGTGCTGACTAACCAAGAGAATTAAGGCATCGCTCGTGCGGAAATAGCTGCGCTGGAGACCCGCCAAATATCGTAAATGCCGCGCCAACGTGAGCGAACCGCCAACCAGGGAATTTGTAAATAATCGCCACTTGAATCTCTCGCATGCTCGCAGACAGTTGCTCTTTGATGGTTCGACCAAGTTCCCGTTCCTCGATCGCTCGGTTGATTCACGATCCGGCCGGTTGGCTGGTTCATTCATGGATCGACCAGCGACAAATGGAGATCACGAGCACCGTTCCGAGGAAAAGAAACAACGCGATCGGCTGCCTCGTGCCAGCTAGAAGCAACTGCAACGTTGCTGCGAAGGTGAGCGAGATCACGTTGATGAAGACGGGTCTGTTGCTTTGTTCGTGGCCGAGACGTTGGAATTTATTCGACCAGACGACGGTTTATTTTCTCCCCTCACTGTGTCTGTCTATTTCATCGCCATTGACAATATACAGGCTGTTCCGTAACACGTGACACCTACTCGAGTAGTGGACACGAGACACAGACAACGGCGCGATGAAACAAATCATGTCCTGTTCGATCCTTGGCTTTCTTCGTCTTTGCCATTACAAAATCGTATAGCAACCATCGCAGAGCAAAATTTCTTCTTCCATCGTTTAGAGAAATACAACGAGGATAAATTAAGTATCCTGTAATTAAAAATTCTCGCACAGTCCATGTTCTCCGCCACGATAAAATCTCCAGATTAGCGAAGACGTATTTATTAGCAGTGGGAAAAAATTGTGGACAATTTATGGAGTTGCCCTAACACGCGTCAGCTGAAACTTGAGACACGGGTGAAAAAGTTCTAAGAGAATGCTTCACAGAGAATAATATTGTATGGTGATCGTCGTTACTCGAGAGGCGTTAACGAACATACCGATGGTTGGGTCATCAGCCTTCAACTGGTAACCTGCTGGCAATTTCTCTTTAATAGTTATTTTGCCATGCATTATTCAACGGTACACCTGGTTTCTTCGATATTTGAATTCGTACGAGGCCTCGCTTATTCACTTAGCGACTGCTGTCATTCCGCGATTCCGCTAAATGGTTCCGTATATATTACCAGAAACGGAATTTTTGACGATCGGCCTCGCGTTAATGCCTTTCACGATCACCACGACCAGCCAACGTTTAATCTGCTCAAAGGCAATGTTGAAAATTTCGGATAGTACGATACGGATTTGCGGTAATCTGGCCGTCTTTGTGTAATACTTACAACTGTAATCAGCTTCGACTTATCCTTCCACGTCGTCAAGAGTATTATATTTAACTGAGATATGGTTATTATCCTTTCAGAACCGTTTATTCCAAGTTAATTTTCTACTTTGCAATTTCTGCAATTTTTACAATGCACCACTAATGGCTATTTTTTAAAAGCAACGATATAAAACGTAATCCGAATAGTCGTATAGACTTCGAATAGAGGAAAACTGCCAGCAGTTTGAGAAATACTCGCGTGATAAAGAAACATAGACACATTTGGATCGAGTAGAATATTAAATCTTAAAATTTTGTCTTAACACTGCTGCTCTCTTTGATAATGACAATTACATCGCAATAAGTAGCGTGTTTTGAAATATCTTCAACGATCATTCTCGACACCAGGACACGTCCATTAAGGGATGATTTATTCTCGTCACGATACCTTAAGATTGTGTACTTATAATTTTGCAATATTTCTAAAATATCAAACTTTTGTTCCTCGAGTTATTATAACCTGAAGAAGTATTGTGAAAAATAGATAAGCAGAACAACTATCGTCCTAATGATATCATGGAAATATTGTTATTTTCAATAGCTGCAAACAATAATTTTCTTTCTCCTCGCCAGCATTAAATAACATTAAATAAATAATTAATAAGATATTTCGTTCCACTTGATTAACTGTATTAATTTTTCTATTTAAAAAAAAAAAAAAAAATGTGACATCCTTTAAGCGTTAAAATACATTTATATGTGAAATATAATATAAAGGATTTTTGGAAAATATCTCTTCTTACTATTAATTATTAAAATATTATTTCTTCGTCACTGTCATTTTCCCAATGGAACGGTATATAGTTTCTTATGCATAATGCAATTTCAAGGCAGACGAAACTAAGGGGAAGAATGGGAAAGACGTCGATAAATTAATCTAGAGACGAGGACGTCTCGTAACAAAAAGATGTCCACTCTGCGAGTGATTAATGTGTTTCATATACATGCAAGCTTCCATTTCGTAAAAACAAGTAGAAACCAAGCCATCTTAGAAGTATCATAATGGGAATCAACTTATAGATCTAGTTGATAATTGTTGCAGAAGATGTCTAATTGTAAGAGAAGAGAGAAGTTTAGTCTTCAAGCTGATGGATGAATAACGTGACGTATTCAGAGTGGATTTTTCAGTAACAAAAAGTTTCTCTCATTATGACAAAGCTGGGTTCCAGCGTTGTGATCGCTATAAAATATGCCTTAGAAGGGAAAAGATACCGATGCATCGTTATAACAAAATTAATCTTAAATTTCTGCTACGATTGGGAAGAAAACGAGTTAATCTGAAACTCTCGCGAGTCTCATAAATCACACGTTGAAGAACACAGAAGGAAACGAATCTATATCTCTATTTGGGAATTTCCTTTTTTTATACAATTCCTATCATCCTTTCTAATTGAACTTACAAAGTATCACGTTATTTTACTTCTCATTGATAAACAGGCAATTCTCTGAATCGTTTCTTCTTTCGATCCAAAAAATATCTTCGTTCCTCGAAGCTACAGTTCTTCCAAATTTTCCTAATTTTCTACATCATCCTACTACGAAATTCCAATTATTATTTCAAATTCCACCGCCGATATCGCAAGCACATAGCTCGATAAATTGCACACCTGTTTGGATGACCCGACGAATAAGCAAAAAATCATGCAAGATGATTCCTCGTGAAATAGAGAAGGAGCTCTCTGAAAAAGAAACGAATCTTCCACCTTGGAAGCTGCGGATAAAAACGTGCTCGTTGAAAGACGCGATCTTGAATATTATTCTCCGTCGAGATAGTCGTTCGATGACCCAATAACTCGCCGGTTTCGCCACGCTTTTTGTTCCGTCCTGATTTACGCGGTTTATCAAGCTACAGCTCCGTGTGACGAGAGGGACCAGCCGGTCGGTGTAGGTTGTCTCTACAATGAAAGTACATTCCCCTCGGGTACTGGCTCGAACGAACGGCCCGCAGGGGTTCCTGGCGTCGTTTTCGCCCCTGAAAATGTTGGGGTTCCTGCTGACGAAGAGGGCGGCTCCGTCGCAACCCCCTTTCGCTCGAGGGGGATCGATCCGGGAACGCTGGTGCGCGCAGCTAACGTCCTCCTACGAACCTAAATCCGAATCCTTACTCGAGGATCCGAAGGAGCGACGTGCCTAATGAAAATGAAAGGAAACCTTTAAGAGGAGCAGATTGGCCGACGACCTGCACGCTCCTGGTTACTTGTTTCCGGTTGTCTGTTTGCTTTACTTTGACTTCCATTAGATTAGGACAGAGATATAAAGGCTGATTCACGCTGGCGGCCAGAGACGCACGGTCAGATCGTCGTACGAGCATTGATCGAGTTTCTTGGATTCTTAGAATCGTTCATTGCCGATCCCGTGGTAGATACGAAGCTTGCAGCTTTAAGAAACTTCGGTAGGACTTGTCATCCTGCTCTCGTCTTGTCAGCGTTTAGGTCGATGCATCGAGAACGTAGACTGGAAGGATATGTTTCAGACATGCGCGTAAAAGGGCAACAAATTTTGGGCAAATGAATATTGTCTTTTGGGATGACTAGGAATATCTTCTTTTGGCGTCGCGTTAATGACTCTTGCTTTTATCTACACATCGGCAAAGTTCTTTAAGAATATCCGAACTCTTGGACTGTCGGACGTCGTGCTCCGGTTAGGCTTCATTTACCGTTCTGTCATCTCGACACTTTATCATCGTTATCTCGTAAATAATCCGGAAGCTGCACATCGCGGATTCCTACGTTCAGCGGAACCTTCTATTCTCGGATCTTAAACCTTCTGAATGCGGACACTCGATCGTTTGCTGCTCCACCCATTGCACACCAAGTGCAAAATTAATAAATTGTCGCTTAATAAATTTCCACGCGTTTCAATCTTCCGATTTTTCAGTTTGCTGTTGGTCGTACGAGGATTTCATCGAACCCTCGACGCAATCCTCCTTCAACATCTTCAGCCTATCGCGTCTACTTTCTCCTGTTAATCTCATTTTTCCTATCGTGCGAATCTACAGAACGCACAAGTCGTAAACAAGGGAATAAAATAAAGTAAAATATGGAGCAGTTTGGAGATGGAAAGAGAGGCCGTGAAACATCGAGAAGAAGAGATAGACGCGGATCGTAACGAGACTACTAACTAATGATCATCGAGGTCGGGAATCGCTCGTCATCATCGTTGTCGTCGCCGTCGTCGTCGGTTGGACGGCGGGTCGACGAGAACCACGTGATTAATCATCGCGGAACAGAAGCAACTCGCGGACAAAGCTAATTAACGCGATCGTAAACGAAACGTCGCGTGCGGTACGCTGCACGCGTCTCGAAATATGTTTCCGTGGCTGGTCTGCTTCTCTCATTGAGTAAGCCGTTTATTAGCGGTGGATCGACAATTATTAGCGTTCCGCGGGGTCAAGTGTAATGCGATTCTAATTGCGCTTCGAACATGACACCGACGGCTCGCGACCTCTGTTCCCCGATATTCCCTGGTCCGTTGGCTGCTTTGCTTTCGCACTGTATCGCTGCTAATTGTCCATCAACGAGCATGAAATCGAGAGCCGCGGGAAAAATCGATCGGCCAAATTGTTGCGCCGGGAACAGGCTCGAAGGATAACCGTGAGTTGATTCAGCCTCGTTTCACGCTCGTGTTCACGTTTGTCCACGGGAGAGAAAAAAGGGCCACGTCGATTTCAATCAACGCATTGCGAGTTTCGCGTTCTTTCGCACCGTAGCAATTTGAACGGAAGTTCTCCGAGCTTTACAGCAGTTGAAAGAAACTGAGCTGCTCTGTGTACGTTTCACTTTTTCCTTTTTTTTTTATAGTTTAATGCGTTATGTGTTATGGATTGTAAATATTCCAATGGCGAAGGAAACACCAGTTACGTTGCGAAATCGCGTGCACTTTCAAGTCGTTCGCTTTTATAAGCTTCTTCGCTCTTGATCTTCTCGTTTTACTACGAATTAGTGTTGTACGTTGTCGATAATTTTGTTCAGCTTAGGGTAATTATATTCTACCGTTGATGGAAGAATTATTTCCTTTTTTTCTTTTTTTAATTTCATTGAAATATTGTAATTTTTAATACCAAAAGGAATAATTTATGAAAGGGGAAAATACGTTTTTTAAAAGAAATAAATAAAACAGGTAAATACAAAGAGAGACTTGATACTATGGCGTATGGTTATAGCATACTGACAACTAACCCTTTGAATGTTATCAATTAGAAGAAAAATGCGCTTTTGAATGCGTTTTTGCTGCATTCTGTTGGAAACAAAAATGTCCCTTTCATGCCACTTGAAATCGATCAAAAATTAAAAGTAAAAGTTGAAAATGACGCGGAATAAAATATTTTGTAATATCAAGCTGTGACATTATACATTGAAAAATAAATTTTCGTTTTCTAGGAGATGCTCGACGTTCCCCCTTCTTGCCGTGGACTCTTCATTCTGGTGAGTTTATTGTTTTCTTTACTGACGATGGAATCGAACATGTTTTTACGCGATCATTTAATTAGCTTGATCGTATTTTTTGAAAAAGTAATTTATTATTTATCGTATCCTTTTTCTTAAACATTTTGGAATTTACGGTTAATTTCCAATTATATTCTTACACTTTTTGAAGTCGAACGAGGAAATATGTTTTCTATTTGTCGGTTAACCTGTGCAAGGACCCATTAAATGTACAGCGATCGTAAATTAAATTGTTTATCTCGTTCGATTAAATTTTGTTTATCGACTTATTTACGGACCATAAAATCGAAAAAATTGTAAACTAAAAGGGCTTTCGATATATTTTATTCCGATATTTTTTCAACAGGGGAAAACGTTGGGATTTGTGACATTCGCAGTTAATTTCGAATTACATTGCTAAAAGTCTTTTAGCTGTAATTAAAAAGAGAAATCTTTTTTATTTGCTAAATTTATGCGCCACGAAAAGCTACTATTTTTTATAACTATAGCAAAGCAAAATAATTCGCTGCTCTTAATTTTCTGCTTCCATCGAAATTTCCGATGCTTAATGCTGGGAAAAACAGACAATTGGAATACGGGGAAAATGGGAGAAAAAAAGCTCCTGTCATCATGCTACTGTAAAATTTTCACATCTTTTTCAATCTCTGAGGGATTTTTATACGATAACGATTTACAAGATTTTCCTATAGCGAAGAATTTTTCTTTTTCAAATTTGATAATTCCTCGTACAATTTTAAATAATACGTCAGTGATCTTATCGCACGAGTCTAACGCTTGCGTTGTAACGAGTGTGTCGTACAGTCTGCGAAAAAAGTAAATACACGCGTGTTGCAATGAAGCGTACGATGCGTCTAGACGAATCAACTAATTTCAAGGGAGAAATTGAATTCGAGATAAAAAATTGCTCGAGCCATTTCTTTGGAAACTTATTTCCGAAAGTCTCGGGGAAAGCATATCTCTTGAAAGCCAGGCTAATTACCTTCTGCCACTTGATAATCCAATTACCTAACACATTTGCCGCGCAGACGGTTAAAAACGAACGAACCGGCCGAACGAAAAGGGAACTGCTGGAAAATCAAAAAACGCGACTTCTTTTCGAAGATTATATGCTACGAAAGGTAGAAATCGATGGAATCTCTGCACCTCTGATTTTTACCATTCACCTGTCATCGACTGACTACGAACGTTGCAAATATCCCAGGTGTCTTCGGAAATACGAACTTCTCTTGATTAAGGAGTTTTCGAGATATGGAAAATTAAAGAGAGTCGGATAAAATGGCTCGAAACGTATTATCTTGGGTCGATTACTTTCGCTCAAAGAACTGCGAATATTCTTGGTGTCTGAAGGATTCGAAAATTAATAAGAAATACGTACATTAATTAACGCTGACGTTACCAGACTCGATCGAATGACCGGTTCCGAAATTGAATTCCAAATTGTACGTTCATCGTTATTTCTGCCGCTCGTCCAACTTTGTACAGATTCTCGTATTATCCGATCAATCAATTTCTCGAATGTCGCTAACACGAGAATTTACATAAAGTCGAACGAAGGAAAGAAACGACGACGAATGTACAGCTTGAAATAAAAATTCGAAACTCAAATTTCATCTGACCGAGCCTGATAAGATCGGTGTTAATCTTGATGGTATATGCTTTAAACAGAACCGTGAGAACAACGATATGGAAAATTATCGTATTATACGACACGTGTACGACAGCGGACGAAAGAAAGTTGAAACGCGAAGGACGGAAGAAGTAGGATCGTAAGCTAGAATTTCAATTATGTTTGATAATTTTTGCGTGAATTTCGTCAACTGCAACTCGCTCACGAACACACGAATCCACGGTAGGCCATGAAAGTCCGGCTCATAACGCGATCAGACACACGTGAAACGAGACTTTGGCTAACTCGTGGCTACCAGGTAGCGAGGGGCTTCCATCGGACAGCAATTTGCGGCGATTTGGAAAACCGTAGCTTCGGAAAATGGAATCGTTGGAAAAAGAGGCGCGGAGTCCCGACCGAGTCGAAAATTGGGAATTTCGAGCGCACATGCGCGTCACGCGGTTGCAGTCGCCCGCAGGAAGTGCAGCAGGATGCATGCACCGGCGACCTTATTATCCTCTCTGTCTGCCTCGTGCAGCGCGCGAACGCCCGTCGAAATGAAGTCAAACTCGGGCTGTTTGCGCTACGGTTCGGAAAATTTCAGCGATCGTGAACGTTATGACGGCCGACTCGGTTTAACGCTGCTCGCCACCGCCAACGATAGAAATCCGCGACATCCTCGTCGAGAGCTCGTCGTTCGCGTCATCCAGTCCGGCAGCAGTTAAAAACGCGTATAATTCGTCCGATGTAATTTACATTTATACATTCGTATTTGTATATTCTAATTGATTTAGGCAGCTTGGATAGGAACGTGGTGTCAGAATTAAATAGAATCAAATATGGCCATTATTAAAGTATTGTCTGTAGAAAAGTAAAAATCGTATGAGAAAATCTTGTATTTCTTTCGGTAGAAGTACTCGAGAAAATCCGAATAAAAATGTGAAACCGAAAGAATTCAATTATCGAGCGATTCATTAGCTGCTAGAAAATGATAAAATTTTCTCACTTTACAGAAATTTATATTGCATAGCCATATTGTTAAGCTAACGAAACGAGTGCATTTCTTTTCTTTTTCTTTTTTTTTTCTCGTGTGGCGGACATTTCGAAATTATCCCGTGACGCGATGTTTAAACTTTTTATCGTAGAGAACGTATTCTCGAACGATCGCCGAGTGTTATCAAACATCGCATGGCGGCTAAATATGATGGAAATAAAAGCAAACACGTGGTCGCTAGGCCTGTGGAAAAAGATAAAAATGAAAAATAAAAAAAAAATGGAATTTGGTCGTGGAAGTTGAATCGTGTCCCGGCCGGGACACTCTCGCCGCTCTCAAATTGATTGCAATTGATCGGAGAAGTCCCTTGGTACAACGAATACACGATGGCGAGAGCCAGCGAGACCGAAAGTGGGCAGAAGTTCTGAAATTTTCACCTCTCTGCTTTATTTATTTTTTCTTCTCTATTTTATTTTATTTTATTTCCCCTTCTATCTCTTCTTTTTTTTCAAAATATTATTTGCCCTCCCTTTCTTATTTATCTTTTATTTTACTTCATCGTCGTTTTCATTGTCTCTCGCTCCTTCTGATTCCAAACTTGAAGTTGTCTCGGTCCAACAAACTTGATATTATTTTGTTTAAAGCCCACCGTCCAGTGACTGAAAACGTTCGTCTCTGTAGAGAATAATTTAATAAGAACGATATTATAATAAAAAGAATAGAAATTGCCAATAGATTGTTGTTTCACCCTTTTTAGGGATTTTTTTAAGATTATTCTATAAATTCTTATTTTGTTAGAATATGGAACAATCGATGCTGAAGATCGCTTAGAAATATGGAACACTCCAAATAAGATACTTTCACTCGCCTTTCGAATTCTACCATCACTTTTACCAAGCTATGTACAGTGATGCGAAAAAGTTTTCGGAACTTGTCTTCGTGTCACAACGAGCAAAGAGATGTACACAGACACATAGAAATGTATAGATGTAACGATATTAATATTCGTTTTCCTTTTCATTTCTCGCGTTAAGTGTGTCTTGATATTTTCTCAATAAGAACGTTTTACTTTATATTTGCATCACAAGACCTGCACCAAAAGTCAAATGGAAATTCTGTGGACCCATATGACGTCAAGGCATGCTCGAAAACCTGTTCACGCTGCCTTAACAATTATACGATTTGTTCGATATTTTTCTAGAAACCGTGTCGAAGAATAGAATAATTTTCCACGACGATTGTTATACTTCTATCGGTATTAGATACATTCGATGCTTAATAATCAACAGAATCTTACGTGACAGAGATTGACGTCGTATGGGTCCACACGGTAGCTCAGAATTTCCATTTGACTTTTGGTACAGGTCTTGTGACGCAAATATAAAGTAAAACGTTCTTATTGAGAAAATACCAAGACACACTTAACGCGAGAAATGAAAAGAAAAACGAATATTAATATTCGTCGTTTGATAATTTCTATATCGTTACGTATATATATTTCTACACATCCAAATGTGTTCTATTTCCTTATTTTTTTTCTGACACATAGAGAAGCTTCGTGAACTCGTTCGCGAGTGAAAATATCCAAAAATGATGTGCCCCTTATCGAGGAAAATTCGCGTGTCCGTGGCAACGCGCGTTTAGCTTGTGCTACCAAAGAAACGCGCGAATCTTGTGCCGTTACGTTTCAGAGAACAGGACAGGCTTGTAATATCTTGAAGGTTTTTGCGTTTGAAGAGCCCGTTTCCAACGTTTCTTTCTCTTTTTGCACTTTGTCTTGCCTGGTGCGTTCGAAAGATCGGCAGATCCGCGTCGTTGTAAATCATTTGTCAGAACTATCACGAACGAACAGGTTGAAATAATCCTCGGCAACAACTTTAGTCTTTTATCGGCAGACAAAAAGTATCGTCGAATAATATATCGTTCTACCCTCTGCCGTCTGAAGGGTGATCAACCCCTCGTCCCCCTCACAGATTACGCTCACGACAACTTCAAGTTTCACCATGTCCGACGGTTTACCATGAATAATTCTACATCGCAGTCAGTTCCGCGTTTCACAGATTGCTCGGCCATCGCCGAAACCTCGATACAGGTTAGAAGAACTCGCTTTTATTGCAACTTATTACTTCGTTATATATTTGGCTCTTCTTGTTCGACGATTCGTTAAATTGCTAATCGTCCATCTGATATAACATTTATATCGTTCGGCGAATCGACCGAGCGGGCCAGTCGTACAGATTGCAGACGCTCGTTTTCCTCTCGAAGAATTAATTTTATTGAAATTTCTATGAGATTTATTATCGACTGTTAGGAGTACGTGGAATTAACGTTGCACCAGGTATCTTGGAATTTATGTAGCTTGCTGCTACGTAAACTGTTTTAACAATTTTACGATCGACCAGGAAAAGTCTGAGAGGGAAATCTTCAAACTAAATTTGCTCAATCTCGGATCATCGAGACTTGGTAAGTTTCTGCGTAACTTGGCCCAATTGCGATATCTGTCTGTCGTTACATCGTAACAAGTAGAATGTTGAACGCTGAAATTGTTATCTTTTCTGCACAGTGTGTTAATCGCGCGTGTATTATTTTGTATTGATAAATTCTAATTTTACACTCGTAAAAGTTCACACAACCACAAATGCGAGGTGTAAATTATTTGAATAAAAAAAGAAGTCGTAGATAGTAGCGAAAATAGATGAACCGTTCTCTGGTCTCGTAAAATTTTGTTAATAATCTGTTCACTGGTGGAGAAAGGCCATGAATATGAGATGGAAATTATTCGAACGAAAAGTCGTAGTAAAAAGAATAAGTTTTTTATTTCAGGTTCTGCTTTATTAGATATTCAATTAGAATTGAATCAGGAGAATAAGTTTTAATGCAAATTCTTTGTTTCACCTGTCAGTACAGGTAAATAACTAGAACTCTACTGTATCGAATTCGAACACTGTAATCGCCTAATTGCTGCTGTATTTCGCGTTTGCTACAGGCTGATAGAAAATAGTTTTATTTTGTAAAGCAACGAGTTACACACGGAGACCTACCTCTGTGTTCTATCGACGCATTTTCGAAAATTCGAATTTTCGCAACTCGTGCTCGTCGCGATTCCATTATGCGATTGCAGTTGCACGTAATGGGAATAGAATTGCGCGCCGGTGCACCGGCCTTCAGTGAAACGCAGCCGTTCGATGCTTCTTTGTGCTTTAAAGCAACGGTTTGTGTTTCCGCGTGAAAAGAGCTTTCACTGGAACACCGTGTGATTATCCGCTTTTGCTACCTGAAAAATCGTGCGTTTCGTGGAAACCACGATTGATCTCGCAACGATATCTATATACAAATGATGCGACTACGCCGAATTTTCTGTAATACGTGATTCTGTATTTTTTACTTTTAGCTCGTTTCAATCCGAAATGGATGAATGAATAATTAAAAAGCTTTGTCACGATTCAACTGTGATATTTAGCGAGAAAGTACAGTCTCTTGGAAAGAACGTCTCATTAGCGAACTTACGTGTCCATTTTTTTTTCACCAAGTTCCTCAATTCTTTTTATGAACACACACATTTCAACATTTCTGTCTGTCTCTCATAATAAGTTGACTCGTTTTTATTCCCATTCTCGTTGATGCGTATATTTCGATGACCGTCGTGAGAGTAGCTTTAAAGATCGCAAAGATACGCGTGCTCGAAGTTATAAAGAATTGCGATGAATAGTTCGAAATATTAAAATAACGAAGACGTTTCGTTTTTACAAAATGTAAATGAATTATTTATATCATTATATAATACGATATATAATTATTGCTCGACAGAATATTTCATTTTGCGAGAATAATAGCAGCTATATCGATGCTGTAATTATCAAATATTATAGCGAGGAAAATGTAGGTGAGAAAACGTGCAGGTGACACCTTTTTCAAGACGAATGTATTAATGCCACAGAAAGACACGTGTAAATTTGTTCCTCGGAAAAATAATATACACGTGCATTTTCTTTTCCCATTTA
The DNA here is from genome assembly GCA_014737525.1 of Bombus difficillimus. NCBI lineage: Eukaryota > Metazoa > Arthropoda > Insecta > Hymenoptera > Apidae > Bombus > Bombus difficillimus. Next base: position 226,973 of record JACXIT010000228.1, on the reverse strand, counting down.
TCTTGAAGATTAAATATTCGTCAAAGAATTTTACACGAGAATTCACTCCGCGATATTTTCTGACGATATCTATTTACAGTTTACTAAAAGCACGAACGTGTCATAAGTAAAATACAAAACCAAAATGGACACGTTTGGTACACAAGGTACGAAACAATTGCTCTTGAGCGAAAGAAACGTGAAAAATCTATGTATCTTCGTAGCTCAGCATCCCTGGGCAGGAAAAAATCCTAAAAATCCTAAGAATTATAAAAAAATTTGCAGTTTACTAAAAGCACAAACACATCATAAATAAAATACAAAACCAAAATGGACACGTTTGGTACACAAGGTACGAAACAATTGCTCTTGAGCGAAAGAAACGTGAAAAATNGGGCAGGTGAAAATCCTAAAAATCCTAAGAATTATAAAAAAATTTACAGTTTACTAAAAGCACAAACGTGTCATAAGTAAAATACAAAACCAAAATGGACACGTTTGGTACACAAGGTACGAAACAATTGCTCTTGAGCGAAGGAAACGTGAAAAATCTATGTATCTTCGTAGCTCAGCATCCCTGGGCAGGAAAAAATTCTAAAAATCCTAAGAATTATAAAAAAATTTACAGTTTACTAAAAGCACAAACGTGTCATAAGTAAAATACAAAACCAAAATGGACACGTTTGGTACACAAGGTACGAAACAATTGCTCTTGAGCGAAAGAAACGTGAAAAATCTATGTATCTTCGTAGCTCAGCATCCCTGGGCAGGCGAAAATCCTAAAAATCCTAAGAATTATAAAAAAATGTACAGTTTACTAAAAGCACAAACGTGTCATAAGTAAAATACAAAACCAAAATGGACACGTTTGGTACACAAGGTACGAAACAATTGCTCTTGAGCGAAGGAAACGTGAAAAATCTATGTATCTTCGTAGCTCAGCATCCCTGGGCAGGCGAAAATCCTAAAAATCCTAAGAATTATAAAAAAATGTACAGTTTACTAAAAGCACAAACGTGTTATAAGTAAAATACAAAACCAAAATGGACACGTTTGGTACACAAGGTACGAAACAATTGCTCTTGAGCGAAGGAAACGTGAAAAATCTATGTATCTTCGTAGCTCAGCATCCCTGGGCAGGTGAAAATCCTAAAAATCCTAAGAATTATAAAAAAATTTACAGTTTACTAAAAGCACAAACGTGTCATAAGTAAAATACAAAACCAAAATGGACACGTTTGGTACACAAGACACAAAACTATTGCTCTTGAGCGAAGGAAACGTGAAAAATCTATGTATCTTCGTAGCTCAGCATCTCTGGGCAGGCGAAAATCCTAAAAATTCTAAAAATTTGATAAACCAGAGAAACAAGACTTTCGTCGGATAAAAATTTACCTTGTAAGTTCCCTTGGCAATTAAACGCAACAGCCATGCTAATTCTTCTAATTCCGATTACCGTATATCGTGGTGTGTATAGTATAACAACGCGTATAAATTAAACGTACACACACGTATCGGCGAACGTGTAATTGCATTTACATGCAACGCACCAAAATGGATCCGCGAGCACACACGCACGCGTGTACATATAGCCACACGCGATTCAGAGAATAATGTGTGTATGTAGATGCACATCTGTAGATTGATAGGCACGTATATACCCGTAGATATGTACATTTACGTAATCGGATCCACGTACATGCGATTTGGTGGAGCAAACGTGTGTACACAATGCGACATTGCGGTAATGCACAGCCGTTCCTTAACTTTACGTCGTCGTCGAACGCTTTTCCACGATTCCTCGCGTTCACGGACACGGTGATGATCCACCTTGATCGCTTCGATGATATTTAAGCTCGTTCGCAGGTATTTTCACACTCGTCGGTCTCGTGAAAAACGTGACAATCGAGAAGAAGCCTGGCAGATGGGAAAATTGAAACATTCTGATCTTTCGTCGAAAAACATCCTTCCGCAGTGCCAATAAGGATATCGTAGCGTAGAATAAATTCTAAGAAGACACTGTAAGATTGAGAAACGTTGATCTTTAGAAAATATTCTACGTACAGATAAGAATATGGTAGTAAAAACGATGATTGAACGCCGATAAAATTAATTGTTTCTTGTCTTTCGTTGATGCCATTTGTCGAAACAGATGGAACAAACGAACGCAGCTTTCTTTACAAGTAAAAGGTAGCAGCACGCACAGTCTTCGCTGCAAACTTTGCTTGTTGCTTTTTCATAAATTTGAACTACGTTGATGCATAGGTTTTCTTTTTCTTGAGAAACTTATCTCTCGGCGCTTACGGTGTTCTCTTCGATTAGAGCGCGGATTTTTATAGAAATTCGTGTCGTTGACGATGTAATTAAAAAAGGGGAATCTCGGTGGAAAATTTATTTAAAAAATACGTATGTTCGATATATTTTATATATTTCTCGATACTGTTGTTTACTGTGTGCGTTTTGAAGCTTCAAATTTTCTACACACGCGTAAGAATCCTCGATCTAGCGATAATTAGGAAACGATTAATCTCTGTATTCTGAGTATGGCTTCCAGTTTCCATTGATTTTATTGTTCCAAATGATTCCATTACAATGGGACCAGAGCAGAAAAATAACAAGTCACGCCTACTGCCTTACGCTTTTCTTAGCAAATAATTGTGTAGGATTGTTTAAAAGATCGCTCGCCATATTCAAGAAAATTCTATCAAATAATACATATTTTGTTTCTTGTCGCATTGTTTCTTTCAATGATTCTTTCTCCAGGAACTCTTTATTCTTCTCGACAATGACCACCTACGAGTAGATTCTCCTCCAACTGCTTCGAATCATTAAAATAAAAATTTCCCCGTAATTGAAGGAATTTTATAGAACCTGGAATAAACGAATAAAATAAATTCCAGTCAAGATTCATTTAGATAAAAAGATTCAAAAGATTGTGAAAATATTGCTCGTAACTTGGACTTATTGTCCTTCCGGAAAGAAATCGTAATTCTTCTAATTAGCCAGAACGTCGTTAGAAGAAATTTATAAATTTTTCTCCGGTAGAGTATATTTTGTTGAAAAATAATATTGTCGGATTTTTCTTTTGTCTTTTAAAATTCTATCAAATAACGTGCATTCTCTTTCAATGCTCTTTTCCCGGATTTTTTCAACAATGAACTCCCGCAAGTAGATTTTGCATAAATATCATGGAATTAGACGTAAAAAAATCCCCTACAAATTTTAATTAGTTCCAAATTTTTAAAAGACCATAGCTTGCATATGGCAAGATACATACCTAACAGTATTATATACTCTATATAAGTAATATATAGTACATAATTATATCTGTAATATAATTAAATATATTATCTGTAATATAATTAAATATATACTAATTATGCAATATAATTAGACAATATAAAAGACTTATAATATAACGTGCATATGTGTCCCGCTGAAAAAAATATTTCCCATTGCTTTAATTTATTTCTCTAAATTCCTCGAAGGAAAAATCGGCCGCTCTCGTTCGTATGGCGAATTAGGCCTCTCGCGTGATAATTCGCGATACGCGACCGCCATTGGCGTGTGCCAGCAAAGCTTTCAATAAGTCCACGCGCGCATTCTATGGCGGATACACGTGTATAAAAAGCGTACATTTAACACAATAGATGTATTCATAAATTTGAGAGTAAAATGGCTCTGCATTCTAAATACATGAACGCACAGGTGAATGCATGAGAACGTGCATGACCGTGGTTGCACGTACGATTTTACAGTTAGAATATATTGTACAGGATAATTCATTCACCGATAGCGCTTTCGGGATAGCGGTTTCCCGTGCTTTGCCCATTGTACTTGGTGTCGTTGATTTTTGTCTTCGCTCGAGTTTATATTGATAAAAAGTCACGGCTATTATCAGGCCTTAAACTTTCGTCGGAGGTGGCGAATTGTCGATGATTAATCAGATTTCACTTTGACTTAATCTACCAACGAATAATCGTCGTATGCGAAAAGTGAAAATTGCATTTTTCTTGCCAATAGCTTGAAAAATTTCCTCTTCGGCTCGGATAGTCGACTATCGAAATCGAACACATCTATAGTCTTGGACTTACTGTAACCTGAGTGACTGTAGCCTCTGATCTATCCTGAGAACGAGAAGTTTTGCAAAAACTAAATCATCCGTGGCGTTTCTGTTCCCAGTCGAAGAATTTTCTATTCGCGGGAGTTTTTTGTATTCGCATAATCGATAAAGCGAAACAACCGAACACATTGCTACACGCGCCTTCGTAGACCATCGAACTAAAGGGAAGTGAAAATGAAACACCTGACTCGAGTGTAGTGGACGCCGCTTCTCGCTGAAATTTTGACGAGCTACTTGCAGAATCCACCGACCCGAATAAATTAGTCCGTGCTTGTTTATTTATCAACTGTTTCCAAATGATACGACTGACGTGTAGAAAAATGGCGCTGAGAATCCATCCACTGAATATCAAAAATTCAACGTGAAAATTGTGCAAGAATTATCCGCAATTAAAGTAAAACTAATCAACAAGACACGCAGGCAAATCAAAACAGGTTCGAAATCAGTGCGAAAAGTGGCCACGAAAACAATCGCGTCTATTTCACCAGAGAGATTTCACGCGAGCAATTAAAACAGAAGAGAAAAAGAGGCAGGAGGTGTTCAAACGTTACTTGCACCAACCAACAGTCAGGATATCCAGTGGGCGCGCAAAAAAATCACCTAACTCGTCTCCATTCGGTCAAATTGCACCGCTGGAAACACCGTGCGCTACTCCGCGGTAATCCACCCTCTTCGGCCACCCCTTGACCGTGGCCCTTCAAACTCGTGCAACGTGAAAAACCGAAAAATATTCCACCAAGATGAAACTGTAACGCAAGCGGAAAACTCAGGACGACTGGTGCACGTGCTATTTTTCCTTTTTTCTTTTTCTTCTTTTTCTTCTTTTTCAATACTACTCCCTTTTCCACCGTCTTTTCATTCTTACGAAGTACCTGTATCTCGTCGTCAGTGCTCCATACGCATAGCGAGACGTTTTCGGCCGGTTTTAGCTGATTTTTCAGTTGACTCATACTTTTGCTTGCGTGTCGCTTCGCTCGAACAGATTAAGATAACACGCAGCTATAAAGACTATCGCACGATATTCTAGAAACTAGAAAAAGTACTGGAAAATTGCTCGGGACTTTTTAAAGCACAGGAACCCAAGAAGAGAACTGCGCGTACTTAGACGACTCAGTATGCAAACGACGCGATTAGAAATTAGGTTGCGGAGGGTTGGTTAATTTCGATGTAAGGAATTTTTAATCTTCGCTGTGACGCTGATTCGTACGTTAGGATTTTTTCACGACTATCATGGTGATCGATAGGAAGAGTAGCAACGTTAAAATGACATTCTTAAATCATCTGGACGATTATGATTTTCACAGCAATTTAAACGATCGTGATAAAAGCGATAAGAATGGCAAAAATAATTTTGACAATGCCAGGGACAAGAAGGCGGAACTGAAACGGTCTCGTCCAACGAATATCATCGAAGAACTTTCTAAAAGGATTAATCCTGACTACGTTGATTAGAACGTAAACGACAGATAATAATCGCGCAGGTGGTGGTAGCTTTTAAGTGCGCCGCGAGATTCGCTCGGTTGTAATTTCGTGTTTGATAAAAAACGAGCTTGTTTATTTAAATCTTCGTTTTCGTTGGGTGTATACGCCACCGATTACCATTATCAACCAGGCGTGTTAAGCGCGCTCGTATCCTCCAGGATTGCGGTGATGCACGAGCCGCGTCGCTTTTAAATATCGCGCGTTTAAACATTCCGAACTGGTAAGATTTAAAAAGCTTATATATCACTGGCGCGCGTTTTAACCGCATTAATTCTCGCCGTTTACCATTCGCATTTTACGCAATTACACGCGTCCATAAACTATCACCCTTTCCAGAAATATGATTCTAAAGATATAGTTATTTCTACTTGTTATCTTCCGCTTAATCGATTCCAACATTGTTTTCCAATTAATGGAATAAATTTGAACGCCGACTCATCGTGACGTTGTTAAAAATTCCTACGCTGTCCGCTGGTTAATTTATTGTAGGGATTGTTGGTTAAAAGTTATTGGGAACCACAAATGTATTTTTAGTTTGGGCTTTTGTTTTTTTATTTTTATTTCTTTGTTGTCGTATTTTCTAAAATCAAACGTGTTTCATTTAAAATAACGCGCACGTAATAGAAACCGCGACAGACAGCTGCAAATCTACCAAAATTAATTTCACCAAAGATGACGAAAGTTCGTTCGCGATTTTCATCGTATCAGCACGATTTTTCCAGTTCATTTTTCGTTATCCGACGTATTATGGGTTATCGTATCAGTTTATGTTATCGTACAATAACCAAATATTTTCCTCTGCAAAAAGTTAATTCAGAAAATTGCGATCAATCATATGAAAGAGAATTCTCGAAGGTGGAAGGGAGGGAAGAAAAATCGAATGGCTAAATACACTTTGCTCCTTTCGAATACAAAATGTCATCCAAGAGGAAAGAATCCTCGTCGACCGTATAAAAAGAGATTTGCACAATAAAAGAGGAAGAAAGAAAGCTTCGCTAACTAAACACACTTTCCTCCGCTCACAAACAGAAAATATCAACTATCTCGTAAAAAAGAATTCTCATCGACCCCATAAAGAAAGATTTTCGGAAAAAATGAAAGGAGGAAGAAAGCTTCGATAACCAAGCACACTCTTCTCCGCTGAAACACAAAAAATCAACTATCCAATAAAAAAGAATCCTCGTCGACCGTATGAAAAAAGATTTTCCACATAAGACAACGAAGAAGGGAGGAAAAATCCAATAATTAATCAAACACGAAAAATCATCTAATAAAAAGAAATCCTCGTCGACCATGTGAAAAAAAGGTTTAAAAAAGAAGAGAAGAGAAGAAAAGAAAGTTGCAATAACGAAACGCGTATAAAGGAAGATTTAAAAAAAGAAAGAACAGAAGAAAAATCCAATAATTAATCAAACACCTGTTCTTCCGGCCAAACGCAAAATATCAACTACCTGACCGAAAGAGAATCCTCGTCGACCATGTAAAGAAAGATTTGCGAAAAGACGAAGAAAGAAAAGTCCAATAATCAAACGCACTTTCTCCTCTCCGCCCAAACACACAAAAAAGATCAACTAACCGATAAAAGAGAATCCTCGTCGATCAAATAAAGAAGGGTTTTCAAAAAAACAGTGGAACAAGGAAAGGAAGATCCAATAATCGATCAAAAAACCATATTTCCACCGGTCGAACACAAAGAAATCACCTGAATAATACGGAAGATTGTTCGTGGTCTCTGTAAAAAGATATTAAAAAAGAAAGAAAGAAAGAAAAGGAAGGGAAGCAAGAGAGTGTCAGTAACCAAACACACTTTCCAACGCAGAAAATCAGCGATCTAACGATAGTAAGGTGTCCTCGTGGAGCACGTAAAACAAGATTTTCAAAAAAAGAATCTTCGGCTTCCCTGTGAAAAAATATGAAAAAGAAAATATTAAATAAGAAAATATTAAAAAAGAAAGAAAAAAAGAAAGGGAAGCAAGAGAGTGCCAGTAACCAAACGCACTTTGCAACGCAGAAAATCACCGATCTAACGATAATAAGGAGTCCTCGTGGAGCACGTAAAACAAGATTTTCAAAAAAAGAATCTTCGGCTTCCCTGTGAAAAAATATGAAAAAGAAAATATTAAATAAGAAAATATTAAACAAGAAAGAAAAAAAGAAAGGGAAGCAAGAGAGTGCCAGTAACCAAACGCACTTTGCAACGCAGAAAATCACCGATCTAACGATAATAAGGAGTCCTCGTGGAGCACGTAAAAAAGATTTTCAAAAAAAGAATCTTCGTCTTCCCTGTGAAAAAATATTAAAAAAGAAAGAAAGAAAGAAAGGGAAGCAAGCGAGTGCCAGTAACCAAACGCACTTTGCAACGCAGAAAATCAGCGATCTAACGATAATAAGGAGTCCTCGTGGAGCACGTAAAACAAGATTTTCGAAAAAAGAATCTTCGTCTTCCCTGTGAAAAAATATTAAAAAAGAAAGAAAGAAAGAAAGGGAAGCAAGAGAGTGTCAGTAACCAAACGCACTTTGCAAGGCAGAAAATCACCGATCTAACGATAATAAGGAATCCTCGTGGAGCACGTAAAAAAGATTTTCGAAAAAAGAAAGAGGGATACACAGTTGTACTTGGATGTCCATCAGGCGATGTGCGCCCTTCGCCGACGAAGACGAAGCCGGCCACGCGCTTCATCTTGAGATTCGCCCCGTGACTAGGGGTTGGTGCGAGGGAGACACCCTCGTGCTCGTGCGACGAGGGTGGAAAAACTCATATCCCCTAATGAAGTAAAACGGGACGTGCCTGTGTGCGTGGGCTCGACAAAGAGAGAGATAGAGAGAGAGAGGGTGAGCACCGAAGAGGATGGAAGAACGGAAGGAAAGAAGGAGGAACGTGAAGCAGGAGAAAGAAAGAGAGCAGTTCCGCGAGTGAGCGCGACAAGGACGACCATATGGAAATTGGCGCGCATAAAACAGAGAAAAGTAAAATAGGGAAAAATAGACACGGCTATATTGGACGTGTGTGTGTGCGTGCGCGCGTTTGTATGTGAAACAGAGAGAAAAGTAAAGAGGGGAAAGTAGAGACGAGCGTATTGCAAGCTCGCGCGTATAAAACAGAGAGAAAAGCGAGCAGAAAAATAGAGACGACCATATTGCGAGCTTGTGTGTTTAAGATAGAGACAGATAGAGAAAGAGAGTGATAAATAGTAAAACAGAGACGACCATATGGAAACTTGCGTGTATACGAGAGAGAGGAAAGTCAAGAGGAAGAGAGAAGATAGCAAAGAGCGAGATGGAGCGACGTACGCGGGAAAAGAAGACGAGGTACACGTGCTTGAAAGAGAGACGCGATACACACTCGACAGTGACGAAGCACCCTTCATTCGGCAGGGCGCAGAAGAGAATCGAAGGAACGAAGCCGATGGTAGAGAGAAAAAAGAGGAGGAAATACAGGAACGAGGTTCGGGGCACAGATGATAGCAAAGAAAGAAGAAAGAGAAGAACCGAATGAGACGAGCACGAGCGTGCGCGTGTATGTGCGAATCAAGGATTTTTCCCCGTCTTCCTCTGTTTCCTTTTTCCTCTCCGCTATCTTTCCCAAATTTTCAACGATCGTGCATCTAGGGACACGAGTATTAGCGAAAATAGAGCGAGATTATTTTTTTTTTCGAAAATATAAATATGACCTACGATTCTATGAAAATTCGAAGGCGGAAAATGGAAGTTTTTGCAGTAGAACAAAGTAAGTTTCGGCGGTTTTGGAAGCTTTCGTCATATTTTCCAAGAAACATATGCTTGGCTGCTGTTTCGGTTTCCTTGTTCGTTAATCCGCTAGAAGAGCGATACAGGTACCTGAGAAGAGTAAATTCTGGAGGAAATTGGTCCGAATCGGAAAACTTCAAATTTAGCAATTATATTTAATTCAATCGAGTTGAATGTTTAATTTAATTAAGATTGAATTAAATGAAACATTTAGCAAGTTTAGCATTACGTAATATATACGCTGTTAATTATTAACTAAGTAGAATATTAAATACTCAATGGTTCAACAACGAAAATATCTTTTTCTTTTACGATTTCGATCAATGATCTTCCACTTCTTACGACAAACTAATCTAACAAACTTCCTAATATCGTTTGCGCCTATTGTCCGCTATCATAAAAGAGATTTAACGTTCTATTATTAATTTGAATTACGACGCTCTTCTTATTGATATCACTACGTATGCCTTCGTCGTACGTACACGTGTTATATCGAATATGCAAATCATCGTCGTCTTCCTATAGTTCTGATCGCGTATAAAAATTCTGAAAAAATCGGAGATGCCGAGCAAATTGCAGAGTATCTCTATAATCGTAAATCGCACGTAAGATTCGAAAAACCGAGAGAAGAGCGTAGCACGATGTTATAATCGCTAAGTGGATCGATGGTGGTGGAGCATTAGCAGGTCTGATAAATTAACAAGAAACAGCGTAGGACAGCGTCCATTGCGAGGTGGATCGATGAACGAAAACGAGGCGAGTTCGGCGTGGATTGAAATTATTCGCTGGTAGCTGCGGCGGAATTATTCCGGCGCGCCGCATAACGTTTCAGAATTCTTCGCTCCTTTGTCCGAAACGACGTCTGAAATCGTAAAACTGCACTCAATTAAAGGGTTAGACCGCTCGTCAAACGTTACTGCCCACTTGCTGCGAGACGTTCGTTCCGTCTGGTCGCGATAACGCTCGTCGCAATAAACCTGGGACCATCGAGCACATGCACACACAGTCTGTCAATGTGTACGTACAATAAAGCCGCAATATCGTGCAAGTATACGCCAGGTGTAACGCGGTTCTACGTGTCGTAGATAGCGAGCAGAGATACGGAAGATGATCACTTTGGTCCACGTGTATTAACATTTCTATCTGCCGATTTCTTTTAGCGATCCTATCTGTATCTGTTCATAGACGCCTACTATGAAACCGATGCGAGTCAACGAGCCAGACAAATCGAGATTTTCATCTATTTCACGTTGCATCGGTTTATACTTCTGCTCGGTCTCAGCCTGGGACCCTCGTACAGCTGAAACTTGGTAGCTCGAACTCCCAAAGGAGGAGATGTAAAATCTTCGACTTCTAGAGCTTCGACTTATCGAAATTTCCGAGCGAAAGAGGTTTAAGAGGGAAAAATACAGAAGCTTCGTACAAAGGCTACAAAAGCTACGTTCGCCTTGTACCAAAGTGTTGGCATTTTAAACTTCTTTTTAGAACTCGTTCGGATCGGCGTACCAAGTGCAAAAATTAAGGACGACGCGGATCGTGGCAATTTGCGTTCGATCGACGAGCAACGATTACCTTGCACGCATATGCACGGGTCTTGCGTCGTCCCGTGTTATTTCAAACACCCGTTACAATTAAAAAAAAGGAGCGAATATCGAACGATAAATTTCGCAGATTTTGCACGTTTTGCTGCCTTGACAGGCAGCGTAAATTCCAGGTATATTTCAAGTTGCAGACACGATAGACCCACGCGGGTAAACTTGAGTTCATGGAGGTTTGGCTACATTAAATTCGTGCTACAGAAGTAAGGGGACATGTGGTAAATAATTGCCAATATCGGGACTAACATCGCGACGATTTTCAATTTGTTGTGTCTAGGTCCCAAGAAAATAGAGGGAATTCAACTATAACGCGAAATAATACATTTTGTCGGCGATATTGTATCTAAAAACGCGTTTCTTGCGGCTAATTCGAAGCGCGTTAAAAAAGACAAAGAAATATACATGAAAAAAATGGATGATTTAAAGGCAAGATAGAAGCCTTTATTCATATACTTTACGTTTAACTTGGCAAAGTATCCTTGACTGTAGTCGCAGGAAAAGAAACGAAATCTGATTTCCACATAGCGTTGCGAAAGTGAAAAATACTCGTCGACTATCGTTTCTAGTCAAATTTTTAAGGACGAAAGTTTCGCAGCTGTGATAGAATTTCCATGGTAGAAGAGGCTTGCGTAGTTTTCGTTAAATACGTCAAACATAAAGACGATTACGTTGAATCTCGAATAGAACATAAAACTCGGACGTTTTGTCCGAGTACGATGTAAAATAACTATAATAAAGCGAACTATTCGTCAAAATTAAACACACACGCGTATTCAAGCTTCGTTTAACTTAGTCTAATACAGTTGGATCCTCGTGATATTTAATTAGCCGTACAATTTTCGTTCGGCTCGACGTACCAAGTGCAAACATTAAGGACGACGCGGATCGTGACAATTTGCGTTCGATCGACGAGCAACGATTACCTTGCACGCATATGCACGGGTCTCGCGTCGTCCCGTGTTATCTCAGACACCCGTTACGATTAAAAAATAGGAGCGAATATCGAACGATAAATTTCGCAGATTTTGCACGTTTTGCTGCCTTGACAGGCAGTGTAAATTCCAGGTATATTTCAAGTTGCAGATACGATAGACCTACGCGGGTAAACTTGAGTTCATGGAGGTTTGGCTACATTAAATTCGTGCTATAGAAGAAAGGGGACATGTGGTAAATAATTGCCAATATCGGGACTAACATCGCGACGATTTTCAATTTGTTGTGTCTAGGTCCCGAGAAAATAGAGGGAATTCAACTATGACGCGAAATAATACATTTTGTCGACGATATTGTATCTAAAAACGCGTTTCTTGCGGCTAATTCGAAGCGCGTTAAAAAAGACAAAGAAATATACATGAAAAAAATGGATGATTTAAAGGTAAGATAGAAGCCTTTATTCATATACTTTACGTTTAACTTGGCAAAGTATCCTTTGACTTATAGACGCGACTGTAGTCGCAGGAAAAGAGACGAAATCTCATTTTCCACATAGCGTTGCGAAAGTGAAAAATACTCGTCGACTATCGTTTCTAGTCAAATTTTTAAGGACGAAAGTTTCGCAGCTGTGATAGAATTTCCATGGTAGAAGAGGCTTGCGTAGCTTTCGTTAAATACGTCAAACATAAAGACGATTACGTTGAATCTCGAATAGAACATAAAACTCGGACGTTTTGTCCGAGTACGATGTAAAATAACTATAATAAAGCGAACTATTCGTCAAAATTAAACACACACGCGTATTCAATCTTCGTTTAACTTAGTCTAATACAGTTGGATCCTCGTGATATTTAATTAGCCGTACAATTTTCGTTCGGCTCGACGTACCAAGTGCAAAAATTAAGGACGACGCGGATCGTGACAATTTGCGTTCGATCGACGAGCAACGATTACCTTGCACGCATATGCACGGGTCTCGCGTCGTCCCGTGTTATTTCAGACACCCGTTACAATTAAAAAAAAGGAGCGAATATCGAACGATAAATTTCGCAGATTTTGCACGTTTTGCTGCCTTGACAGGCAGCGTAAATTCCAGGTATATTTCAAGTTGCAGATACGATAGACCTACGCGGGTAAACTTGAGTTCATGGAGGTTTGGCTACATTAAATTCGTGCTATAGAAGAAAGGGGACATGTGGTAAATAATTGCCAATATCGGGACTAACATCGCGACGATTTTCAATTTGTTGTGTCTACGTCCCGAGAAAATAGAGGGAATTCAACTATGACGCGAAATAATACATTTTGTCGACGATATTGTATCTAAAAACGCGTTTCTTACGGCTAATTCGAAGCGCGTTAAAAAAGACAAAGAAATATACATGAAAAAAATGGATGATTGAAAGGCAAGATAGAAGCCTTTATTCATATACTTTACGTTTAACTTGGCAAAGTATCCTTGACTGTAGTCGCAGGAAAAGAAACGAAATCTGATTTCCACATAGCGTTGCGAAAGTGAAAAATACTCGTCGACTATCGTTTCTAGTCAAATTTTTAAGGACGAAAGTTTCGCAGCTGTGATAGAATTTCCATGGTAGAAGAGGCTTGCGTAGCTTTCGTTAAATACGTCAAACATAAAGACGATTACGTTGAATCTCGAATAGAACATAAAACTCGGACGTTTTGTCCGAGTACGATGTAAAATAACTATAATAAAGCGAACTATTCGTTAAAATTAAACACACACGCGTATTCAAGCTTCGTTTAACTTAATCTAATACAGTTGGATCCTCGTGATATTTAATTAGCCGTACAATTTTCGTTCGAAGATTTAAACCGAGATTAAATCTGTCTATTTATAATATTTCCGTACACATATCTAATTAAAAGAAAATCGTTTTATAGCGCGGACGATTTCCATGAATGAGGAAGCCGAGGAAAATTTTAAACTTGCCTCTTTTTTATCTTTAAATAGCCTGCCACGCTTTTTTCCAGAGCCCGCGACGCGATAACCGTCGAGACGCGTACAATAAACCGCAATAAATGCTGATTTGAGATTACTGGAAATTGTAAATGGACCTCTCGTGTTATCGTAACGCGAGGAACGATTCCAAAGTGAAAATGAATCGACTATGCATAGCCATCCTATGACCATAACGGTGTAACATTTTAACGTAAGTGAATATTCTCTTGTGTTTTACAAGTTTCGTTAAACCTACTAATTTTCAAAAGATATTCCTTTTTTTCCATTTCTCTTACATATTTGTCTTGCAGAAATTAATTGGCTGATATTATTTCCGAATGCTACTTTTACGATTGAGGATAATTCAGAATATCTTACGTCGTCCTCTTATCGTCTCTTCTTCATTTTGCACTAAATGGAACCATAACGTGGATCAGTAGTAGACTGCAAAAATTCTCAGTTTCCTTTTTCATATTAATATATTTGTATTTGAGTAATTTTAATTACCAAACGTTCAATACGTAAATTTGCAAAAAAGAGTTTCAACGTACAGTCTTCGTTAACGAGAGATTCGTCAACTTTTCATTACGTGATACTTTAGTCTCACTCTTACTCCTACAATGTTAACAATATGTGCACTTTGTTCGTGTTGTGAGCGATTATATACACCGTGGACATTATGTAAATGGGGACAATCACGATACGTATATGCAATTATTTCTTTTCTAACTTCTGATTATTGATCCATTAAGGAGTAAAATTAAATTAATTTACCTCAGAATTCACTGGGTAATTCGGTCGAAAAATATCTTAGAAAACACCAGAAACGCTCTCTCTGCAATTCCTATATCTCAGTCATATTTTTCACGTCAATATTCAAATAATCGCGACGTATATTAGCAACTGTCTTCTCTCAATCCTAATATTGATTCATTAAGAAAGAACCTGCAATAACTGGAATTAAATGAACTTAGCCTAAACTGTAATGGACAAAATTCAGTGGACAAATCTTTCCTATAATTCTTTTCTCTTAATGTCAATATTAATCCGTTAGGGATCGAACAATTTGGATGAGATTCGCTTGGCCTAGATATCACCTCGAAATTCGCCGGAAAAAGATTCCATTGCATAAACTGTGCGAGCGAAATCGCTCGGATCGTTGTCATGGAACACGGACAACAGTGTTACACTGGAGCGAACCGATCGAGAAAGAGTGTATGAGCTGAATGCATCGAGCGGCTAATAAACGACGTTGTTCATCGATCATCGTCGACGTGGTGCAAAACGGATTTGCAAGGATAAAAAGTGGACGCGCGGGCGGACTATCGGCGGAAAAAACGAGGGGCTCGCGTGGCTGCACCGAATTTTCCCCTGAAAAGAGACACGTCGAAGTGACAGGTGCCACGAAACACCATCAAGGTCGACCATGACCCTCTCGAGGCGTTTACTTTCGTCCATCGATCGTCACGCTAGTTTCGTGTTTTTGGGACATTGACCGTTCGCAGATATACGCTGGCTCGCGAAAATATTTGAACACTCGGCACGGAAAATCTTTATGAATACGATGCTGTAGCTGCTTTATGACGTAATCGCAATCAATCGATCGTATCGTGAAACATTTTCACGCGACACGCCTCCATCGCGATTTCGATAGTGAACTTGCAAACTAATCTGAAAATGTATATAGAAATCAAGAAGAGAATTCGGTGGAAAGAGTTGGTCGAATGACAATGTTAAACGTACAATTAATAATAAAAATCACGGTCCTATTGATTACCGTTGCTTGTGAATATAGTCGATAATTGATTTTGAAAATTACTTTGCTGATCTTTTCGAAGTGTACGCGAGCAATATCTATAGAAATGTTCAGAACGCGTTTCACATTCTACCAACGTAGTTTCGACAAAATAAAAAAGAATCCTTATGAATATGTTACGTGCAATGATATTTTATTAAAAAATATATCGAAGCAGCATTATGGTGTTTTTTCGCACGCTTTATAAGCCGTTGGGACGTTATCAGACCGCGTATCATATCCGAAAACATAAAGATACTACTGCTATTATTTTATTAAAAAACCTGTACGCAATTTTTGTTTCATATACGTCCCTTAAATACTCCAGCAACAATTTACGGTGATAATGCACCAGGATATATCCGAATAGCGTGATGATCTTTTTTTGCGCATCTAATAGATCGCTGGAATATCATTAAACCGTGTATTATGTCGAAAAACATTGAGACTAGCGATGCTACGAATATTTTATTATTTTATTAAAAAATGTACGCGTAACTTTTATTTCATATATTTATTTATATATACACGTTCCTTAAATACTCTATAAACAAATTCACGGTGGTAATTTACGCTTCACGGCGTACGTGTAATCTTTCTAAAGCCGAATGATTAACTTAAACGTATGACATAGCCGCACGTTTCTTCGGGCGATTAAAAACACAGGAGAAATGGTAGCGGCAAGGGGAATCGGAGTCCATGGAACGTGGAAAAATCCGCGAAGATTAACAGGGGTGGAAAGTCGGTGGGTAATCGCGGCGGTAATTGAAATAAAGCTTCTGTTATCTGAACGAGGCGAAACGTTCTCTCGATGTGTTATTAATGCGCGACGTTTGCGCTGCGCTCACGCGGTTTCCACCCGCATTATTTATTACCAGGAATATTAATTTCCACTGGACGCCGCTGCATCGCGACCGATTAATCGATAACGTTCAATAATACTAGCTGCCACGCGTAAGTCCTGCCGATTCTTTCAAATCGTCGCGCCAACCCATTCGTTTCTCCTTCGATCGCTTTTTTTTTTTTGCCAATCGGTGCTTGGAGATTGAAAATTCTTATCTTTATGCAGATTTTGTTAATTTCTTTGTACGTCGCAGATCGAGAAAATAATTAAAATTCGCAGACCTTTCGTTTCTTTTTACGTTTCTTTTTTATAGAGCTTTATAGAGCTTTTAGACAATTTTTCGGCCACGCTGTATCGTGTTACGTTCGCATTTTTGTAATTTCGTTAAAAATAGAGTCGTAAATTGAGAATGATATGTCGCTTCGTGTCGGATTAATCGAATGAAATTTCGAAATCGGAAAATGGCTCCCGACGTCGTGTTATTTGTTCTTTAATTTTCACAATTGTATCGTCTTTCGTCTGTCTTTCGCAGTATCTTTCACGAAACTCGAGGTACATTCGCTCTTCGTCGATCGGCGTTATGGTATTGAAAATTTGTATCTGTGTGGAAATTTCTTAATTTCCCTGCATGTACATATCAGTAGGAAATGATTGAAATTTATTGATTTTTCTGTCACAGTTTTAGCAACGCCATGTTATCGCGTTTCAATTTTTTTAATTCACAATGGAATATTATTTTATGTCAGATTAATCGAATAAAATTTCGAAATCCTGGACCTGACATCGTGCAATTGTTCGATAATCGTATTGTCCATTTTTAAGGAAACGAAACTTTATGCAAATGCTGTTTTTTTCGTCGAAATTTATTTACAAACTTAAATATGCATGTTAACAATATCACCGATACAAATACGTTTCGTATAATACGCGCGTTAATGAACTTTGTATAGTTCTCTAATTTATTTATCGTAATTAAAAGTACGTGAAAGAATAATCAAATGTTCTATCAATAATAGAATTCGTACAATAAAATTGCCAAATGAATAATTTTACGATCAATGATTTTAATAACGGGAAATCTTTGCGCAAAGATCGATTTCTGTATTAGAAACGTAACTTCAATTTTCTCCAGCGGATCAAATTTCCTCTCGATTTAAAAAATAGAATAAATCACGATTATTATCACGTTATACTATAACGTCGTAAAAATTGCATCGTCGCGAAATAAAGATTCGAAACGTATTTGATCGTATTCTTCGATGAAAGAAGAATTCACGAGATAGTTAGCCATTTTTTAAACGTAGAAATAAGTTTCTTATTCCTTTCATCGCCACGCTTTTAAAATCGACGAGGCTGCGATCAATTTTTCGAACCAATTAAATTGATCGCGTCCAAGGCCAGAACATGATCATTGCCTTGAGATCTACGTCGTATTCGCGAGCCATGTTTCTTCGTTTAATATGAATATTAAATAAAAAAAAAAAAAAATTGAAAAATCTGAACAAACAACATAATTCATTATATCCTTTTTATTTCATGCAAGAAAGGTCCGACGAACTTTCGCTAATTATATTATATAATTCTCGTTATAAAAATTGCAGTAATGAACTTACAAAGAAAAGAAAAATTCAATCTTTACGCATTACACTGTGTCATGTTTTATTTAAATAATGCAATATATTTATTACGTTATACGAACGCAACATTAACATTTTATTACGCGAAACGTATGCAAGGAATTTCACAATCAGACCGTTGGTTTTAACGCATCTATAGCAAACTTGAAGGTGGAAAAATGCGCAAACTGCACGTAATATACGAACGAATATATATATACATATATAGGTATAAAATATATGAAACATGGAAACTATAGTATTTTGTCTAACATCTAACGGGTGAAACAATCTTCCACCTTCTAAATTATATTCATAGAAAAATATGAACTTGCATAGATATCCTGTCGGTCTATTCGCCATAATAATTATCCTTCTCGAAATTTACTCTGCTCGTGGAATATCTTCTAAGCGTCGGATTATATTTCACAAAATTGAGCGTGGCGAGGCTCGAAAAATGGCGTTGAAAAATCGACCAGCGGGCAAAAAGAAAGAGCGAGTGTGCGGGATGGCCGCGCGGTCCATTCATCAGACATTTTCGATGCGATATTAAGCCGATAGCAAATGTTTGCGTAACGTGGCGCGTGCGCCGACGTGATTCCTGCCGACGTAATTTATCCATAGTCCGCGGAATAATTTCGGCCGCGGCGGCTGAATTATGAAATTACCGGCCCCGGGGGCGGTTGCGCGCGCTCTCTCGGCTCGCGAATTTCGCGCGACAATGCGACAAAAGCCGACAGAATCGTTTCCTTCGATTTTGATCTTCGCCGCGAACGCTGAGCGTGCTCGTCAAGAACAATCAACGGGTTAAACGTGGAAAATCTCAAAGCGAAAACCCGTAGCAATTTTAATTTCCACTTAGAAAATTCCCCTCTTTGCTCGAAGAGCAATTTCTTTAAAAAAAAAAAAAAAAAAAAAAGGTTCAAATCTCGTTGCAAGTTTGATCGTTGCGCGTGAAGAAGAAGTCATTGTATTACATTGCCGTACGATCTTTTTCAGCCACGCTGTTGTTTATTTTTTTAGTGAAATCCATTCGTAATGGCGACTCGGTCGTAGAGTGGATTTCCCACAACGCTTGTACGAAGAAAATTTTAGCAGTTGCACGGAACCTCCTCTCTTTACCGAGTGTCAGCGCGATACTCGAAGAAACGAAACGAAGGACAAATGATTTTTGTATGAGTTTTAGGAAGAAATGAGAAGATCGTTCTCTCGGCATCGCTGCTGTTGGCCCGGACGTCGCCGCGTGTGGTTAGACAAAGAAATAAATGTCGGAAATACCTGAGCCGAGCCAGGGAGTAAGGAAAACGAGAACAAAGATTCGATAAACAGAGTTTTACTCGCGCTAGATCGAGTTTCGAGCAAGCTGCCTATTATGCTACATCCTCGTTCGATCACTACGTTGCTTAAAATAAGAACGCGTAGACGATGGAAAATTTGTCGTTTTCTCAATGGAAAAAACGCGGAGGAAAAGAATATTTCAATATTTATTAAAAGAGTGTAGAGGGACTGAGAGGTGTTTGCGGATGTTGGAGGAACAGAATTTTATTCGTTGATTCAGGAAAGGGTTAATTAAAGGAAGAAACGATTTGCATTGTAGAAAAACGAAGATTTCGAAGCGTAGTAATAATTACACGTTTCAACGATCTAACGAAAGAATCCTTTGAATAATTTTTGGCAACTCGATAGAAAGAAATCTGAGAGATTCGCTGCTGCTACTTTACCAGAGGCTCTGGGAAAAATCGATTCTTCGAATGAAAATTCCTCCGTGTTATGATAATTTGATAACAAAGGAATTATCTCGGCAAATTTGCAAGCCTGTTTTCCGGCTATTCCATAAAAATTCGTCGTCTCTGTGAAAAACTGTAGTAAAGACGAACGTCTGAAACATTCATATCGCCGTCGGTGAGCTAAAGGAAGCAAGATACGTACACATATACACGCACAGGGGACTTTGTCCCGTAACAATTCCAAAGAGTGCATCGTTCATGTGACAACTTTAGAAAGAAGAAATTCGCAGACTTTCTGTCATCTGTCAGGGGGAGCAACTTCCTCCTAAAAATCTACTGTCCCTGTGAGGATTTTTAAGGAGAAAAAAATTGCCAAACATTCGTCACGCTCGCGATCGCAAAAGGGAGATGAGAATTTCTAAATAGCTGTATTAAAAAGTTGCGAAACAAAGCGAAGTTGGCGATGCTGAACGCTTGAAAGCGGCGTGAAATCCGCGGAAATTCAACTGGCGATCGTCGGAGAAGATAGAAACGAATCTCTCGATATTCTAAATTCGTTAGGGTTGCCGCGTGATCGAAGGTCTCGAGCGATTTCACCCTCGCTCGAGATTCCAACGCCTCTAAACCACTTAACGCAGCCGATTCTCTGTGCATCGATAACAGTGTGCACGCACACACGCACCCACAATCGCGTTCAGACTTTGCGGCTGAAGGGCGCGGAGGGTTGATCTTAGCCCCGTTTCCGGTGGCCGAATCGGCTTCGATTCGAGGGACGCGATATTACGTTCCAACGACACGCGAACAGATTGCAACGTAACGTTGAAAAATCGATGAAATCGAAGCGTGTAATTGAATAAATGAATAAAAAGAGCAGAGTATGCGTTAAAGCAAACGTCTACGAAATACGGATGGAACGATTGTTTCATTTTTTAATTTTATTACCGGCACTTTCTGACGAATATGTTCGTCGGAGACAGCTAACTGGTGAACCAAGTCGATGCACAGTTTCATCGCAGCAGAAGCAGAAAAGAAGAAAACAACGATCTACTGTGGCGTTCGTCTCTTTTAATTAACCGACCACACCAGCGACAAGCCTGAATGACAAAACTGAAATCGTCAGAAGTGAAAGCAACCTGCTGCTCGCTTTGAGCGTCGACGAGAAGAGAGAAGAAGGGCCAGGGTTGCGTTCGACGACGAAGAAGAGGAAGGGGATCGGAAGCGATGCATCTCTGAACAAATCCGTCAGCCTGACTACATTGTCCGCGTCACGGCCATTATACTCGCAGCAGCAGCGGGGTAAATAGCAGTTAGTTTTGAAGCGACGCGACGACGACGGCGCACGACGCCGCAACGGCGCGGTGGCACGCGTGTTTGACGAATTACACGGCTGGACGAGATCGAAAGTAAAGTTCTCTCTCGGCCGCGTTCTCCTCTCTCTCAGCTGTCGCGACCGTCCGTTCGATGGCCTGGATTTTTTCACCGGCCGCCGCGTCGCGACGCCCCATTTTTCTTCCGGTTGACAGCTTCCTTCTCGCGCAATTCCACCGCGGCATTTCGTACAACGCGGTACCGGTAATCGAGTTATCGACGAGGCTCGATTTCTTCTTTATTCGTCGGACGATAATTTATTCCACCAACGTACGTGTACGTGCGTTGTGACGTACATTAAGGTAAAGCACGTAAATTAGTCAGCGTTTGGAAGCTTGCGTCGAAAATGCAGACTCCGACTAATCGATTTCTCGATCTTTCGTAATGTAAGAATCTGCATAAAATGGGAAAGAAACAGGAATGAATCGATTTTGAGTTACATTTCGAAACCGGTCGTTTGACCGAGCCGGGTAAGGTTAGTGTCAAGGTAGAACTCGAGCCTCGAGCCTCGAGCTAAAGCCTTGCTTGCGGCTCTGGAGGCTTCGAATTATCAAAATTCCCGGGCAAAAGAACTTCGGCGAACGAACATTCGACGTCCAAGAGCAATTACACTCGCCTTTCCAGCAAGCTTTTAGACGTTTTACGTGTTATTTTTAACAAATTTCCTGCTGGAACTCTTGGGACTTGAGTTTCGCTCAACGTCCATTGGTGAGAAAGTTAACGACGATTTATTTTCTTCCAACGAAGATCTATCAGCTTGCAGGAATATGCACCAGACAATCGCTCGTAACTGCTAACAGAAAAGGGGCGATATCGAACGATTAATTTCTCTCGTCTCGCGACGCGCAGCGTAACTGTAGCTTCGCTTCGAGTCGAACAGCGGCGATGGAAGTTCGACTTGCGGCGGCCTGGCCGCTCCAAATTTTAATTACACGAGCGGAACAACGCGTCTGAACATGCAGGAGATAATTGGAATTAAACTAAGTAGAAATAAGTTTCCAAGAAGCCCAAGAAAATGAACAAAATCATAGTCTTATAAAGGTTCTCGAGTTACTGAAGTTTACGCTGTTTATTCAGATCTGTCGGTTTGAATTTTGACTCGATCTTTGAAGCGTTTTGATAGCGCGATACAGAATATCGAGTAATATTTCGAACTAACACCGACAAATTCCATTTGCCTCGTTGCTGCCTCGAAAACGAAACGAAATAACGCGACGAAACAACGTTTCCACAAAACCGTACGATAGAATTGCGTTCTGTCGATGCGCTCAGCTCACATTCCCGATATTTTCCCAATCGTTCGTTAAAGAAGAGCCGCTGTCTAACGTAAGCTAAGCGAACAACGGCGTAACAAGCCAAACGACGCTATTACCAAAGAACAAAGGATCAGGAAATTTCACGTTGCGTATTGTAAATTCAGTGACTGTATAAGGATTTCTGTCGGAAGCGTTAGGTCAATTCGTAGCGAAGGGTATAAATTGGAAAAGCGTACGTTCGAAAGATTAAATATCGAAGATTACCATCGTTGGATGACGTTACGTTACCACGGCGTGCTCTTAAGCGAATTGTTCTTTTAATAAAATGCAACGAAGCCGCGAGATTCAAATGTTTTCGTGCGCACGCTGAAAACAGAGGGTTGCCCGAACGACGAACGCAATTTTTCGTTTAATAGCACGCGGAAGGCGCGCGGAACTTTAATCTCGCGTGGCTGTCGGGTCAAGTGTCCCATTTTCAGGGTTCGCTCGGGGGTGGAATGAATTACGCGGCGGTGACACGTGTTTATTTAGCCGCGCCGCTCACGTGGGCGGGTAAGATGAATGGTTGCACTCGGATGCGGTTGTCCGCGATCCACTTGCGTAATAAGCGGAGGCCGATTGTGTAAAAGATCGCTGCAACCAACCGAGTGGCGATCGATACGCTTTCCTTGAACTTGAACTCCATCGAACTCGCAACCTCGAGGCTCAATCGCAGTTTCCGAATGAGAAATCCGGATAAATGAACGTGATATTCCCAGCCGACTGGCGAAAACTAACCACGTATGTATTTGCAACGTAGAATTATTTATTGCACGTAGAAATTCAAAATTCTAGACGCCGGATTGCGTTTGGATCTTGGCGGATGTGATCAGGTTTCCGAGGATGCTGCGTAGAGATACTTTGACAAAATTGACAGGAAGCTTCGCTCCAAACGATGAAACGATTCCTGCAGAGGTTTCTGACAAACTCACGATGAATCGATTAGTGTTTCGGTTACCGTGTCGGTTTAGAAAAATCGTTCAACGTAACGGTGCGTCTCGAGAAGCTCTAGCGCCATGCAACTGCCAGTTAGCCTAAGGATAATTCGCGAAAAACGCTAGCTTTTATCGAAATCAATTATCAGAATCCTTGTTCGCGTCGACCACGATGAACGGAACCACCGTCTCTTCGTATTCTCTTCTATCCGAAAAGAAAAAAGATTCGACAAACATCGTTCCAAGCAACAAACATGTTTTCCTTCGCTGCTCGTGCTAACGATGTTCCGTACGAACCGTTCAGGCGTCTCTTCGGCTTATCAATCGACCAGCGACTGTTTATCAGCGTGGGCACCAGCTGCACGCGTCTAGAAATGTCAGTTGCCGGTTAGAGAAAGATTTAGAGAGAGAGAGAGAGAGAGCGAAATCGAGTGGAAAGGGGAACGCCATAGTTGTTTTCGAACTAGACAACATAGCTGGACCAGTCACGAGCATAATGAATCTGTTCCAACACGGGACCGTGCAGAGAGTTGCTGGCAACCTATTGCCGCTACCGTTGCTGGCCTTCGTGTCCTCGAAAATCGCCCATTGAACGAGCAGACCGCGTTGTTTCACGACAAAACGTGGCTGCTTGGCCCGGCCACTAAATTATTCCGCTGTATTATGTCGCGAATGAACGAAGACCAGCCATTCCGGCTGCAACTGTTCACGTTGTGCGAGATGTTGCTTGGATGTACAGCATGAAAAGTGCCGGTGATATCGGTGTCTTGTCGCTTCGATCGTTAAGCGACAGTAGCCTGTTGCTTTAACTTCTACCTCTGATTGTATCTCGTTGTTTTAATCATTGAGCGATTGTTGTTTTGTATTTAATTTCGGCCTCACGGGCGAAAGAGATGGACTCGGTTTTACGGTATTTGGTGAAATATTTCCGCGTGATATTTAACCAAACTCACGGACACTCGTGTCTTTCTGGTACTTGCTTTAACATATCTTTTTAATCTTCTTTAATATTTATTTGCTAATCTTGTTGGCTTTGGCTACTTTCATTGTCGAGTACTAGCGAGCTAACAGTCTGGAAAGTAGCCGTCCGAACAACGCGACGTGTATTAAACTCTCGTTCGTTTTCTGATCATTAAAATACTTATTCGTCATTTCGACGTTCTTCTTGGGACGAAATTTATCGCAATAATTTATCGCACTTCGTATTATATACAAATTTATATTTCATGGTTCGTTCCACGAAATTATCTCCGCGCATCGCAAACCATGAAATATAGTACGAGCTTGTGGTAAAAAAAAAAAAAATGTTTCACAGTATCGTCACAACTGAGAAATTAATAAAAATTACGCGCGATTAACTGGTAATGAGAAGTTAGTGGTAAAATACAGAGATGAATTTAATGTATTATTTTCGTCGAGGCGAGCTGGCCGTATTGTAATTCTAATGCAGCAGCAGATTGGAGATTGAGTAGGCGAAGTTGCAGCTAGACGACTGCCATAACTAATCAGTCGCGGACGTTTTGATTGAAGTGCGAGACGAGGGTTTTAATTACGACTAATAACGTGTCTGCAATATGTTATGAATTTAAAAGACACGAGATATAGCAGATAGGTGCGAGATAACGATAATTAAGTATTTATATTTGCAACAAGCATGTCGACAGCGATGTTTCATTACCGATCTATTGTATAATCGATTTGATCTATTATCTGGCCTTGTTTTTTTAAACCTTTCGACAATTCAATATGCAATCTCTTCTGTTACTTTAATAGCAGACAATTTTTCCTTATTAATATCTATTAACGTTTTAACGACCAGAAATAATTGCATCGCGATATGAAGACATTAAAAATACTTTTTTTTTTTTTTAATGATTTTGAATGATTTTTTTTAGAAAATTTTCATCAAATCGTCTCTGCAATGTTCTAAAAACGTCCTCAGCAACGAGTCAGTTTTCGTAACAGAATAAAATCGTCTTATCGATCGAACGTTAAGCGAGCGTCGGGAAAAATAATTCGCTCGTGAATTATCCTTCTTATTCCAACTTGCTCTTTTAAATATCAGCTGTCTGTATCTAATTTATAGTCGAATCAGCTAATAGCCGAATTATTTTTAAAACGAATCGCACTGGCGTGATAAAAATTGAAGCATCATTTTCCCCTGTCACTCTGATTTTTCTACCCGCTTCGCGTATCTACGCATTCTGTTTCGATGATTATTTCACGATCGATCTTCGTTGCAGCACGAATAACATGTTAATCCATCGAATCCATCGGTCTTCTTTCTTCGCCCGATAGAATCCGACGCGTTAACGATAATTATTTTGAGCAGCGTATAGTTATGTTTCTTCCTCGGTAAAAGTAATTTTCCTACGAGCGTTGCCGCTGTCCAGAAGCAGCGTCCAGTCGCGAAAAGTATTTCTACTTACACGAAGTATTTGTAGTACATAGAAAAGCGTTTTTCCAGTGCACAGTCGAGCGTCTTTTTATCATTTTCGTAGCATCAGATTTTTGTAATCACGTGAAGTCGAAGCGATAGAGAATTCAATATAACGTGATCTAATTAATTAATACGTAAACGTCGTAAGAAATGACGATATCGCGAATGTGCGTGCTTCTGGCAAATGGCAAAAGAACGTCCAAGGCCCATCGTTTCACCGCGACAATAGCAAAATTAACCCTTTGCACTCGTCCGTTGCGAGGGGACGTCGTAAATCTAGCGAGCAGCTCGGATTTCAGTTTAATTAATTTTGTGCTACACGCGGTTGTGTAATTTTCTGCTATACAATCGCAGATTACTGCTGGTTATATAGCGCGAAATTACTCGCTATATAAGCACAGATTACCGGTGATTGTATAGCACAAAATCGCCGAATCTCACATTTTTTTCGGGGGGAACACGCGTCTCCTCCGAGTTTCTCCGTCGCGCTGTACGAAGAAACAACTGAAAAAAATGTAACACAAACCGGTTGTGCCATCTCGTCGTCTCGTCGACACCTTGCGCACAAACAGAGTTACGAGATCCGTTTGACACGGAAGGAAAATCAGCCGTCTCGGTTACCCGGTTAATTATTCAACGTCAAACACAGACCCGGAAGGCCGTGGCACGAAACGAAAAAAGAAAAAGAGAGCGAAAAAATACACGTCGTCGACTGATTAAATACGGCGAACGACATTGAACGAAAGCGATAGTATTGCCCTGCCTTTTATCCCGCTGCGGAGATTTTTATCGAGGCAGCCGCGGGCTTGGCGGCCGTGGAAATCGCACGGTTCCGCGCCCATGCGTCGCAAATTTTTCCGTTTATGGATTACATTCGTTTTGACAGGACCGCGGGGGACACCGAGCCTGTCCTACGAATCGTTGATCGAACGACCATCCCCCAGCGAGACGCGGACGTGTACGAGCCACGAGAAAATGACACGACGGAGAGACCGTCGGCGTGCAACAGAGACGGACGAGGGCATTCGGAATGAGGTGTCCCTTCTGTGTCTACCTGGCGTGGACGTAACGCGTACCGTTATTAACACTCGCAACACGACGATGATAACTCGCTCGTATCGTGCGTATGGTATGCTGCGATGTACAGGGTGTCTCGTTCCGCGCGAACGTCTGACCCGATGCTGGACGTTTCCGATGTACAGAGCGGCCGCGAGGAATCTTCTTCGCAGCATCGTGCAACGCCAGTTCGCCACGAAATAAGCGACATCCTTCGGTTGGATCGGTCGTTCGCTCGTTACGTGTCGGATATGCCGTGTGCTCGGTTTGCGTTTCTTCTCGAACGGGACAAGAAGAAAGAGTCTGCAGGCGAATCATACGCAGCCATCGTAGGATCGCCGATGTTACAGCGAGGAAGCGTTCTATTATATTCTAATCGCCTTCGACTAAACGAACGTCACCGTTCGCTCGACTGCAAAGATTTATGGCTTCTCGGTTTCTCGTTCTCGACGCGTCAGCGACTGACAGCTCGCAATTCGAACGGAGAAGAGGCGACAGCGTGTTGCTTGTTTCGAGCAAAACTGGCCTTTTCATCAACCTCGTTAACCGAGCGCGTAGGAAGAGGAACGCGTAAAGAGATGGCTCGATTCGATGGAGACGAACGAATGGTATAATCGATGGACCAGAAAGATACGTCCGTGGAGAAATACAGCGCGGTCGTGTGCGTTAAATTTCGTATCGTTCACAGCGTTGCTTACGTATGATTAGAAAAGTTGATTACGAAGATGGAATTATCGAAGCTCGTTGGAAAATAGAGTCCAAGCGACCATCGCTTTTTACGATGATTAGCTTGCAACGGTTGTTGGACTGCAAATGCATGGGACGATTACAGCTGAGGTTTGGATCAGCAGCTCGCAGTTCCTGTTTCTCGAACTGAGACCGCTCGAAACTGTCCACATCCTTCGTAAATGCGCGGTATCACGATCTTCATGGATTTTCGGATGCGTTGCGTTTTAACAAAAGAAGATCGACATGCTACGATCTCTGAGGAAACAAAAGTTTGAAGTTGTTGCTGGACACCCAGTAGTATACAAATTACGCTACACGATATTTATTCGTACATCGTTCGTTCCATATGGCATATTCGAATAGAAATGGCTCTGCGAAAGTATAAATTCACCTGGATATATCGTAAAATGTTAAGAAATTCTCGCAGAAGAATTGTCCGATCAAAAGAGAGAAGCGAAAGAATGGAAAAGGTTAACCTTGACAGCGAACTTCCCGCCGCTAGGATCGTCTGTACGACTTCGATTAATTAGTTTTCCAACGATCCTGCGATCTTTTATCCAAACTTGTGTACGAATTCCCGTTTGATCCTGTGCGGATGTAACGGCGCAACGCTGAAACTTCGAAACGGCAACGAAATCGGTTTGCGTTAAACGAGCTGCAACCTCGTAATGCAATGTGCACAAAACATATATACACGCGCAGCGACGCGCACACGTACGTCGTACGCGGCTGATTTTTCCGATAATGTGAGATTTCGCCAATTACGCGGGCCCGGTTGTGCGCATAATTGGTCGCTATGTCAAAAACGTGGATTATTTTTGAGGAATTAATGCGAGAGTACGCCGCCACGGGATAAACGCGTGCAATTCGGCAGCAACAAAGTCGGTTACCGTAACGAGTTATAATTAACGAGGTGATTCTTTTAACTTGCAGCCGTAATAGCTTGAATTAAAATAAAAAAGAACAAGCTGCGCGGCCAATTAGTCGTTCACGTATTGTGCGTTCGATCGACTCTAACCGTATTATCATTAACGTGGCTCGATCCCTATTTTTTCCACCCTCCAGTCTCTTTTCTCTTTTTCTTTTTTCCTTTTTTCTTTCACTTTTCGCTCGTTACTCTTGCCCGAAATTTATGTCAATGATACGGAATCGACGTTGTCACGACCACGATGTTTCTGTAGTCACGTTGTATTATAGGTTGTCCGAAAAGTTTCTTTCGTTTCATAAGCGAAACAATGGATTGCACAATATTTTTTATTTTATATTATTTTATGGATTTTCGTACGATCCATTTTCTGGTAATAGAATAAAATGGATGAAACGTAATTCAATAAAATAATATAAAACAGAAGGAACTTTCGCGACAAACTAGTATTATCGCGGATCGTATTCTTCATTTATTTCTATTTATTTATTCCAAGTTTATATCGCATCACGTCGTTCGTTTCGGGCAAAGGAACAGTCGCGTACGGATCGAAACAAATCCGATTCTTTGGCGGTTAGTCGTTCGTAGATGAATCTTGAACAATATTTTCCAGCGGAAACACAAAGAAATTGTACACGGTGGGTTGTACGGTGAAATATAGCGCACGTGAAAAACAGGGGATATTAATTACTCCGTAGAATTATTAAAAGACGAGCCGAATCATGTAGACGAGTAAAACAACAACCGACTTACGGAACCTTCTCTGTAATCCCTTGCGTTACGTTATCTGATCACACTCGTAGCACAGATTGCTGTCAAGATACTCCGAAGATAGATCCTATTCGTAACAAAGTTTAATCTCAATCCCTACTTCGCATTTGATGTATAACCCTAAGGTTTATCAGCTACAAATCACACGCAAAGACAGTGAATAATCGAGATCCGTTTCTCCTCGACACCCATTCATAAAGTGCATCAACTTTTTCCCCGTTCGATCGCGAAAAACGAGACGCGTCCGGCCAACGGCGACGGAGGAAAGTAGCGTCAAATATCGCAGCAAATACGGAATTGCGGTATTTTTAAAAATCTGACAAACGAGTATCTCGGAGACGACTGTAAAATACGTCGCTCGCTCATTTTTGTGCCGCACACGTTGCGATTTAACAGTCGAGCGGACGTTAAATCGTCGTGCCGGGATCGTTCCACCTTGTCGCTGTCGGACAACTTTCGTTTTTTTTTCGTATTTGTTATTATTTTACCATACTTACGTGTGCTTTTTATTGCCGCTGACATAATTGCCCCGATTATTTATCAGCTGAACGTGGTATTTTTAACTTCGTAACATTCCCAGCATGGACGAGCCCCAGCAGCGATCCAATTATGGAATATTCCATATTTGGATTATTTCCTTTTTACGGGTTTTTTTTCATTTATAAGATGCCAGGATATTCCCTTACAGGATAAGAAAAAATCAAGAAGGAAGAAAGCTGCGAGATGGAAAAAATAATGGCTCAAGCCATACAAATGATCGCGGGGAAGAATATGGGGTAGCTCGACGCAACAAACCACTTTAAGTCCCGAGAACAATCACTTTGTTTCGACTTTGTGGGAAAACAGAGCCATTTTTTAATCCCACTCTTCTAAAATAAACTTTATTAACAAAAAGGAACAAAACTATCTTTTGTTCGTTTTATATGAATAAGGAATATTTTGTACGGTATTCTATACTCGGGTACGTGTTCCGCGTTAAGTACAATTCCTATCGTCATCTCGATATTAGATCGTTAGTAGCCGTTGCAAATATAAAAATGGTGTTAATTTATGCCTCGAGTAAATCTATGATTGAACAACTACAAATATTCTTTTTTACTCTGATTGATTCTATAAAAAAAGACATTCGACGAACGACGCAGCCTTCCACGTTTGGGTACCTGTTCCGCGTCAAGTACAATTCCTGTCGTCAGCTGGATATTAGATCGTTCGTAGCGTTGCAAATATAAAAATGGTGTTAATTTGTGCCTCGAGTAAATCTACGATTGAACTACAAACCTTCTTTTTTACTCTGATTGATTCTGT
>JACXIT010000228.1:179138-195446 GCA_014737525.1 Bombus difficillimus | reverse complement strand
GCTCGATATTAGAAATCGATCGTAGCGTTGCAAATATAAAAATGGTGTTAATTTATGCCTCGAGTAAATCTACGATTGAACAACTACAAATATTCTTTTTTACTCTGATCGATTCTATAAAAAAAGACATTCGACGAACGACGCAGCCTTCCACGTTTGGGTACCTGTTCCGCGTCAAGTACAATTCCTGTCGTCAGCTCGATATTAGAAATTGTTCGTAGCGTTGCAAATATGAAAATGGTGTTAATTTGTGCCTCGAGTAAATCTACGATTGAACTACAAACCTTCTTTTTTACTCTGATTGATTCTGTAAAGAGGAGATTGGGCGAACGACGCAGCCTTCCACGTTTGGGTACCTGTTCCGCGTCAAGTACAATTCCTGTCGTCATCTCGATATTAGAAATTGTTCGTAGCGTTGCAAATATAAAAATGGTGTTAATTTATGCCTCGAGTAAATCTATGATTGAACAACTACAAATATTCTTTTTTACTCTAATCGATTCTATAAAAAAAGACATTCGACGAACGACGCAGCGTTCCACGTTTGGGTACCTGTTCCGCGTCAAGTACAATTCCTATCGTCATCTCGATATTAGAAATCGTTCGTGGCGTTGCAAATATAAAAATATTCATAAAACGCGCATTAAGCGAATAGCCAGGGAAACGTATTTTCATTGCGATTGATTTCAACGTTGGGAAAACAAAGTAGAGTCGCGTATTTGGCCGGGTTCCTTCATCGCGACCAAAGTGTTGGCAAAAATGTTGGACCATGCGTCCCGCAGAAATTAGATCCGGCTAGAAAATGCGGCGCGTCGCTAATTAATCTCGTTTTCATCGACAATGCTCGTCACCGGTGCGTCCATTCAACCCTCGCAACGCCACCCTCTCGATTCGTGTATCCGTCAGCGTTTTACATTTTTGGAAATGCGCGCCGCGGCAATAATTACGGGCTGGATCTATTTAAAGGCCGCGCTGATATCGGCGCACGCAACCGTAGTGTCCGTGCACAGTTTATACGCGCACCACATCGACGTGGAAATTGAACAATTCCCGTTACCGCAAGGCACACAGCGCATTATTTATCCCGGATAATAATGAATTGGTTCGTCAACGAGAATACCTGCTTTCCAGCACTGGCTTCCATTTACGCGTTCCATCGCGTTCACTTCCCTTCCTTTCTCTCTCTCCCTCTCTCCCTTTCTCTCTCGCTCGCCTCTCTTTTCACCCTCGTTTCAACCCTCTCTTCTGTTCCACGCTGTTCCCTCTTTCCGCGGATATATACCTCAAACGGTAGTATAACGTTGTCCTCTCGCTCTGGTATACGTATACAGGGTGTTCCTTGGAAGTTGGACCATCTGGACGAATACAGCCAACTCTGACGGAAGGCACTGCAACTTTTACGTTTTCACGTTACGATACAGTCGAGTCAGCTACGACACTACCTGTGGCATAGACACGAAGTGGCATTTCGAAGATAACCTTGACTCTTTATCGGAAAAGGATTTGGGCAATCCCTTTTATCGCCACTTGCAGACACTTGTAAACCAACCGATTTTTGTCGCAACTTCTCGCCAGATCGATGGTGCTTGGAAAATTGTTGCACACCCTGTATTATCGATATTCTGAAATTAACAATTTCTCTTGTATTTTTAGACGGAAGAACGACTTTTAGGGATTAATCCTGTTTGCGATTTTCCAATTTTTGTATCTCTGTTCCCTGTCTTCCGTGAGTTAATATTCTTCCTATTTTATATTTTATTGCCGATCCTGCTAATTCTTCGTCAGCATACCCAGTCAATCTCGACTAGTAATTCCAATTAATTTTACGTTTTTCCCCATATTTTTGTCTACGAAGGTAACATGTAGCCGTGAAAGCTGTTGCATGATATTCTATAGACTGGAGAGATTCTTCATGAATTTTGCGGGGTTTGTTAGAACGCACGAACCTAAAAAGGAACTGCGTGCACTTAAACGACCCAGTATGCGGACCACGTCGGTCAACGAATAAAATTGCAGACACAGAAGATTAATACGATTATGGTTAAATATTCTATCATATTGTGGTAGCTCCTATATTGATATTTAAACAGTCGATTTTTATGTATATTTTATGGGGAATTTAAAGACAGGAAGATACGTAGAAGGCGCGTGATGCTTTCGTACGATGCTCAAACTTTAACAGTGTGTCAAATTGGTCGGAGATAGGCGAAAATTTCGTAAGGCAAACTTAAATTGTTTTGAGTAGTGCGTCGCGTGATGCGCGTACTTCCTTCGGGAACGGTGGCGATTCAAAGTTTACATTCCTTTTTATAAAATAACGAATTTTGTATTCTCCAACCGATACATTTTTCTCTACAAAAAGCTCAGCTCTTGTCTTTGCTCCTTTAATTTCGTAGAATTTAGCATCCGACAGGGAAGAAAAACCGTCTCTTTGCCTTTCATTCCGCGCCGCTCGCGCCACTTTCCGATCGAACGTATAAAAATAATCATTGTCAACGTGCGACGTTTCGTTTCAACATTACGCCACGTTAATACCTATTTCTTATAGAAAATCAGATGTACATAATTCCACCAAAAAAAAAAAAAAAAATTGTAGCGGCCTCAAGATCCTCAAGTGCCTCCTCGTTTAATTAAAATGTCTAAATTGAACGTCTCCTAACGAATCCCCCTACCCTCTATCGTTTTGCAGTTGTATGAAACACCCTGTATACGCTGCGCCGCGGAACCAACCCTCGCGACAGTTCGCCCTGTCTCGTTCTGTCTCTGTTGGTAGCACCGATGTCTGCAATTGTCAGTGTTTACCGCGTACATATTATCGTGATGACGTTGCGGCGTTATGGCGATCATACGGCAGGGATTGAAAAACCGTGGAAACTTGCGTTCGACTGTTTGCGTCTGGACCGACCGGACGCGGATTTCCGACGGAATTATAATTATTACGATGAACCGGTGCAGCGTTGCAACGTTCTCTCGTTCGATGGCCGATGCAGCGCTCGACGAACAACCGTAGAGGAAACGTGGATGGAACTTGTTGTCCGCGAGCGAGGGTTTTTATCCATCCAGGCAATCGGCTTTGCGCGTTTAGCAGGGAAAATGGGTCGAAGATACCAACAGTCGACGATGGAAGCTGCAAGACGTAGTCGTTCTTGGGTTAAAAAATGGCTCTTGGGTCTGTTGCAAGACGTGGCTGATATTGCTTTTATTCCAGTGATGAACAAAAGGAACGCTCAGTATCTTTTCGAGGAACCTGCAGATGCTTCGTACGTCAAACTCTTTAAATCGTTTATTTACGTGAAAGCCTATGGCGAAGCGAAAGCGAAATTAGACCTTTCGTATGTCGTGTGAAATGTAAATTATTTTTTTGAAGTAGTCAGTGTTATGTAGTAGGATTTAGTATCTTCCTGAGGGATTAGCGGATGCTTGGAACATCATTTGGAACATCAATTTTTCCACCTTATCTGTAGCTCGACAAGCAGACAAGCCGATCATCGTAATAAACTGCTCGCGTAATGTTCAAAGATGGCCCACGATGCTTAAAGCTTACAGGTGCCAATCTCTGCGTCTTGTATTAACTTTAAAAAAGGAATTTCATCGCCTGACGTTCCACGGTAGCCGTAACGAGGCGTAGAATCGTCGCCAAGTCTCTTTATTTGCCACCTTGTAACTAATTAACGTGCTGTCGCAAGTGAGCAAATGTGCACGTACGTTGCAGCGTATCTTATTAAGCGACAAGAAGGAACGTGTAACGCGGAAGGTAGAAAGACGCAAGTGGAGCAGAAGCAAGGAAAACGGACAGAGCAGCGGTCGGCGAAAGACAACGGCGGACAGCGGAAACAAAAGCAGGACCAATAAACGTCAATGGAATGAAACGTCAAAGAGAAAGAGCGAGAGGAACTACGACTGCGGGAGAAGACGCGAGAGAAGAGCTGGAGCGCGCAGGCCACGTCGCTCGGATTCGATGCATAAGAACGAGACAGGGAAAGAGAGGATTATAATATAAATGAAGGCACCTTACCTTCGTTTCTACCTGCTCCGTCAGCCAGTTCAACGAGGTTGCAACGAAGAGATGTACCATGGGACAGGGAGGAAGAGGGGCGCGATCAAGGGGAGCGGAGAGAAGTAGAACGAAAGAAGGAGGAGGGTGCGATCGGCGAAGAGTCGCAGACAAGAAGAGGGCCCGACGAAGAGGTCGCCAGAGAGGAAGGGGCGAGAGGCAACCGGAACGAACGAGGAATAAAGAAGGGGTGAGCGCGTTGGTCGGGCAAAAGCAAAGAAAGTAATGCCGCGTGTACGCTCGAAGAACAAACGTGGTTTGAGCGAGGAGAAATACCCATCGGTTGAACAAATTAATAGGAAAACTGATTTCCACCCTTTGTACGCCCTACGCCAAAAGATGACGCAGCCGACGAAGGTGTCAGTGGTTCAGGAAGCGGGCAGGATCGCTTGAATATAAATTAGCGTCATAGTCTTTGGGAAGCACGCGGAAACGTGCAAATGGCGAAGGAATTACTCGCTGCGTAAATTAAATTCATAGGAAAATTGTTTCCCTACAGGAAAAAATGGTACACCCGATGGAGGGTGCGTTGGTGGGAAATTTGTTTTAAGATTGGCATAATCTTCAGAGGTGTTAGTCGTTCAGAAAGTGTGAAGGATCGTGAAAGGAACTTTATAACGCCAGAACGTACGAACTATCGGTTGCCTAAATTAATGGGGAAATTGTTTCAGCTTTTCCTGTAGAGTGTACGAAGGACGCGGGTGCGTTAATAGGAAATTTGTTTGAAAAGGCGTTGAACAGAAACTGGGAAGGATTGCGTCTGAACGTAAATTAGTCTCTGGGAATGATGGAAAAGTGTACAGAAGGTACATAAAGATACTCAAAACGAAAGTGAGCAAACTATTTGGTAACCAACCACGTCACCAAAATTGCAAACGCGGACGCTTCGCGTGTAAAATCTACAAAACCTTGTGACGGAAAACTAGCTGGAAAAAGTACAAGAATGGAAACTGAGCCAAGGAATCTGCCGCCTACGCCTTGAGACACCTTCGACCGCCTGCCAACAGCTCAGGTACAACCACTCAGTCCAATGATTCTCGCGAACCGAAGGTGGAAAGAAACGCGGATATTACCAGTGCCGATATCGCGTGGAAAATGATTGAAGGCTGCGGGCAATAAATTGGTCCAGATGGAGGAGGAAACAAAGTGGGCAATAAAGGACAACGCCAGAAAGAGGCAAGTGCGAGACGGACGAGTAGCCGTGCACGGGACCGAGGCTTTGAAAAAGCGGAACGAGAGGCACACAGAGCAGGAAAAAGGGAGGAAGATAAAGGGAGAATCGAAGGGTGAACGTGGAGGACGCGCGTGGAGAACGCGAAAGGAAGGAAGGAAGGAAGGAAGGAAGGAAGGAAGGAAGGAAGGAAAGAACGAACGAAGGGAGAGAATTTGCAGGCTGGTTAGAGAGGATGAGAGCTGGTACCCGAAGCCGTTGGGGGCTATAGAGAGGCAGCAGAGAGAAGGGAAAAAACAGTGCGGCGGCAGGTGAAGTGGGACGAAGGGAGGCAGAGGAGAAAACGGTGAAAAGGAGAAAGACGCAGGCGAAGAGGACGCTGTACTGATGAATATGACAGATTATAATTTTACGGCGTGGGTGGTGTGAGAAGGAGACAGCTGGAGAAGCTGGTGGTGCGCCGGTCTAACGCTGGCTCGGAGGAGGTGGCCGTCGTCGTCGTCGTGGCCGATGGAGGTGACGCTCTGGAGGTGGAAGTCGCCAGGCGGAATGGAGGTGCCCGAGAAGAAGGAAGGGAGATGAGATGGCAAGTGCTGTCAAAGCAAAAAGGACGGGGATGGAAGGAAGAGCGCGGGGTTAAGTCGCGCTCGCGACTCTTGACGTTCCGACGCTGCAAATGCCTCGACGCCTCTTCTACGGAGACCGTTCGTTCCGCTCCGGAGCCACGGACCCGGCCCGATCGACGCGTATCATTTTTTATCGCGCCGTATCGACGATCACCGACGTCGGGACTGGAGCGGATCCCTCGCGCGGATCTGCTCGATCAACCCTTTCGCGGGCTGTTCGTTTCTTCCGCCTTTACGCTCCGCAGCGGCCTGTTTCAACGTTCCAGCGGGACACGAGTCGCAGTCCTCGCAGCTCCTACACGAGTCAACAGTTAGGTGAAAATGTTTATTCTTTGCTTGAAAAACATCGTGGTCGTTGTCTTCTCAGCCTTGAAACTTCCGTCTGTTGGTCTTCGAGGCTGTTTTAAAATCGGGATTAGTATTCTGGCTTCGATTTTCGTTCCTAAGAGGAAGTTACGTAATTGTTCAGAGTTGCAAATATTTGCAATTATAACTTGTCGATATATTCCCTATGGAGAAAGCGGAGCAACACGGCACAGCAATTTCTAGGTTTCACGAGCTTTCTCGATACATAGAGCTTTTCAAAGTTAATGGAAAATTTCCTCATTTTTTGTGATTTTATTTCATTTCTTCTCGTCGGAAATTAAAATACTCGCGGCCGAAGCTTGAGGTTTTTCTTGTCCACCCGATATTATTCAAGCGGTATAATATAATTAAGATATTTATTACGAATAACAAAATTACGAAGACGATTCATTTTCCCTCCAATTTCACGCACTACCGAGGTGCAATTTTGATTGCTGCCTCTGGCTAATTGATGATCGGGAACTCAATTAGGGACGTAGACAATCCAGTTTCGACCGACACGTTACAATATACGATATTGTAAACGAGTAATTACTTAACGATTGTTCGACGCCACTTTCTACGCGACGTACACACTGTGTTCAATTTTTCCTAGATCTATCGGGGTTAATTCGACACGGTTGTAACCTGCCACCGACAGCCTCTATTCCTTGCATGTAGTTAGCCTTCGTAGCTAAAATAAACGTAATTACACTCTCTATATATACTCTGTAATCTTGAATTTGTCACAATCTTTGAGAATTCTAACAAACTGCGAAACTAATTATCCTGCCAACCCAAATTTTAGTTGGCATATTCTTCGTCTCCGAACGAGTAGCTTTTCCTACAAAATACGAAAGAACGATATAAATAAACGTTAAAAAGTAGAATTAATTAACTGGCACGAAATTCCACGAAAAGTTACGAGTCGGTGACTTGCGATGTTGCAGTAACTTTATACGTATATCGTCCAATGCAATGAATCTATGGGATCTTCGTAGCTAATTAGGATAATAAGAAGCGAAGATAAAAGAATTATTAGAGTACCTTAATTATGTCAGTAGTTCGAGTCACAGCAAGGCCCGCCGTTTTCTCAGGTTTAGTAACCTCGATACAGCCAAACATTGGTAATATTAATTGATAAATCATTATCACGGCTTAGCTGTAGTCGCGCTGCACGAATTCCCACCGCTATCTTTTTAAGTAACCCTTTACCCAGCTGTGACCACCTTTTTTTTTTCAAGGGATTATTACATTTCGTAATAATTGGCTTTTAATACGCCGGAGGCCTCGGTCACGCGGCAACTGCCTGCCACTCGTTAGAACACCCAAGTAAAACGGCGTTAGACACGGTTAGCGCTTAATGGGTGATCGTGTGTTATTGACACACAGTCGCGTACAAAGGGAACGAGGAGGACGAAATGAAAAAAGGGAATTAGCGACGGATAAGGATCACTGGGCATAAAAGAGTAAAAACGCCAAAATATGGACTGCGGTATTTGTTGGACAGAAATAAGGTCATAAGAAACAGGCAGAGGAAAAAAGAAAGACAGAACGGGAAGAAGGGAATTAAGCGGCGGATAAGAATCTGGATATAAAGAAACGAAAATGACAATATACGAAATGAAATATTCTTTGGATAAAAATAGTCTGAGCTTCC
The DNA here is from genome assembly GCA_014737525.1 of Bombus difficillimus. Lineage (NCBI taxonomy): Eukaryota > Metazoa > Arthropoda > Insecta > Hymenoptera > Apidae > Bombus > Bombus difficillimus. The sequence goes on along the minus strand of JACXIT010000228.1, from coordinate 187,590 downwards.
CTGGAAGCGTCGAAGAGAAGTCACACGCGTCTACACGCGTACACGCATACTTCTTCTCTATACATGGAAACCGAAATCGAGCGAAGCACACGTCACCGGCGTAAAAATGCCCTAAGAATCGCGACCGCTGAAAAGTGCTTTCAATTTCGCGTTACAGTTGATAATTCCGCTGGAAACACGAGGGGTAGCTGGAACGCTGGAATCGCGAAATGTTGCGGTTTAATGGCACGGGGAAACCGGTGACTTCTCTAACGACCATTATCACGGAGGGTCTGAACTGGACGAGCTAACAAGCGGAGCAGGCACGACGCTGGAGGAGGGTGCCGAGGTCGCGGTCGCGGTCGCCACTTCCGGCTCTTGGAGGCGCGTACGCGCCAGCTCGCAGACGCCGTGGGAACCGACTTCCTTCGCGGTATGCTCTTTTTCTTTTCCTTCTCTGGTTGCCGTGCGTGGTGAAAGTAAAGCGGGCGAAGGCGTGCGCCACTCGCTCGCTCCCGTACTTTCCTACGTGCACGCAACTCTTCCGCTCGTCCGTTTTCTTTTCTCTTCTTTCGCCTCCTTCCACGAACGCCGCTCTTGCACCGGAAATCGATACACCGTTAACTTTGCCGGTTCTCGACCAACGCTCGTCGCGATCCAACGGATCGATCTCTCGTGTCTTCCGATAGAAAATTCGATTTCGCGCGCGCATTTTAATTATCGTTCTGGCGATGTCGCGTTTGCAAGTGTCGGAGCTCTTGTCGCGTCTACGTCGGCCGCGGTTGTTTGTCGTTCGGCGTAAATCAATTTGTCCTTGACTCGAATAGTTTGGCCGGTGGTTTAGGGTAATTCTTTATTCGCCTATTTAAGTATTTTATTCGAGTATTAGAATAAAGTCTCTCCGTAGACGCTTTTTATTTATACCAGGCGTAATTAATAATCTATTTGTGTATCGTTAAGGCAGCTGATAAATAATAAGACGTTTTACTCTTCGATATATTTTTCCCTGATTATCGTAATTATTCACGTCCTCGTTAAGTTCAAGTTTCCCATTGCATTTTCATAAAACTCGGGCGATAACAGATTCTGCTACATCGAATTCGCATAACTTACGGCGGATGATTTAATACGATGCGATAGAATAATTACGTTAATATAATAGTATATTATGAATGATTCTTTAATTTCTACCAATAGCGTGCCATAATTTATTATAATCAACGGTAGATATGAATTAATACTAGCGTTAATTTGATCACCGTATACCTCTACGTATCTCTTGTACTATTTTCGTATTTATAACATACAGGTGCCTTAACCGTGTCCTTTTTATCATCGCTCCTACGTTTCCACTTAATTTATAGGATACGTTTCGTAATTTCCACGCGGTTCGCATTCGTCGCAGCTCTCGGCTCTCGTACTTGTCGCGGTCAGCAACGACGATGATAACGATAAACGTAATGGCCAGAACTATTTTATGTCCATCAATTATAATTCCGTTAATTGCATTAGAAACCTTTGGTTTCGAGCCTCGTCCAAGTGTTCCAATATTCTCCGCACGATTGTACGAGCGCGTATTTATTTCTTGCATGTGAATTGTAATTGGTAGCAACAATAATAGCATCGCCTATTTTACATCCCGTCAGTGTTTCTGCTCGTCGTCGGTTAAAAATCGATACATCGTTATCACTTGAATACTTAATGAACGTGTATTATAATTAACAAGCACAAAATGATGATTGCCGGCTGTTCGCCCACTGTTTACCGATCCTCGATTCATCAAACGATCGATCTCGATCGGCAAAATGGCCGAATCCCGGCCACTCGAGTGGCGGTCGAGCATTTTTGCGGCTACTTCGACTCGTGTTATTTAGTAATAGCAGCGGCAAGAATACCGATAATAATAATAATAATAATAATAATAATAATATCGATTGTATTATACCGTATAACCGACAGCGGGCGCGAATCAATAAACAGAAAAGAGAATGTACGGCGTATAATGCAACGTTAAATTAGCGTTTCAGCAGGCAACTTTGCGCGATGGAAAATTGTCCGCGTCTCGGAACAGCGTTTGCTGTTCGTACGCCGTTCGATGGTGATAAAAACGTGGCACAAAGTGGCGGAGAAGGGCCGGCCGGAAGTAAAGTTGTCGACCAGTTTGCCGTGGAATTAAGCGTTTATCGCGTTTCCTTAAATCTCGTTACACGTAGCACGCGGTAATTGTTCCTTAACGAAATGTAAACGAGTCTCTGTCGTGTAATTATACAAGTCGCCGCTTCGACTGCGATGATTTCCATCCGAGCCCGGGCACAAAGCTACGAAACACGGATTTTTTCCACGACAAAAAAGCTTGGAATTCTACCGGCGGGAAAGAGAAACCGGATCGGTGCCATTTCCCCGCGGCAAGTCCGAACGAAAAATCGAATATCCAAACCGAACGAAACGGCCGTAAAACGCGTCTACTGGTTCTCTGAGAGCCGTCAAAGTCGGCTCCCTGGAACACAAAACGTTACAGAGAAGAGGAAAAAGGGAAAAGAATATCTGCGTACTCTGTCGTTCCTTCGCCAGTTCCACCGCTGGTTTTCGGCGCGATGCAGACATTTGCTTCGCTTCGCTTCGTTTTCTTCGATTCGCTGGTTAAACGGCGTTAAACAAGTGTTCGATACGATTAGCAAAGATACATCGGTAAGATAATACGATAATATAATCGATAGTAAAATACAATAATCATGATATCACAATAAAACAATAAGAATATAAAAGCTGTATGACCAGTACAACTGTCTTAATCGTGTAATTGCGACCGCCAACGATTTCGACAACTTGGAAAACGATGTCGTTGCTGGTTCGAACGGACGAACGAGGATGAGAAACACTGCCACGGGATTCCGTTGTTTAGTGCGAACGTCTCGGTAAAATCGTAGATTTTGGTTGATCGTGATCCGACAGTAACCTTGACCGCTTGCGTGAATCAGGCTTAAGTCAACGATCGACGTCATGGCCGAGATCTACGGATGATTAATGGTCTCGATAAAACGTCCGGACGAATTGTACGCGAGAAATCATTGCCAGGCTGTGGATTCTCGGTGAGATGATAAGTCGATTTGCATTTTGTCGAAAGAGGGAATAATATGTTAGATGGAGAAGGAAATTCTGTAGCTTTTCCTACCTTGGTGAACGCAATTTTCATTTCTGAAAAATAGCATATTTTTTAGTAAGCGAGACAAAGTATAATTCGCGTAAACCTCTCACTTTCTAGTTTTTAATCGCTTTCCTTCTCTATGGTTTTCACCTTTGAAAATTGTCTCAACTATCGTCAGGTGTCGATCACTCGAGTCACAGTTTCGTCTTGAAAAATCTTTGCTACTACGTTGGCAGAATCTCACTGAACACGACGAAATTTTGATTAGTCGCTGATTAAATGAACCGTCGTTGTACGAATGAAGGAAGAACGACTGGTAATAGGGAAAGAACTTCTCGGTTAGGTGTACGAATTGCAGTTACATGGACTGTTCGTTCCCCCGATGAATTCAAACAAATGCAACTCTGCTGTCCGAACAACAAGCTTTTTTTTAACACCGTCAACGTCATTTTCATCGAACTGAAACGAAAAGAAGATGCTTCTTCCGGCGCGCGTGCATTTGTAGTTTATAGTTAGCTATATCGCGATCAGAATTTTCCTTCGATCCAATGAGAAAAATTCCTCTTTATCGACCATCAACGATAGAGAAACCGTTATCTTAACTGTTCCACCGGGAAGATACAACAACGTATTAAGTTAATCGAAAGAACGCATTATACCAATGTAAATTTCGAACAAGTGTTACAACACGTACGTGTATAGTTTATAGTTTCGTTCGAAGGCGCAAAAGTTAGGGATTTAAATAGCGACGATGTTAAACGCGTTGAAGAATTGTCAAAAATGTTCGAAAAGTAACGCTGTATGGAATATAAAATGTAAACCGCGCGGAATCTCTTTCTCTGCGCCTAATAAAAGAAGAAGAGAGTGTAGTTTAACCTTTTATTATGATAATGAGGGTAATAGGAATTCCTGGGCAAGCGGAAGAACCGAGGGAAAATCGATAGACGAAAGGAAGGATAGAGAAAAATTATGATTGAAATTATTCGTAGCTTTCGAGTGAACTTTATTGCACCGACGAAATTGTTTCGTTCATTATACAGGAATTCCGTTGGAATTGCGAGTTAATTAATACTAATTCGGTGCTGATTCGCGAAAATTCTCGCTTAATTGTACAAAGCACTTTGGCTACTTTCGGCGCAATGAGTTTTCCGGTTTCGCGAAAGCCGGACAACCGCGAACCCGCTGCCTGCTAAATGAATTTTTATTTGGAAAAATGTACCTCCTTCGGATCCGCTTGGTCGCTGTTAAAAATAATGTTCCTCTCGTCGAAATGTTCGGCCATCGGGTTGTTGCACGCAGCGGCGCACACGTCGCCGCTATTTTCCAGTCTGATTTCCGTTTCTGAATATTTCCCCGTATTTTCCACTCGAGAAAGGCTAATGCGCTTCCTCGAGTAAATATCTTCGAATTTCGGATTTTTCGCCTTCGTTTTTTTTTTTTTTTTTTTTTTTCATTTTAGCTTCCAACTCGACCGTAACGGCGCCAGTCCGCCAGTCGAGAAATATATAGCAGCTGGCAAATTGGGAATCGAAACTGCGTGAATCTTCGTTGCTCGATGACAAAAGAAAATACCTACCTTGCACTAGATTTTAATTGTTTTGCTCGTCCCTGTTAATCAGAAAATATCGAACTATTTTCATCCAGTCCACCTACTTTTTTCTCTTCTGTCTTCTCACTCAACGGCGTTGCAACCAACTGTTCGCCTACTTCTTCGAACACGAAGAGATTGTATAGTCATAGTCGGTAGAGGACGCATTAACACGCTCGCACACGAGAGCTCCTTTGCATTTGCCGAGCCATTCGCTAGTCGCATATCGGCGAAAACGCGGAACAAGCAACAGCCAACGCGAATGGAATGGTCGAAGCTCGCCGCAAGCAATCGGTTAAACTGTGCGTCGATTATTATTGCGCATAGCGTTGTCGATTAGAGCAGTTTTCCGTCAAAGTCGATCGAGTCTGGCGTGGTGGATGGTCGTTGGCAAAAGCAGTGGCGATGATTTCAACCAAGCGCAGAAAAATTACCCGCGTAGCTGGCTATTTCGCGAGATACATGAGACAGTTACATGAGAACCTCGATGCGACGTGCAAACTCGCCAGAACTGACAAAGAAGAAGCTGCTGATCGGACATTCTCACCGCTTTAAGGTGAGACCGGTTGCATTGTGTGCGTTCATTCGTTCGAGACGAGATTTCTTTATTTTCAGCCTTTACATATGCACAAGTACGATGATCGGGCTGACAGCGGATTCTTCTTCGCATTTAAAACTCACTACCAACAACCTATGCTTTGTATCGCGTAGCGTACGTGGTAACCTAATCTCTAACTTTTGCATACCTGGGTGTCTCACGGGTGCCCTGGTACTACTCGAGTATATCAGATGTTTAGTTGAAATTCATAGTACTATCTTCACGCGCTAATTGATTAGGCCAAAACGTATTAAATTAAATATTAATTTATTAATCAAGCGTATTAAAGTGTACTGAATTTGTATCGTTTAATCGACTACCGATCTACGCTGTATACTTCATAATACGGTAGCCTAACTTCCAAAGTTATCCGGGTATCTCGGATGATCGTTCGTAGCCTGGCTCTATCTCTGCGTACTGATTGATCAGGTCCAGGTATCTTGAATTTTGCGTTGCTTCGTAATCGACCACCAACAGCGTGTGTGTCTTCTATCGCACAGCAACAGTAGCCTAACCTGGAGTCAAAAAGTATGAAAACTGTCCTGGATATTCGGATGTCTCGTGAGATACTCGAGCAACTTTTGCACACGCAGTTGTCTCACGGATACTCTAGGCGTCTCAGATGGTCAGTTGTAATCACTATAGTCACCATTCGCATACTGATTGATTAGGTCTTGGCGTATTAAATGAAACATTAATTAGTATCAAGCCCATTAAAGTTTACTAAATTTGTATCGTTTAATCGGCTACCGATCTACGCTGTATACTTCATAATACGGTAGCCTAACTTCCGAGGTTATCCGCGTACCTCATATGCTCAGTTGAATTCGTTAGCATTAACGTTTCTCTGGTTAGACCTCATGTCAGAAGTATGGAACTCGGCATAGAAAGAGTAAAATCTGTCTGATTGAGGGAGTTCAACAGAAATTCCTAAGATTTCCAGCTTTCTCTAACTTTGTATGTCTATTGGCTATTGATAAGCGCAATTATGAGTTCTTTGTGCTCCTAATGAGCTACTGTTTGCAAATCGAAGAAAGATACGCGACGTTACTTTTCTTAATCATCAATTTCCATAAACCTTTCAAGAACACAAACAGAAATAATATTCTTCGTGTCAAGAATGTACATTCAAGATACGGCTCTTCTCACCCGTTTTCCCTACGTATTCCCTTAATTATGCCAATTGTTACGCTGACCGCGTCGACCCTTTTTCCTGGAATAGGGTTGAAACGTATCTTGCGTAGGCTCGCTGTGTAGGTAGAGGTTTCACATTGCCTCCGTATATTTCAAGTTACGTTTCTTTGATTTTCATGCGTATAATTTTGGTCTATGACCTGTCAATAAACCATACGATGATACATAAATCTAAATATATATATAGATCTCAATCAGCGAGTTTCTTCCAAATGCGTCGCGTTTCGTCGGTAGTTACATCGAATCGAATATTTTGTACTTTGTGTTTTACTTTCTTTCAGCAGTTGCGATGACGAGCTTCCCCCGTATTCCTCTCGGAGGCTCGCGGAATCCCACCCTTCGAAAGGAGGAAATCAAACGACGATGCGATGGAATTTATATATTCGTGGATTTGCTGTAATGCATGGATCGACAAGAGGATCGTTTCACTACGTGACATGGAACTGTGCAAGGTAATACAGTTTGCTGGCAGACCAGATCGTTCTCCTGTTTTCATTAAGAATATTCAGTTTTATGGAAGTTTGTTTGGAGAAGTTATAAGAATAAGTGGTGCTGATGATGGAGCATGTATGCATATTTTATCATTCTTGAGTCACTTTACAATGCACACAGAATAAGAACAGACTTATATCGGAATTTCAAAATGGGATTATATCACTGACTAATCTTTTTACATTATATAACAGATACATATTATATGTTACATAACAAATATATGTCAAAGTCTTGCGTTAGCACTATAAATAATTGTTCCCAACGATACTCCTGTTTTTAAGTTTCTACTGGAAACCTACTCCGTTGTCCGTCCTGTCTGAAATTAAGAAAAGTCTACTTTTCCTTCGGAGAGAAAGTAAAATTCTAGAAAATCCAAGAAACTGTATCGACCAGCGAGATAGCAGCGTTGCGACAAAACCGTCAAAATAAAAAGATTCCCGATGATTTTCAGAAAAACGTCCTGACATACGTTGTGCCTGAAACGGTATCGTCCTCTTTCCAGCGAAGTTACTCCGGTGAATCCTTTCACGGAATCAATTCGAACCAGCACAATGTCTGCCTGATCGAACCATTTGCACGCGTTCTCTGGTTCACGCTCGATTCGACGACAGTGACGGCGTGACCAGGAAAAGCGTGAATTAAACGAACGTAACAGAGACGACAAAAAGAAAGTGTGCGAAACGGGGGATGGACGGGGGTTGGTTCGCAACGCAACCCTCCTCGTCGATCGCCACGTGTAGTATCGCGAGGGACGGGAGTTGCTGCATGAGGCGCGCGTACGTATTCCACGCGGGCCGTGCTCCTCGTATTAGTGAAATCTGCTCGGTCGCGCGAAATATAGTTGGCTGGCCTAGTACGGTGGATGGTATACGTCGAAAGCGTTCTCTGACGGGCACGAGCACATTTCCCGTGTGCACCGCTACCTACACACTCAGACAGCGGTGCCATTAACGCTACGATCGAGTCGTAAAGCACCACACACAGCCGCAGGCTGATACTCCCACACCCTCACGCTCCCTCCGTACGTGTGTGTACACGAAGGGAACTAAATTTCCACGTTGCACGATGGAGCATTGCCCCTCGCGTCACATACACTCACGCCGTGAAACTGCGTGGATGTGACGAGGATGGCTGATTTCGCAGAGAGACAGGATAGAGAGGGAGGGTGAAGCTGGAGGGAAAGGGGTACGCGTATATAGGAATCCGTATGGGTGTGGACTATCATTGGTACCTCTACGTATATACACATACGTGCATCGTATATGACGTATATACCGTATGTACGTATGTACGCGTACGTATATGCTCGGTGTGTATATAGGTACTTACATATATGTATGTATCTCTAGATATATGTGTATATATGTGTATATATATATACATACATATATATATATATATATATATATATATATATATATATATATATATATATATATATATATAAAATATA
>JACXIT010000228.1:45359-178989 GCA_014737525.1 Bombus difficillimus | reverse complement strand
CTGCTCGCTGTCTCGTTCATCCTGCCACTCCGTCTCTGTTCGCCGGTAACTATATAGATCGGTCGTTCTCGTCTAGCTCGGGGAATATCGGCGAACCTCGTCCTTGTTGCTCCTCGCGTTATCCAACCCTCCTGGCCAGCAGTTTCAATTTGTTATTTTTACATCATTTTACCCCCTTCCTCTCGCCGTAGACCACCATCCACCCTCCTCGGCTTGGAATCTTCTCTTTTCGTCCGTCTCCCTTCCGCTTCGCCTCTTCTCTCTCGCTCTCTGTCTCTTTTTCTCGGTTTCCACCCTCACCATGAAACCCACTCCCCTCTATCTTTCTCGGTTTTTCCCTTTCCAGCATCGGCGTGTCCTCGTCGCTTTTCAAACCCGCTTTCTCCCCCTCCTCCCTCAGTTCCCCTTGTTCCTGACAAGAGAGAGTAGAGTCAGAGGGACGCGCTTTAATTGTGTAGTTATTATGTTTTCTGGAAGTTTTAATTATGTCGGCCGGCGTGCTTAGATCGTCGACACTTTCCACGCCTCGTCGATGGGCCGATTACGAAAAACTTTCACGCACACGCTGGCACGAACGGGGGGGGGGCTATACGTGAGGGGTTGTTTTCCGAAATGCGATTTCTCTACTTGCGCAGGACCAACTGGGCCGGTTGACTGAATATTTTAACGCTCGTTCACGACCGCTTCATGCGTCTCGTCGTAAAGCGTGTCCTGCTCACCTTCTCCTCTTGATCCAAATTGAGGAGACCCGGTTGATCGCAGGGGAACGTGATTTGATCGAAGCCGGAGCGCACGTGCGCTACGTTGGGGACGAAAGTTTTCCAAAGGAAACACCGGGGTGGTTCTACGCGTTACGATACGCGAAAACTCCGTATAGATTCTTGCGAAACAATTTCTAATCCGGCAAATTTTCACCGTTATTTCTTCTTCGTCGTTGTTAGCCTACGATTTCTCCAAACACGCTGACGGTACTGTAAATTTACAGTATGGACTTGCGAAAGGTTCGTTTCCACGCGCGTGTTTGTGGCGCGATTTCCTTTCAAAAATAATCCTGGAGGTTGCCAACTTATTCATAGAATCTTTCTACGATATCATCCGGGCGAGACCGAGTCTTTGGTCGATCTACAGTTTTTCAAAAAGAAGAGTCACGGGGAAAAGGGGCAACGGAGAAGAAGGATAAAAAAAAGTCCGTGGAAATCCAATAGGCGCCGCCGATCCCCTCCCATCCCTTGGAACACCTTAGGCAGCAGCAACCCTTACCGTAGAGCCTCGAGCGAGCGAGCGAGCAAACGAGAGGGTGGGTTGCGCGCGCACGTATCGATCCATGGCCAGCAATCGATCGATCTATATATATACATGTATATATAACCCCGACGTGTACGTACACACGTAGGACACGAGGCACGTACATGCATACACGCGGCCACACACGGACCCCTACGGGTCAGGAACGTGGTCGTGCGTGAGCGTGTGTGTAAGTACGTGTGTACACGGTGGTTCGAGCGTGTCTCGTATATATCGTTGGTTCGATCGATAGTTGGTGCTCAGCCAGTCGCATGGTAGGTGCTAAAGGACGAAGCCAGCACGACCTACGCAAGGTCCTTCGAACACGTCCGTTGGAATCATCAATCCTCTCGATCTTATTCCGATCGTTGGCTGCCCGCTGCGAACCGTAACAGGCAAGGGCCTGTTCGCCACCGCTGTCCCTACCCTACCCCCTTTCCTTTTTTCTTTTCCTCTTTTCCTCTTTGCCCCCGTTTCTTTCATCGCGGATCGCTCGTGTTCCACGGCGAATTTTTCATCGTTCCTTTTTACCCTGTAGCCTACGTACGGTACCCTGTTCGTATTGTATTCCCTTTGCAAGATTCTTCTGTTTTTCTTCCCTTCTTTCTTTCTCCTCCTATTCCCCGGATTCCATTGTTCCCCTAATCCCGTCCACTCCGTTCCCTTCCCTCTTCTCCTCGTCTTCCGACCTTTCGTTTATCTCGATGCTCCGCCACTTTGCTGAATTTTACATGTTCCCTCTCGGACGCGCTCCTTTTTTCCTCCCCCTTTGCCTACTCTCCTTCGGCCAAACTTTTTTGCCCGCCGCGCCATCCGTCCTTCCGGTTCTCCGTTCCCGTTTCTCTCGGTTTAATCTTCCGTCCGCCTCGTCCGACCCCTCTCGCTCCCTCTCTCGCGCGCCAGTTTTCTCTCCCCGCAGTTTTTCCAGCCGGTTCTCTTTGATTCCCGGTGTCTTTTGCCGGCGCGGCCTTTCGACAGACATTCGTAGTCCCCCTCCACATCCCGCCATTTCGCGCGTCCCTTTATACACCCCCTCTGTCTATCGTCGTTCTTCTCCGCGAAAATGTCGCCCCTCCCTCTCTTGTCCACTTTTTCATCGTCCCGGCGTTTCTCTCGACGGGTCCTAACAGCGGTGGTAGAGCGCAGGAGAGAGCGTCGTATTCTCTGCGTCCTTCCAGCTTCGTTCGTCCTCGACGCACACGAGGGACGGGATTTCAAGCGTGGGTGTAGTCGCGCGTTAGAAGCGCCTCCTATAGGAACAACGGCGAAAGAAGAACGAAGTAGAAGGTATAATTCCCCGTCTCTTCTTCCGTCGAACTTCCCCCGTACCGTGTCGTGTATCTTCTCTCTCCGGAGCATGCCCCACCTTCCACTCCCAATTTAGACACGCTTCTCCCTTCTGTCAAAGCGAGAAGAAGCTCCCACGTGTATCCACGGACACACGTTAGCCAGCTGCGTGTTCCTCCATGTATATAGCGACGCTCTACCGCGCTCTATACGACGAGAGCGTATAGCGCACGAGCGCCGCACACGGCCATATATTTAAATAGATTTATGGGAATATACGTGCGCGCGCACGTATAGTTCCCGGTAAGTCCGTTGATTTACATCGCGCCGAAAATACACCTTGTCCATTACGGAATCTCCGCGCGTTTCGAGATAAATACTTATCCAGCGAAATTAAAATCCCTCCCCGCAGCAGCAGCCGCAGCCGCAGCCGCACCGTGGTGGTGCACGAGGTAGCAGCGTGTAGAAGAACGGAGAAACCCGGCACCGCTGAGAACGACCAAACTAGCAAGCAGGTAAGTGGAAGAGAGAGGGCCGCGTTAATGCTCGGACACGATTTTGCGTCCTCCGCTCCCTTTTCCCTCTGTCTCTTTCCCCCCTCCTGCCCCTGCCCGTGCCTGCGTTCGTTCTTCCTATCTTAGACTCGCGTCGCAGAGTATCGCACTCCTGCTTTTCCCTCTTTCTACGTTCGAACGCTCCCCGTCCCACCTACCCGTTTCTACCTCCCTCTCTGTCCGCCTGTTTTTCTGTCTCCTGAAACCAGCTATTGCCGCGCGCGCGTATCTGCCGTACACGGAGGTCGGAGAGAAATAACAGAGTAAGCGAGAGGGATGAGAAGTATTACGGCCGGCTGGGGGCAGGGGACGCGAAGGGGGCGACGGAGAGCGAGAAAAGCGAGTAATGGACGGATCGAGCGAGTGTGTGTGTTGGTGCGAGAGTCGAGGGAATGGGACTTGGAAACGAGGACGAAGCGATGCTTGCTATAGGAGCGAGAGAAGGACAGAACCAGGAGAGAGGAAGGCATTCGAAGCACGAACAACGGAGGGAACGAGACGAGGCGAGCGACGAGGACAGAACGAGAACGGCTACGAAATAGCTGTGGAACGAAGACAGATGTATGGCGGAGACCCAGCGAGCGAGGAAGAACAGAGAGAAATGACAGAGGCGAAATGAAGAGGGAGGAGGAGAAGGAGGGCGAATAAACGAGTGGGCGGTGGTGCGACAGAGATACAGGCAAGGTGGATGGAACGAGATAGATAGAGACGGGAAATGAAAGAACTGGTTGGACGAGGATCGAGATCGTTCTCTTCTTCTTCTTTGCCTCCTTCTCTTTCTTGCTGCATATTCGACGCGAACAACGCGCAGCCTGCCTGTGTGCGCGCGCCCGCGCACCTATATTTCTCTCTTTCTCTGGTCTTCCAGCGTCGTTAGACAGGCTTCGCCGAAGTCCCTCTCTCTGAAATATCTCTCCGAGAATATTATAGAGACGGCGATGGCGGTGTTGCCTGGACTCCTCGAGAACGATGCTGTGCCATCGCGTCTGTGGATTATTGTATTATACGCCGGCTAGGAATTTTTTTCGCGCCACGATACAGCGTCGCCCAACGCGTCTAGTACCTTTCTAGGGTTTTTTCCCTCTAACCGTGATGTAACAACCGACTCGTACGCAACGATCGCCCTTCGCCTCTGATTTCCCTTGAAAGGTCGTCGTTCGACTGTTCAGCACCGGGGGAAAAAAGTAATTTCCGAGATGCTGAAAAATAACTCGGAAACGTGCCGAAGAAACGGAACAGTCATTACGTTCAGCCCTAGCGCGCAACATACGCACGCGATGAAAGCGGAGTGTAATGTAGCGTGACATCGGATATGACGTATGCTGGAAGCTTTTTTTTTTTTTTTTTTTTTATTTCTTTCCTTCGTTTTAGAGTCGCGATAACGTTTTACCTTGTGTGAAATTGATCCAAAAGATACAGCGCCGTCTGAGAAAAGATTACGACATATTTTTTTTTGAGAAGCCGGCGATTTTCGACGTAAAGAAAGCTCGTGCCGGACCGATTGAAAACAGGAACGTTTATGAGAATCGAGGGGAATATCGTATAGTGGAGAGCTAACGAGAACGCGTGGATACTTCTGCTTCGTGGTTCCTGTGGGGGTTGGTTTTCGTAGGATACGTTAGAAGCACCGAGTGCACCACCACGAGGAATGGACCGGCAGGGGAGCGTACAGGCGTGTGAGAAAGAGAGAGAGAGAGAGACGAAAAGAGAGCCAAATGTATCCACCTAACCTACCTACCGCAGGGCAAGAACAGATGAGCGGAGATCCCTCTCTGCCAGCCATCAGGGAAAGGGAACGAGGCGAGGCTCTCTCCTCGAGTCTTCCTCTTCTCCCTTCAAAGCATCCTTTGTTCGCTTGTTCACGATCCCCCGGGACCCCGCGTCCATCGTGTTTCCTTCCAGCCAGTGCCGTACGTCAAGCTTCGTTACGACCGAACTAAACTCTTTTTCACGTGCAACAATTTTCTCTAGAACTAATTTACCGTTACTTGGCGTACGTACGTTTAGAAGTTGAATTTTCTTCTTTTTTTTTTTTTTTTCTTTTTTCGTACCCGATATAGTAAAAAGCATTCATCGCCGATGGATGAATTTTATCGTGCGAAAGTAACCGTTATTTATCATAGGTAGAAAAACGAACGAGAAATACTCCGTCGAGTATTCTCGCAATGGTTGGCAGTGGTTGTTAACGAAACTGCGCGCGTCGGAAGACGACGATTTCGTCGGGCGCTCAATAACTTTCACGCCATTTACGTTTCAGTCGAGATAAAAATACATCCTCCGGTATCGACGGTCCGTCCTAATCAACTTCCGGATCCATCCGAGGTCGGCCGTTTTTTCTTCGATCGCGAGCCCCCCACGGCATCCTACGGCCCTGCGCCTCCGTCGCACTCTCCCTGCTTTTCCCTCATCCCGCTGGATTTCCTCCCCTCCAGACCGCCGCTTTCCACGCAGCATCCCCCTCACCCTCTTCCCCGCTCGTAGCCGGCACGAAACCGGATTGGCCAGCCGTTCCACCAATCCCGTGCCCCCGTTACGGACTTGGCGCATTCCCCACACACGTAGTTGACGTATGTCCATATTCCTAGGGTGGGTGCGCGAAAAACGTCAAAAAGTTTTGTTTCGGGCCAGATCGCGCGTTACGCGAGAGAAACGGCGACACGTTGGAAAAAAGGACAGAGAAAGGAAGAGAGGGACAGGAACATCGTCAAATACCGATAGATAGAGAAACGAGAAATCCGTAAGGGAGAAAGCGAGATGACCAAAGACAGATAGAGAGCCACGGTGAAAAAAAAAAAAGCGAAGGGAGAACCGGTGGACGATGGTGGGACAGAGACGAGTAGCCGGACAATTACATCAGCGAAAGGAAGAAAAACGACCGTGTGACGAGGAGAGCGTATCGTTGGGAGCGAGACAGAGAGGGCGTGTGCCCCTGTACGTTAGATAAACGGAGACGGTCTAACGAGAAGTCCGACTGGTACGAGCGAGATGGTGAAACGAGAAGGTTGGCGTAGCGGGAATAAAAAGGGGAAGAAAGGAGGCAAAGGGAGACGAATGGGTGGGGGGGGTGTGTTTCTCTTTCCTCTGCGTGTGACGACGTTGACGTGAACCGGCAACCACGTGGCTCTCCTTTCTCTCTCTCTTTATCCGTCTCTCCACGCCTGTCTTCTTCCTCCGAACTTTTCTCTCCCTCTTCGTCCCTCCACCCGCGTTCCATGTACGCGATACGCGCGTTCCTCTGTCTCTCCTTCGCCGTTGAAAAGCGTCTCCCGCTCGCACACAGCTTTCAGGCCTCTGCGGCTGGCAAAGCCTCCGACGCCACCTCGCCAGATGCAACGCCGCAGTCCCGCACTGCAGTTGCAGCGTGCCGGTGCACGTTTCTCGTTCAGGCATTCTCGCGGTGCACAAGCTCTCTTCCGCGGAGCTTCATATGCACCTGAAAACATGCGACGCGACCCAGCCAAGGGAGGACGGATTAATCGTTTGCCTGTGTTCCGGCGCACTCCCAGCGGCCGTGTTTTTCCCTTTCCTTCCCATCGTTCTGTATCTTCTGGGACTTTTCCCCAATTTCCCCCCGCCCCCCCGCTTTTTGTCTCCTCCGTTTTTTCATTTGCTTTCTCAACGCGATTCGTTGCGATCACGTGGACCGCTCGCTGTGTGGCTGCGCTCGCGCGGATTACACACCGCGCGAGACACGCGATACGACGCAGGTGGAGGTTAGGTACGGTTATAGCAGCTCTGTGGATTTAGGTGCTTCTATGGGTGTTTTTTATGACTGTGAATAGGTCTTGGTTTAGTTCGGTTCTTTTCTTTTTTTGTGTTTCGTTTCAGGTACAGGGACACGAAGATTCGCGATGGTTTTACGATGTCAGGGATTGAGAGCCCAGGGTTTGAGTTTGTGGCAGATTGAGAAAACTTCCGTTTTATAGTTTTTGCCGTAGTGATAGGTCGCTGTTTCATAGTAATTGCGAAGGAATATCATTTTCCGAAGGGAGGTGTCGAGCAATTCATTTCGCGACTCTACGTGGAAGATATTTTTCTCGTCTAAGCGTTCTCCGTATAAATGCTAATGACTTCGAAACGCGTCCAACAAGTTGCCAAACTCTCGACAAAAGTATCAATTCGTATTCGAATCTCGACGCAAATCATCGACGCGGCGTGTGTACTTTTCATAGGACGTCTCGTAGGAAAATAATTAAAAAATTCCTCTATATACTCGTACGTACTGCCAGGCAATCTCAAAATCATCTATGCGTTTGATTCTAACACGAGGCGCCAAAGACACTAAACGTCATCTGGTTAGCTTTACGATTTCCGATATTTATGGTCGCAGATTATTACAGCACAGGCTATACGTATAACATATTACAGGTATTACCGGTTTTTCGCAAAAACCACAGCAAAGTACAACCTTTCGGCCAACGAGTAGTATGAAAATCGACGAACCAGCAGAAAAATGTCGCAACTTTTTCACTGTTCCTCAGATACAACTACAACAGCGCTAAAATCATCGGCGCATTAATCAAGTCTTCGTGTTAATTCATGTAAATCGTAAGTTTTATCCGCGCACGGCACGTCTGTC
The DNA here is from genome assembly GCA_014737525.1 of Bombus difficillimus. Lineage (NCBI taxonomy): Eukaryota > Metazoa > Arthropoda > Insecta > Hymenoptera > Apidae > Bombus > Bombus difficillimus. The sequence goes on along the minus strand of JACXIT010000228.1, from coordinate 171,285 downwards.
TTGGTTCACGCGTGTTCACGCACGCGGAACATTCGCGCCAGGGAAATAGCCGTGTTTCGCTGGTTGGCAACACGGTAGCGAGCAATCCACGCGACCGTTCCACCGATCAGCTCGAATAATTGTCCTCGATCACGATGTTTCTTACGGAAACGCGACTTTTCTCTCTGATATAATCGCGGTGCAATCAACGCGGCCAATCAACGAGCGGGCGTCTCGTAATTTATCGAGCTGCCTTCGATCAAGTGGAAAGCAAAAGGGACCTGTTAATATTATAAGCGATAGAGCTACCTTGCTTCTTTACGTCGCGCCATCGAACGCATACTCGGCTACTTATCAATTACCGGCACGTTAACCCCTTAACCGGCGCGTTATGCCCGGATCGAACGCAACATTTTTGTCTCGCAAGTCGCTTCCGAAGCTGGTTTTGCCGGCGTAATTATGCTTTCCCCCTCGGCTACGTGCTTATCAAAACCGATTACCGAACTTTGCTCTAGGAATTGCAAGCTGATTGGAAACCATCGCACTCTTCTTTTTCAGCTTGCAATTAGCGAATGCGAAGGATTCTTCTATTTACTTTTGCTCTTACTCGTTCGTTTTCATGTTGAAGGCGGCAGATTTCCAAGTGTATTATTGTTGTTAGTTACAGGAATGTGGAACTCTTTGGCTATCTTTAAAAGTTATTACGCTCGAAATTATCTGAATTTGTTAACATTCCTACTTGAAAGTGTATTAATCAAGTGTACAAGGTTCTTTGCGCGTTTTATAGTACGCGAGTGTTCAGTTTCTGAAAGAGAGTACACGTCGCTATGTAGGATAAAAGTTAGGGTATCTGGGTCAGCTGAGCTTCAACGTCTTAAAACTCAACAACCTTGAACTTTGCACGGAATAATCAAGCTTGTAGCATATTACGAGACAGGCTCTTTAATACGATAAGAAAAGAATGGGAAGATATCGTGTACTGTAAGTTTAACGTGAGAAGATATCAAAAGCTGAGAAAACGACGCCATAGTAAACTCGGTTGACTTAACGAGCAGATTATATGCGAAATAAAAATTTCACATTTAAACGGGAAGAATATATTTAATTGTTCGTATCAACAAACGTCTCGATCGTCGATTTACTTATTAAAATTATTAGCTTTCTTTCTTTTCGATTTCCTGCGTCCTTGGAAATGCATAGGAATCTTAAACCTTTAAAACTGGTATTTCTGTTCTTTGTAATAATTCAACGATCCTATAGAGAATACGTTTTTATTTCGCTGTGAGAATTAAAGCGAAGTATTTTACAAAGCAACTGTATACTATATCTTGCTAAGAAATATTTTGTGTTTGTTTAACTGGTGGTCCACGTCCGATGAAACAGTATGGAGAAAAGAAGAAAAAAAACACGGGATAAGTCGTCGGTACACAGTGATTGAAGAGATTAAAGCGATATTTGCGCCGGAAAGGGGTCCAAAATCAACAGCACAATGCTCGCCACGTTGACTAGGGACATTAATTTGTCTGGCATAGCGTCAGCTCCGTTATTTAATTATCAGACCGCGCAGTATCGATAGGCTGAACAGATTGCGCGTTGCCGACAATACAGATCCATCGTGTTCATTGATACTCGATCACTGATCGTCCAACAGCTGCGGACGAAACGAATTCTCAGCGTATTTATCCTTACAGTCGTCCGTAGCCTGAAACTCAGAAAAACGTTGGGAAAACTCTGGTGCGAATTTTCGAACGCTTTTTAAATTACGAAGAATACATACGGAAAATAATAATGCTTGATAAACGTGTAATCTCTCGGATTACCTGGTGATTTTGTTCATTAAGCCGCTAGAAATTGGCAAATTTATTTATTCGTTCGTTCATATAATAATCCCACGCGCTTTCTATAAAACGCAAGAAGTAACGAACTGCGTCGATCGATGCGATTAAAAATTGTATGATTTTAGTCTTGAAAACCTGCGTGTAATCTTCGTCTCCATCAATTAGCATACCAATTAAATTACTACAGCAGTAGATAGTAGAATAAATATTAGTATAGTGTTAAGTAGTAGATATTGGATTTAGGTACTATATATACTATATATAGCAGCTAGTAGAATCGCCTTTTCGTACAGCAAATAATTGTGGGATAATTTGTAAGTACACAAAACATTAAGCATATCCGTTCATTCGAGTTCCTTACGATTGAAAGCTTTCTGAAAAAAATTGTTGCTTGAACCTGTACAAAAATTCAATGAAACAACAACTCGCGCCCCCTCCAGAAACAGATCAGCGATAATACAAAGCCCTGAAACAATTTTCTAAACACTCAAAAACATCCTATCTCGAGTGTCCGCTAAAATGTTGCAATAATTTCAAAAACGTACGACAAAATCGTCCGGTAAAAGTGGCTAGTATTTGCGCGAAAGCAGCTTGGCTGAAACCGTACACACAAATCTATCTAACTGTCACGCTGCAAGGAGAATCGTGTTGTCTCTTTTTGTTCGCCTATATTCTTTCCTCTTTTTTCCTTTTTTCATATTTTTTAATCCTACTGGACACGCGAACTGAACCACCCATATATCACAAGGAGGTGGAACGGTAGAATCGCGCATCTATATAGACGTTCGATTAGCTCGCAGCGTGCTCGAGGTAGGGCTGACCACCGGCGGAATCGTTCTACTGACCGCGCTACGCCGGCCACTAATCAAACGAGTTCCCAGCCGGTGCGAGCTTTGCGCGGGAAACTCGTGGAAATCGTGCGTTGCGCGCGGTCTATCGCTGCGACTTCTGAACGCGCTTTTTTCACTCGTACGAATATGTTGATCGTAAATGAGGTACGACCAAAGTACGGATTAGGATTTGGTTCATAAGAATGGAGACACGGTTAGGGATAATATAAAATAGGTCTTTGTAGTAGGTCATATATAGAGTGTATTTAGTTATTTAAGATTTACGTTACCATGTTTTGGTATACTGTATAGAGTATTGCGTGTGATACGGATACGGAAACGGGACATTTTAAACGGTAAGAGAAGCAATATAGATATGTTACGTATTCTTTATCGTACGTTGGAATATCCGCTATCGCGGTTATACGTGTAACGTGAAATTGAACGCTTTACGTCTCCTGTTGCTTTATTTCTATTTAGTAAGATTTCTATTATGTAAGAAAACGTACGCTATTTTTATTCATTTATATTTATAGTTAATTTTATCTATTTGTAATTTGCCTTTGATTTTACCCTGTGTAAAGATGCCATCGATCGCTTGGACGCAACTGTTTCGTTGTTTTGCCTTGGAACGTGATATCTTAGAGGTTTAATTCACGTAAAGTGACGTCTTTTCGCGGGCTGTACCTGGTCGCTGGTGACAGAAAATTATGTCCTTTTACAAGACAACGGGAAGACGTAGGAAAGTAGCGTAGAAGAAGTATAAACGAAGTTAACCTTATTTCCGTAGGAACCTTATTTCGTTTAACAATCGCTTTCAACAATTTGCTGGTTGAAAATGATAAGCTGAGAAATTGCGAGCATGGTATTTTAATGTAAATCTTATAATTTATTTCGTTATCTTGGTAACGGAAGCTCGTTGCATAAAACGTTAGATTTGTATTCTTTCCAAAGGACGTTCGATCCTGGAAAAGCGTAGAAATTGCCAACTATACGAACACGTTGAAAGATTTGTAATTCCTTAAGAATTTATTAAAAAATAAATTAGTCGGATCTTTTCATACGTCGATCTCGAATTTTGCAATACGTTTGGACAAAAATCGTAAAAACTTTGCGCCTTAGAATTTGCTTAGAGTGGCAGTAGAACAAGGACACAAAGCGAAGTAACGAATGATTTAATCTCGCGGATGACTTTGACACCGTCATTCTCCGCGTATAAAGTATTTTTTAAATAACTATAAAAACTAGCTATCGAGGCGCATAGATACGTCCTGTAGAATTTGAAAACCCTCTGTACAGTATGACAAACATAATCCTTTGTCAAATTGATTTTTTCCCTGAAAGTTATTGATGGCCGTTTTCATTCTCCACTGCCACTTCAACGATTTTTCCATCCGCCATTGATAGTGATTGCAGGTTTACCGTAATCAAAATATCACACAACCGTACGATCTTCAGCTAGCGATATAATACGTACACAGGAAGCCATAGCGCTACACCGACAGCTGTCAGCTGCCTAATGAAAAGACGCATTGCCACATCATAGTTGAACAACCGTTACCGCTTTTGGAATTTTTCGATTGACGCGTAAATATTGCGAATTCAATGTTATTTTCGTTCCATTCATAAGATTCGCGAGCTTCTCTGAACAAAAATACACTGGCAGTAATTGTTGTAAAAGTATTATTGGCAATTATTTTCTCCTTTATAATTCTCTTTAACGCGACCATTTTAACGATTCATATTTACACGTACATGTACACGACCGACGATCATCGATACAAATTCCTCGTTTCCTCGAGATAAAGCGCGGTTAATTAGACTTTCACTTTCTACGAACAACTCGCCTCCAGTTGTTCTTCGATAGAACCACATTTTCGCAGTATATACACCGTGCGTGTATTTAAAAATACAAGGAGTTTCGTAATAAACGATTCTTTGATAATTCGTATTTATTTTATTTTACGTACACGCGAGAATCGTCGGTAGAAAATTTCTCGCCCCAGTTGCGATAAGACAAATTGGATTAGACTTTTTCCTTCTACGAGCAACTCTCTTCCAGTTGTTCTTTTCTAAAACCACGTTCTTACAGCATGTACTATCTAGCCACGTATTTACGGATATATCATGTACAAATATATAGATACAGGCTACGTCATAATGAGCTGGCAATGTTTAAGGAAATGGACTCGGCAGTTGAGAAGAATTAAACAAATTTGCCGTTCGATCCTGTTCGCCAGACGTAACTAGCTTCCTATGCCATCATTTGGTTACGTACCTGATCGCTTTTCCAGAAGATGCTCTCAGGAACGACTTCCTTGCGTTTCAACGCATGCACTCGTTGGATTTTTATTTGTCGTCACGCTCCAAGTCCATACACTCAACAGCCAGCGAAGCTGTTGAATTTGAACAAGGGTTTCAACAAACTCGAGCAATGCGATAACGTTGATACGAAGTTTTCTTATCGTTCTTCAAAGTTCCACGAATTCCACTCCTAAATATCACCAAACTAATTACCTTGTGTAATTAATAATTTTGTTGCTCCTGTCACAGATCTTCGTTCTATTTTAACCCTTACACACCCCGATCCTTCATCTTGCATCGCGTACGTGCAACATTGTGCTTGAACAAGTTGAAGAATCAAATGATCGAACGACAAATGTACTTGCAACTACAACAGGAACCGTACACACTCGTATGGCTGTACGTAAATCTGTTGGATTCATCGGCAGCTTGTGCAATCGTTTAACAAGCGTCGTCCACTTGCTGCACAATTGTCAAAATTCCAAAACGAAATTACCAAAAGCAGTAGCCGTTCCCCTTCACCGACGCCAACTGCTTTCAAAACCTACTTTCTACCTGTGCGAGCGTCCGCGGGTCCATCTGACGATCACGTTGCTGATAGAGACAGAGGCGAGAGAACAGTCGGTTGCATCGAGTCGGACGAGACGGGACAAGCACCGGTGGCACGGTTTCGAGATTTCGGCCGCGCCAGCTGTCCTTGGCTCGGCGAGGAGACTCGTGACGGTCCTTGAGGCCGACCAAGGCTGCAGGATCGCATGACGCCAATGCTAAGAGACTGGAAAACCTCCTGACACGCGAGAACGCTCGGGGAATACGGGAAGAATCGCCGATCGTGGCTGTGAAAATATTCATGGAACCCGGACGAAGATGAACGAGGAAACCGGTGGCCGTGTGGAAAAGCGAGACTCGGGATGTCGCGTGAAACACTCGCAATCGCTTCGAATCCGTTTATACGACGACGAATTCGAACCATTTTCGACCTGATTCGAATCTTAAAATTCTCGAGAACGTCGGTCAGTCTTCAATCTTCGTAGGTCTCTAGTCTTTCACGGTTGCGAAGATAACTCGAAATTTCATACTGCTACGGTTGTAGTGGATGTTTTATATCGATCGTCGTGTCAGTCGTAACGCGTAAGCTTCTGTACCAGTCGCAAAACGCTTCTAGAATCGGTTCTAACGTCGACGAGCGTTGATCGTGTTGGCAGCGCTGAAGCGCCGGGATATTCGATATTCTTGGCTCGAGAGTTTGGTAGTGGAAATGATGTTTAGGTCGTAGCGGCTTATCTTATCGAAACATAAACAAAAGCGAAGTAGCCCGAGGAATTCGTCGATCGTCATTCCGACGATAGAGCACGATCGAGGCTTCCACGACGATCGAGACGTCCGAGACGTTCAAGAATTCCAGGATGGCCGGGACTCGAGACAGTTCAAAGGTTCGAGACATAAACAACGGACACTGTCGAAACGCAAACAAAGACGACACGGCCCAAGCGAGTCTCGTCGATCGTCGTTTTCACGACCGAGATGAACAAGACCTCCAGGACTTGGGAACGCGAGAGATTTTTAAGGCGAACAAGTCTCGTAGACCGAAGACATAAATAAGAGACGTTATCGAAACGTAAATGAAAACGAGGAGCACCAAAGAATTCGTCGTCGGTCGTCGTTCTGACGACAGAGCACGGTCGACACTCGCAAGACCCGACGATGCTCGTAATTTCTAAGCTGAGCAAGTCTCAAAGACGTCGATGAAAGACATTATCGAAACGTAAGCAAAGACGACACGGCCCAAGCGAGTCTCGTCGATCGTCGTTTTGACGACCGAGATGAACAAGACCTCCAGGACTTGGGAACGCGAGAGATTTTTAAGGCGAACAAGTCTCGTAGACCGAAGACATAAATAAGAGACGTTATCGAAACGTAAATGAAAACGAGGAGCACCAAAGAATTCGTCCGTCGATCGTCGTTCTGACGACAGAGCACGAACAAAAGAATTGCAAGACTTCAAGACTCCAAGATGAGTAAGACTCAAGACACTTCGGAGATTCGAGGAAGATGAATGAAAGATGTTCTGCGAACATTCGTCGTTCTGACGAAGCTTCTTCCAAAACGACCAAGATTTGCAAGACGAGCAAAACTCAAGACAATTTAAAGACTCAAGATTAAACGAACATTTTCAAGAAGTTTAAGCTTCTGATCCTGTTCGAAATTTAGTTCGAAATATTCGATACAGATTCGAAGCGATTCGAACGGTTTCGGATCCCATCGCTGAACGACTCGCCCTGATTTGGTTTGGCGCAACGCGCAGAAAATGCCCGGTCACCTTTTCCATTTTTCCAAATTTATCGTCTGTTCCATCTTTTTCGTTTGCAAGTTTTTCCACTGTATTATTTTTTCAAATTGTAATGGAATACGTAAATGATACGCAAGACGCGAATGAACAGCCACGTTCAAGTACACTTGACAAATTTTCCAGCTCGATTTTCTCGAGAACGAAGCGTCGTATGAAAATACGTCATTCCATAGTCTCCTCAAATATTTTTCATAAGAAGAATCTCTTCGTGCCTATTTGTACACGTTATTCAGCGACACCCTGTAGATTTTTCTAATCGATCAACTTTAAACTCTAGTCTTTCTCAATGCTATCGTATATTTAAAAAAAAAGACATAAGTTTAAAGAAAACGTGACTGAATCGGTGGATGAGCTGTTCAACTCGATTCTGAGTTTGATTTTATTAATACTCGCAGCAACTTTCGTAGCATTCTTTTTTTTTTTACAAATTTCAACTTGCGTAAGCAAATCACAGGAATATTTCAATGTACGACGATCGATAACGAAATTACGATATATTTGCGCATAATTTTTGACAAATTCCTTCTTTCAATTCGATTGATAATTGGCAATGAGACGATGAATTGATAACGAGACAAAATTTAATGGATAGTATTCGTCCGCCAAATTTAAATTTCGACCAACGTCATTACATATACAGCGGGCTAATATTAATCCTTTCGTTACGAAAGGCAGATTTGTACACACTGAAAACGTTATGCGATCATTTGCTAAAAGCACACGCACGTACACGCACGTGGCTTCCACAATACGCGTAGAATCATTTCCACCATAATTAAATACTATTCCAAATGCGTGTACGTTCACGCGCGTATTTTTGTCACACTGACAACCATTTCTTCGATCCGTGTACCGACGACGATTTAAATTTTCCCGCCGAAAACATTTCGCGAAAAGGCATCACGCTGAAATATCCTTAGCGCGGACGTAACTTGATTAACAAGGCGAATCACTTCGCTTGGAAAGAAGATTTTTTAAAGTAACGTCTTCCAAGTTACTATGCGATCGATCGAACGAAATTATACTGTACGTTTTATTTGTTTTAACAAATGGAGCGTGAAGTGACGTGCAAATATATCGAAGCTTTTCAAACGTATCGATATTTTTCATTCAGTGTCGCGTAAGTAACGCGATTGCTAATGATCCAACTGAGTTGATACGACTTAAATAAATAAATAAGAAGAGAATAATTAGCTGAGTAGTACGTGTATAGTGATTATAATCATTTCAGCAATGCAACGGTATTTAGAAAAAAAGCTGACCATATTTTGAAATCGGATAAAGTGGATTATTCGAGTTATGTGTTTAACAGAGAGAGAGAGAGAGAGAGAGAGAGAGAGGGGGGGTGAGGAGGGTGAGGAGGGTGAGAGAAAGAGAGAGAGTGGAACTCGTTTCAATAAGCGGTTTTTCAAATAATCGGTCTAGAAGAACTAAATATGTCATAAAACGGTCGGAAATAAAACAATTTTCGAAGGCTGGACGTTTATTGCGTGATAGCGCACACAATAGTCCGAATATAGGAAGCGAAATTAATCGTTTTTTTTTTCATATAGCTAGGCTTCATATTGCTCCTAAAGTAAATATTTAAACGACAGAGAAAAATACAATTTTCAGTCTGGAAATGAAAATGAGCGCGTCGGTTATGCTGAAAATCGTGAGAAAATTGAAAGAACTGCTATCTGTAAATTACATCTAATCGCTAATTACCGCAAGGCTGCTACATAGAATACGAAAATGATTGCCGCTATTACGAAAAATGAATGTTAAACGAATAAACTAAATAGAAGATAGGCTAATATGAATAATATAAATTTAAAATATAAATTTTAATTTCTGTCTGATTAGAAAACTAAATCTACTAGAGCAGCGGCCCGTTCTCCAATTTTCCTCCCATTTAAATTCAAACTGTAAAACCTCCGCTCTTTCAATTTCCAGAAGAATTAGAAAATCGTAGACAGAATTTTACTTCTTTCAAAATTCCCTCCGCGGTCGATCATTGGCTCGAACTCGTTTTTTTAAATCTCTAATTATCGTAGTTTAATTCCGTACAATGTTCCATAACTTCAATCACGAGCGAACAGATCAACGTTTAACGTGTTGCTAGTTTATGTAAAAAAAGAAAGAAAGATCGATTGGTAGAAATTGCCATGATCGCCGATACACAACTTCGATAGAAATCGTACACGGCGATATTTTTTCCCCCGTGCAATGTGTAATTCTGGTAGTTTTTTGTTCGCCGGTATACCGGTTGGAATACGTGAGTTATGCAACTTGGAATGATAATTCAGCAGGTAGGTTCCGCTCGCGGTGAATGCGTTGGGACTAAACGACCTTGCCCATGCCTAAATAGGTCACTGTGTAGAAAGAGGCTAAGAGAGAAAGGGAGAACCTCTAGCCAAGGTTAAAATATTCGCGCAGAAATTCATTCAGTTGTTCGTTCTTCCGCGTTTCTCATCCGAAAAAAGAATTTATATTCAGATACAGTCGTGTATCTGTTCGATATATTTTGCTGATATTATCATTATTGTTCTTGTTGTTTATTTTAATTAAGCTCTCGTCGACAATTCTTATATTTTAGTTTAGCGAGCGCGATTGACAAAATACGCGAGAAGGAGAATATACGGAGAACGAAACGAAACGTGGAAAACAGGGCAACTTACAAATTTATTTTATTAAAAATAGTTTTTATACGTATCATCTACGCGGTACAATTAACCTAAACTTATTGATAATATAAAATAGAAAATAGAAAAATAAAATTAATGTGACAGCGACACCGGAAGGTATTAAGGTATAAGGTTCGCGTATCGGAGTAAGCTCGTGGAAATTTGGTGGAGAGATCGCGAGCACGAAAACGGACGTTTAACTTTCCTCGAAGAAGCAAGAATAGAAGCTTCGATCGCGCCATCTCATCAAATACTCGCACGCAATTCACACGGCAACGGTTGATCGTTGGAAACGGAGCAAGAGCGATCGGCGGTTTGATCGACGCGCGTTACGGTACTCCGACTAACGGGATGGGAAAATCGCGGGAAATTCGAGCGCGGCACCTCCGGAATTCAATGGCAGATAGGGCTAGGGCGATCGGGGAATCGTCGTGGCATAGCTGGGATCGCAGAAACACCGGACCGCTGCCGACAACTTTGTTCGACCTTGACTCTTGAGGAACTTAGCCTGGTCAGACCTGGGTCGGAGCTCGCACCGTGCCACCGCCGCAATTTTGAGATTCGTTGATAGGAATCGGGCTAGTCGCGATATAAAACCGTCTGCCGAGCGTGCGGATTTTCCGAATACTTGCACAGATCACGTCGATTCTTCGCGTTCGTGCTCAACCATACAAGCGCAGAGCCTGTGTTCTACGGCAGCTTCGTACATTGCAGCACCTCGGACATTTTCGTATTACGCTTGACGCGATGATACGGTTTCCACGGATAGTTTGGTCTTTAGATTTTAGCTTCTATCGGTTTCTAATCTATTATTAATCATCCTGCTGTCTGCCTTGAAACGTCCTGCAATGGGTACGGTTCGTCGTTCACTTGACCACAATGTTTCGTCTTCGAGGGCTGACAGGTTCGTAGTCGACTTGGCAATCGAACAATCGAACTGGTAGAATAATTCATTTCAGCCTTTAAAAAGATCGCGAATGTCAGTGAGGAGGCAGACTGGGTGATCGTGAAAGACGATAGTATTCGAATAAATAGTTTTAGCTCATTTAACGTGCTCTTTCGCCACTTGTTTTCTCTCCTTCTAAATTTGTGAGAGTAGCGAACGTTGAAATGTTGCGGCGACGAATGACGCGAGTGACAAAGTCAATTCTTATTTCTGGCCCTTGTCTCGTCTGCGATTTTAATTCTACAATCGTAGAATTGAAATAGCAAACAGAGAGATATATACGGCATACGAATACGAACGTATATAATATTCAAGAAATTGTTTCTATCAGCAGCGCTGTCCTTTGCCTCTCGATTTTTCTCTTCGTCGATATTGATATTAAAGATAGGAAGTTAAACGTAGGACGAACATATCGCGAGATATATTTACCGCTTAATGGAAGAATTGCGCTAGGAGATAGGAGGCGAAGACCTATTGCAGCGTGTGCTGCTACGGTTCATCCGGAAGTGAAAAGAAGCGTACGAGCTTCGGTAATTCATCGACTGCAACGCTGCATCGAAATAGATCGGTGGCAGTTGCAGCACTTCTTGCGATGCAGCAATCCAATCTTTTACTTCCCTATTAAATATGGAACGATCTTTATGCCAGAAAACACCGGTCGAATCCTCTCGATCCATCAATTACCTGAATATGTTAACGTTATAAACCGAGGAATATTCTAAGAAAAGTGATTTTCTTTCGCAAACCTTCGAATTATCAATCCATCCAATGTTAACCAGAACACCGAATGTTCTTTCTGCGCAAGAAAATTCCTCGCGATGCTCGATGTCGTCCACTGTTCGAACCGTACGCTATCGGAAACGTTCGTACGTGGAAATTTGATAAATTAACATTGTTCCGTGTGCTTAGAAGATGATGAAAGTTGTCCGAATGCGCGCGACATGGACCAAAGCAGCAGATATCCTCTTTGCGTAAGAATCGTGGCTCTTCTCCGCGTCCGATGTCCACTGCTCCACTCGTGAGAGCGCGTAAGATGGCCAAAACGCATCGTAATGCCGCTTTCATTGAAAGATCGTGGCGGAAACCGAGAGAAGCAACGGAAACTCGCGAGGCAAGACGTTAATCGTCGGCACATATCTGCCTACCGATGCACAGCCACACCTCCGATCTCTTTCTCTCTGTCTGTGCTCGTGGCTTAGCGAACCGTGTCGCTACCACCTTCTCTCTCTCTTCCTTCCTTTCCTTTTCTTCGTCTCTTTTTCTCGTCTTCCTTTCCGTTTCGTTCTTTTTTCTTTCAAAAAATCGCGCCGGTCTCCAAGTCGACGACGCGATTGGTCGGCCTGGCAAAACGAGGATAAAGAAAAGGAGCGGCGCGGCGGTGTGGCACGAGCGACAGAGGCGGAGAACGACGGCTGGCACACTTAGCCGGCCACTGTGAGTCACACGCAGTGTGTTGAATCGGTGGGCCAGAAACGAACGAGAGAGGCGGTCGACACACTTCGCCGAGAGAGCAATCGGCAACGCGTCGGCCATAAGGCACTCCCATCGTAAAACACGCTCTGTCTTTGCTCGCTCCTCTCCATCTTCTTCTTTTCCTTTTTTCAATTTCGCGTGCTGCTTCAGTGAGTCGGTCAGTTTCCAGTGCCCGGTTTCTTTTGACCGCCGCTCCTCGAATTTTCTCTCCGGGATCGACGCGCGAACGGCGCGTGCATCCTCCGCGCTACACGCGCGCATCTGCTTAGTCGGCTGGTTCTTTGCTTTTCTCCGTGGTTATTCTCCCCAGACACGGTGTTTCTTCTGGTTTCTTTTCAGGGGAAATCCCCTCATACAGCTCGACGAAGCTCGTTTCACTTCTCTACGTCTTACGTACAGTGCCATTTCCCTTTTTCAACCAGTTTTTCATCGGTATAGTCGTTACCAGGGACTGGCAGTACCTCGCGCTACGACCAACTCTGTCACTGATACAATTAAAAAGTAATACAGTCGTTTCGTCGCGCTCTGATCTTACTTCCTGACAGCCACGCGTACTCCGTTGCTCGACGAGTATACTCGTCGTCGCTTACTTTTTGCCACACATTTTAGCTCGCGTTTCAGGTACACGCTGCTCGAACAGTCGCAACAGCTCACTGGCGTTAACCCTTTGCGCTCGAGAGACGACTGTCGGTCATCTTGAAGCATTGATGCCAATGCAGCTTCGCGAACGTATTCCTAAGCTCTTTACGCGCGATCTTACGAAACTTCAAATGGCTGCAAGATTTTCTTCTCTCAAATTAGTCAGCCTGAGCTTAACAGCTCTGCCAATAGGAATATCTCTTTCTCAAATGCGCCGAGGCCTATCGGCCTGGAATTTGCCAACGAAGTCGTCTCGAACGAAGATGAGTTTGACCTGTGGAGGATAACACCAACGGTCACCGATCATAGAGGTTAAAGCGTGCCAAACGCAGCTTGACTTCGGTGCTCCGATGGCTACTCGGTAGCTGGTGCGTGGCTCAGATCGTCGGCGAGTGAAGAACCAATTATCGCTGTACGTAATTGTCGAGGTTATTGTGGTTACACGGATCGAAGAACGCGTGGATAAATTGTAAAAGTAGCAAATATATTTGTGGCGGATCAAGCAGCCTCGGTCGCCAAACGATCGAGGAACGGCACGCACAAACCTCCCGCGGCAACACCAGGCTGGCGATCGCCACCAGAGGGCCAACAGCGATTGGGCGATTTCTCGCTAGTGGTCGAATTGGATCCCCGTTAGAATATATACCGCAATTAGCGAGACGCCCTCTGCGTCTAAGGCAGGGACTATCGAGCATAGCCTTACCGACGAGTCCACCGGTAGTCCCGGGACGAAACGCGACGTGCGAATCTTCTTTAAGGACCATCTACGAGGATCGGCCGACAACAACACAACCGTGGAAGTGGGATCAACCGATCCCCTTCATATTTAATAATAAAGCGTAGATACAAGTATGAATACAGTTGAGCTGGTCCAGATCCGCACGCTGGCAGTGTTACCCTGTAACTGAAAATCCCGAAGCCATCGTCGCCTGTCTAATGTTTATGGTCTGCCATCGTCGCCTGTCTATCGTCTATACACTCTCGATGGCTTCAATGACCGAGGAAACTAAACAGTACAGATGCAGAGCTTTCCTAGAAGTGCTGACCACTTCAACGGTAATAATTCCTGAAGAGACTAGGAACCCGCCCGGGATTCGAGTCCGGCACCTCCCGATGGCAGCCGGTCCCCGCGGGACCTGTCAGACAGCGGAAAGAGTTGCCGCGGCATTTTACTATCGGTGGTACATTATAATATCGAGTTTCGGTTAGTAATTTGTGAATGTATCACTTTAGTATCACCTGTTTCTCGATTATTATACGACGATACAAAAATTGTACATCCAATATATAGACTGTAAGTGCCATAAACACAAGTACCTCTATAAAAAGAGGTAATAAAACTGTCCTTTTTTTCATCCATAAAAGGCATGAAATACGGTGCATAAAAAAGAAATCAAAGCCCTGTTGCGTTATAATTTACCGACTGATAAATATCGTCGAATTGCGTTCGGTTATAATAAACGGATTTTAAGTTATGAAATTCGACGATTTTACAACTCGCTGTCGAACAAGATAATCGAGCGTCACGTACCTCGAAAATGTTCTCTTCGAAGCTTCCTTTGCCCCTTGCTCTCTCTTACCAGGCGTTTTATTATCTTACGAGAGGATTTATTATTGTTGGAACTTGTAACTGTTGAGATGTTACGCGCTTCAGATTCGCAGTGACGAGTTGACGATATCGATGATGTTCGAACAACGACGCGATATTTCGAGAAACCTAAGGACGATGCTGGATAAGAAGAGAAGAAGCAAAACGTGGCTCTTGCAGTTTCTAAAATACACAAACTTTATGCAACTGATCCAGCGGCGGAGAAATAACCGGCATTCACCGCCACTGACGTGTGTCAGTTACTGACGCGTACCGATACAACACAAATGTTGCACATATCTATGACGAAACAACATCGTGTCCAACATCGTGTTGTGTAAGTTTACGAAAAACCCTCAAAGATGGATGCCACTCTAAATAAATAAATGAAGGAAAGGAAAAGATAGCTTCGCACGAGGACACGCGACATTGGTAATTAAAACCTCGGGTTCTCGCACTTGTTTCGCGAATCTCGGTGTGTTCGATCTTCAAGCAGCGGGCTGCTGTTGGAACAATGGCAGCGAGAAAATTCGAGGATATAATTCGAACGTCGTAAAGCACGGTCCGATAGAAGGAAGGTCGACGAACGAAGAGACGCGATTTTAAAGAAACAAAAATCTCCCTAACCGAACGCGCGTTTGTTCGTTTCTCGAAGGAAAAACCGTGGATCGCTGGATCCCGTAATGAGAAGCGACGGTTAAATTGAGTTTTGCAAGTTAATTCGCGAGATAATTTTCGAATTGCGAAAGAAAAGTCTATATAACTTGCAAATTGACTCTGCAGTTCGCCCACGCTGCGGATTAAATCGGAAATGTCATTTTGGTGAACGGTAACGATGGCGTGTAAAATCGCTGAGAGTGATTTATCATAGCGATCGTTGAATTACGATATCACGGCCGTGATCCGACTTCATTCGCGACCGTGACCGTCATTCTTTATCTCGAGCGGATCTGCTCGTTGCGATGGTAAGTTTTAATGCCGCGTCGCTCGCGCCAATTTTCCCGCTAATTTCACCGCGCCTCCGTCCAACAACAACAACAACTTCTCGCCGAACTTTCCTCCGCCGCGTTCTCCTATTTTTCTTGCGGCATCGCGCTTCCTCCTTTCCTCTCGCTTCTTTTTTCCACCGCCAGAGAGATGCCCTTTGTCTATTTGCCGATTCAATGCCACCGGCAGCAGGTGGGCTCGCTTGATAGATGGCGCGTTGTTGGAATCCCCGGTGTCGCGCACACACACGCACGCGGCCGCGTGCACCGACGAACGCGCTGCCACGTACACGAGCGAAAACGAGCTCTGGGTCAAGATCGGCCGAGTACGTAAATCAACTTTCCACTTCCAGCGTACTTCCTCGTGCGCTACGTCGCGCGGCCACCTCCGCCCGCCCTCTTTCGTCCTTTTTCCGCTCCCTTCCGCCCCGCGGTGCTCTCGCTCTCTCCGCCGCCTTTGTTTTCGGAAGCCCTCCCCCACTCGCCGCCGTCGCTCCAGCCACCGGAGGTCTCTGTATGCTTTGGCACGGACGCAATTCCCCCCCGTGTTTCAACGACCGACCATCGCTCCTGCTCTTTTTCACGCGCGCCGGATATCGTGGAATTGCGCGACGCTCGGTGCCTCTCGTTGCATTCTCGCGCTTCTTTCCGAACCAAGCTCGGTGTCGCGAGTTTCGCGCGGACCACGTGGCGTCAAGTTTGTCTCGCGGCCGCCGAGCACGAGCGCAGCTACTCGAGGAAGCCGCTTCCTGGTTTCCTTCCCGCTCGAGCTTCGTCGCCAGTCTGCAGCCGCTGGAGGGTCCGCAGACCAGAGACAGGCGAAAAGAAATTCTGCGGACGCGCTGCGAGCTGCGGGAAGCGAGCGAGTACGACAGAAGACGCTAAACGAAAGCTATAATCGGCTGAGCCAGCTTGCCGGTCAGGTGGAAATGGAAGCGACTGGCGATTTCCGGAAGAGCGGGAAACTGTGCAGGCTTCGGTGCGCTCAAAAGCACCCGCAATCCGTTGACAAAATTTCTCACGAGCTTACGATCCCTTCGGTCTTGTTTTAGCCAAACTTTATGAACATTGTACGAGATATAGAAAACGGTGAATAATTATAAATTATAAAGTATATAAATAATTACGGTTACAAGGTATAATCGTGAAACGACCTATCTTCGAAACAAATCGTTCGTGTAATTTCATGTTCTACTAACGCGAGACAAAATTGAGGATACGACGAACGAAGACTTTTCTTCCTTTCGAGTCCGAAAAGGATGAAATTTCCTCTCAGAATCGTGTTTCTGGTCGTGTAAAAGAAATACGTACGTACACGAGGTATAAAAAATGGGACACAGATTTTGGTTCCGAAGAATCGGCAATTCCACCGTTGCATCAGGAATAATGAATACAGCTTGAAACACACGAGGAATCTGAGAAATGCGTTGCATTAATGAAAACAAACATGCTGGATAAATCGCTGTTTCATAGCATTAATGATTTATGTAAAATTATTCACGCTGTTTACTAATGTGCTCTCATAACAGCTATCCATCTAGTTACAAAGATTCATCGGTCGTAACGAATTATTTAACGTTATTTTATGCCGATAGCTGTGTAATTTATTATGTCGCTGTTTCCTATTTTCTTTTTTTCTTTTACAAACTTTGCAAGCTTCTACTTGTTCCGTGTAGCGCTATAAATATCGCGATCGCAATAGGAATTACTTATCCCCGTTATAAGTAGGAAAAAGATGTTACACAAGCACGTGTCGTGCATTAAATAATACTAACAAGCATAGAACGTAGAAAGGGACCGGCAATGAACTTGCCGCCGCTTGTTACGATAGAAAGCAAGAGTAGCTATTATGCTTCGACCTCTAAGATCGCCTGATGTCACGCCACTAGACTTTTACGCGTTGGCAAGTTCGAAAGAAAAAACAACAAGTAGCAGCGAACAAGTATCCGATATGAAAAATTCATCGCGTATCTCTTTCTCCGCCATTTCGTCCATTTACAACTTTGTTTCCGTCTGCGCGTTCCAATTTTCCTTCTGCTTTATCCGACGTTTTCTAATTTCTCCGCAACGTCGATGTCTCCGCAATTCCTCCGCAATGTCGTGTAGAAAAATACGATCGAAAGGATAAATTTGAGCGAACGATGGAACAAATTCGATCGATCGACATCGCCAGTTTTCTATCGATAACGATAACAAGTACTTGAGAATGAAGTTGATCATCCGCTCGTCGCAATATAATTATTCTAACGATAATCACGAGTCTGTCTTTGTACTTGCTTCGTGGCTTCTTCACGATGCCTCTGTATTTATATAACGTCTTTTCTCGTATCCGTAACGCATTCGTGACGCCTGAACACTCCACATAGCATGCATCTAATTTCATCTTAACGTAACTTACGATCTAGTTACTGCGAGACGTTTTACGCCTACCAACATTAGGCTGACAAAAAGATCAGTCGACTGTGCGTCACCTTCATGCAGCAATAAATTTCATTAACATTAGATTACGTCGATGTTCTCGCTACGTACGCGTAGCGCAGCGCTAAAAACACAAGATCGTAAAAATGTGCTGACGATACAGCGATCGTAATAAAATTTGCCCTATGACAGTCGTCAATACTAAATTTATCACAGTCGCAAGCGTCTAATTTCGTCTTAACGTAATTTACAAAACAGTCGGTCGACTGTATCTCGTCTTTACGCAACAAGAAATTAGCATCCACGTTCTTGTATTTCTATACTTCAACTATAAATGTAAAATAGTAGACGAACGCTGTGAAATTTTCAATCGCAGCTACTCTACAGGACCGTTCGAACGATCTGTCACTCGGTTCGTACACCAATCTTGAGAAGACCACGTAAAACGTGTGGCGGATCAAGCAGCCTTGGTCGCCAAACGGTCGAGGAACGAAACGACGACGGCACAAACCTGCCACGGCAACGCCAGGCTGGCGATCGCCACCAGAGGGCCAACGGCGATTGGACGAATTTCTCTCGCTAGTGGTCGAATTGGATCCGCATTAGGATATATACCGCAATTAGCGAGACGCCCTCTGCGTCTAAGGCAGGGACTGCCGGGCATAGCCTTACCGACGAGTCCGCCGGTAGTCCCGGGACGAAACGCGACGAGCGAACCTTCTTCTTTAGGAACCATCTACGAGGATCGACGGACAACAACACAACTCTGGGAAGCGGGATCAATCGATCCCCTTCAAACGCATCCGAATGATCATTGATCGTCAAACACTGTCGCTTGTCCGACAGTTTGCTCGCTGCCAAGCGATCGCCTGCGAAGGGTACAGCGCGCAAGTGACAGATACCACGAATAATTAAAGAAAAAGCGTAAAGCCTAAGCAGGACTATGACAAACGAGAAAAAGGAGAAAAAACGAAGACAGTGCTGCGGCGTTTCGCGCGTCGATAAATTCGATGAGAATCGGCCCAAACCCTTTGGCATCTTCGCTGAATATAGAACGCTGAAAAACCGTGCGTAATAAAACGCTGCCGATAATAACAATAATAATAAAGCCGGAGCCGGTGCGAGTAAACGTTACTTTACGGCAGAAACAATTTGTCAGGAAGCGCGAGCCGCTGCCAGAGGCATCATCGTCGGGTTACCCAGGTATTTATTAAAAAAAAAAAACGCTGGCCGCTGACGGCGCGTGGGCACGGAAGGAAGGCCGCGGGGCAAGCGCCTCCGTGCGAGTAATTTTTCACGCGTACACACATAATCGATGCACATGCGTGGAGGGCGGCCCGGCTCCGGAACGGACGACAACGCCACGCTTGCGCCGGCATCTTCCAAATAGCTCGAGCCACTTTGGCTCGGTGTAACGTAGCGGCACGACGAAAACGTCGGATACGTTCCGCTTGTACGGGATGCCCTACTTGGAGGCTGACTTGCGAGCCAGGAATCCGTCGTGGAACACGCTGACGCGGAACGAACCTTCTTTTCATCTTTGTACGTCGCGCGGCTCCGCGACGCGATTAACCCGCTCGTAAACAAAATTGCGAATCTTCCGTACGATTAGCCCGAGGAACGCGTTGGCTCGTGCGAAAAGTCTCTTTCGTTTTGCAAGGAAATCGCAGATGCGCCATGTTTCATTGTTTTATATTATTTCGTCGAATCGCGTATGGTGCTTTTTGAGGATTCCCGTCGCTTGAAAATTCGTTCTGTTCGACTGCGAAACGGACCGTGTATGATCGAATGAAGTAATACGAAACAGATGTCGCGTCTTCTATCGCTTTGACATTAAGCTGACCAGGTTCGGTTCCGATCGTCCAATTTCATCGACGAAATGAATTTAATCGCATCAGATTGAGAGACGTGGAAGAGTACTGCGTTATCTTAGAATTAAAAAAAAAGCGCGCAAATCGATATATGAGATAAAAATCTGCTGGAAGAGATAGCCTTTCGATCGTAAGATCGCCGGCAACTTTCAAGTGGACGCACGCGTTATTCAAAATCGTTGGATTTCCCGTGATAAAATCCTCTTTGCGCGCCTTCCGCCGTTCCCAAATTCGAGGCTACGCCGTGGCAAACGACCGCGACACCGTGGAACGACGATACAAGCGCAGAATTATATCACGATCGACGAACGAACGCGGTGGAAAATCGTCGAAATTTCTAGCTACGTTAAAGCTGCCATATGGGCGCAGTTGGTGTCAAATTGGAACGCGAAGATCGTTGCGGTTTCGTAGAAGATTTGCGAACTCTTTTCCCCTGGCTTAAGCTCGAATTAGCAAATTTTATACCGCGAAACTATTCCCGCGTTAGGTCGGTTGACTAATGTACTTTGAAAAGAGTAACTTGAACTGCTGAAAATGTGCTTAAGGAACGGCGCACGTCTGGAGTTTGCAGACTCGAATTCGAGAGCACGTTGTCGTAGTACTCGAAGTACGGCATTCTTGCCATTATTGCGAAACCGGCGAGGGACGTAAATTTCATTGAAAATTCACTGCAGCGTTAAGCGACTAGGTTGACCGGAAACCGAGAGATAAATTAAATCGGGAAAGAAAATCGCGATTTAGTCGTTGCGTTAAAAGCTACGAAGATACGTGAAAAGCGCGCTATATGAAAAATATAAAACTCGTTGTGACGTTCAACAACAGGTGAAACGAGCCTCCGCGTAAGTTCGGTTACGGTCGCAAAAATATAAATTTGCATAAACGTCTAGGATCTAGAAACGTCTTGGTTGCTTGGTTATTAATAGATCGTGGATATTCATGCGAATTTATATCCTCGCGAACATTTAACGTTGTCCCAAAGAAATGGAACTTACGCGAAGGTTCGCTTTATCTACGCGGTTGCAGATAAGAATAAGTGGACAATTTGTGGAAATACCAATCCCAATTATTTACTAATTAACCTACGTGTTGCGAGGATATATAACAGGTACAAATTGAGCGCGATACTAAGCTAGCAGTAGTTTGACGAACTTTCATTGGCATCTGCTACCAGTACCTGTGCATCTATTTCTCTGTCCGACGGTAGACACACGATCATAATGATTAGGTTAATTGTAGCAAACGAGCAATGCAAATTCTTCGATGCAGCTTCAAGTTTACTTAAAAAAGAATAAGTTTGTTCGAGCGGTATTTATTTATTATTTTTATCATTTATTTGCGATACATGTCTGCCGGCTTTCGATGACTTCCGATTACATCTCCATTAATAGTATCTTATCTTATCTTATCTACTAGTCGCACCACGGAACCTATCTTCCTGTGCTTATAATTCCACTAAATCAGAATCAAAACGAAAAGTAAACTCAACGTTGAACTCGACTTGCGTCCAAACTCGTTGAACACAAACATATCTCGCACCTGTTCTCCTTGATACTCCAACGTTCCAATGTTCTAACGTATGCTCGTCGCACGTATATTTCAATTAATCAACGCATCCGAAACTGCTACGACGTTCGATGCTCGAGCCACGTAGCAGGCGATCGACGGATTCCATCAGGGGAAAAATGTCGTGTCTTCGAACAAGACGCAGCGATCGCAGGACGCTGACAAAGGAGAACGTTCAATCGTGCAATCGATTTGATTCTACGACAAAAGACGTCATAACGAGTCTCTTCTCACTTGGGAATCGCCTGTTCCGATCGATGCAACGCGGCTTTAATAAGTGGACGACGCTGAAAATTCGCTTGGCCATTGGATCTTGTCGAGAGACGCAGCGTTTTGCCACGAAGGGATCAGGTGATCCCGCTTCCACAGTTGCGTTGTTGTCGGCCGATCCTCGTAAATGGTTCCCTAAAGAAGAAGGTTCGTCGCGTTTCGTCCCGGGACTACCGGCGGACTCGTCGGTAAGGCTATGCCCGGTAGTCTCTGCCTTAGACGCAGAGGGCGTCTCGCTAATTGCGGTATATATTCTAACGCGGACCCAATTCGACCACTAGCGAGAAAATCGTCCGATCGCTGTTGGCCCTCTGGTGGCGATAGCCAGCCCGGTGTTGCCGCGGGAGGTTTGTGCGTGCCGTCGTCGTTTCGTTCCTCGACCGTTTGGCGACCGAGGCTGCTTGATCCGCCACAGCCACGACGATGTGCCATCGGTCGGCGCCAAGTTACAGGAAGCAACGACAGCTACGTAGCTGGATGGAATAATTTGCTGTGTATTCTTTTCGGTGAACTCTGGGTACCATTGACAAATTTCTGACGATCGGTAGCTTCGCACTGCGTATGTCACGTTCGGCAGAAGGACCTTCGGTACATGCGTACGCGTCCGTTGACTGTGAGCACCGGGACGTGTTGTATATTTATATCGATAGAAAGGAAAGTTTATCGTATGTATGGAATCCATCGATGGAAATTGATGAACAAGATAATCGATCGAAATGGCCACTTGCGATCAGCGTGCGAGGTAGAGAAACGACGAGTACCTTGCCGCCGCAACCACTCGCTGTACCTTCGCTCCAGATGAATTTCCGGTTGCAGCGAGAAACTCGCGACCGTTCACTCGCACGCGACTTTCGCGATGAACGCGCAAACAGCCACAACTAACCGACCAAGGAGTTAACCATCCGCGCTTCGACCACTTACCTACGCACACATGCATGACGTTAACCACCGGATACGAAGGAACACGCACGCGGAACATGGAAATAAGCGCCTTCTAATCCTTATCATCCGTTGGCCCAGTTCCGGAAGCGGCTTACGTTCGGCGTTACGGAAGGCCAGAGGCGGGCCAGGATCCGCGCGTCGATTATCCGGGCCAGGCGCACGTGCGCGCGTGTACAACAGGAGAACGAAACGAGAGGAAGATACGTCGGACGTGGACGAGGATCGATCCTGCGACGCGCCGTTGGATCCAGTTTGCGATGATGGTTGGACGAGCACGAGGCGATACTCGGGCGCGTCGATCGCGCCATAGGGAAAAGGAAACAAAAGCGCGTGGGCGTACGAAAAGCAAAACAACGGGCAGCTGAATGTCGCGGCAGCGGATGGGGCGGGGGACGTGGGTGGTTCGCGCTAGTATGCCGCCGCGGGGGAGGGATGAGGGCGAGGAAAAGCAGATTCAACAAGTAGAGGCGACAGCTGCTGATGAGACCGGCCGAGAGTGGCCAGACTTTTATCTCCTCATTTCACGCGTACGCGAGCTTCTCTCTCTCTCTCTCGCTTTGTCTGTGCTTGTACAGGCCGCTGCAAAATACCTGCAAATTCTCGTTACGCGTTGCGTCGCTGCTTTGCTTATAGCTATAGTCGACAATTTGCCAATTATCGCTGCGATTGGTTCACGTTTCGTTTCATCCTCGAAGACTGCTGCTCGACTTGGGTTCACGCGTAGACAATTAGGTTTATGGTCGGATCGAAGGATCCGCTTCCTCCCTCACTTGTATTCCTTTCGATGACTTTTCGCCACCTGTGGGCCGGGAATTGCTCGCTCTTGCGAGGAAGGGAAACGTTCCAGCCCATTTTCGCGGTCTACCGAAAGAGGGAAAGTCTTATCGCTCAGGTAGTTTCGTAACGAGCAGAACGAGCGATAATCTGAACTCACGAGACCGGCAGAATGCGGTAAATGGGGAACAACGTCCCGTCCAAAGGTGGAATGGACCAATTTTTGTCGTCCGACGGTCGTCTCGGTGAACCCTGTTTGAAGTATCACCAAAGCAACGAGAAACGAGTACTTGGCTGAACGTTTCTTTCACATTCTACGGTTGACTGTCGACTGATCGCGCGAAGTTGCGTTCGGTGTAGTCCTGCGTCCTCTCAGATTCTTTCCGGCGTTTCTGCAGAATGCTCCTGTCTATGTTGCTTCTTTCGCGCGGTTAAACAGTCCTCTTGCATCGTCTTCAGTTTCTCGCTGTTAATATCTCTTCCACTGTTTCGTTTCCCTTCAAATTTCAATCGCTTCCTTCGATGCTCTTGTTCGTTCGTATAAAGGATGTTCTAATAGTATGTACTTGTACACTTTCTTCTTTGTACCTGTTGCACGATGTGCATAATTCCTTTCTCTCTCTGTCTATTCTTTGCTTGTATCCTTCTTCTTCGTGGTAGAATGTCTTTTTTTCCCAGCTGGTCTCGGTCGAGCTATTGATCTTATTGCCTTCGCTATGTGGCGGACGTTTGAGCGGTGTGATATATGGAGAAATATCGAAGCAAAAATATTGCCCATCGCTGTAAACTTATGTATATCCGATATTATATCGTATTATATTTTTATATTCATTCTTATCGTGTTGTATATCAATCGCTATGCTTCGTTCGATTCCACGTAAAGCTCGGTAAAAATCAGTTTCGCGTCAGAGGCAATTGCATTAATTAATAATCGGTCGTAATTAGTATCTTCAGAGACGTACGCCTCTGCTCTAAAATTTACGTTCTTCAAGTTGCTCCAAACACTGACTGACACCTGGTATGAAATCAACGTACAAGTATCTCTCGTATATTTTGCGACACCCTGTACAGGTTCGTATGTGTGTTCGCGTGTATGCTCATCTCACGTGTACCTCACCCTCTCACCTTTGCATTCGTAATATAATCTAATGGACTGTGGCTGCGTGGGTGTGCGCGTGGTGACATCGTGCAACGTGTGCAGAATCGTTGCGCGTTTATTGGCAAGCGTGGCGACTGTATCGAGATTGCGACTCGAAGGTGGCTCGATACAACGTAAAGTCTTTCTGTTTGAGTTTTGACCGTTAGGCGGATGAGCTGTGTCGAGATCGTGGGGTGGTTCAAGCGAATGGAAGCGCAGAGAGAAACTAGGAGGGGAGATTGAATTTAATGAAACACGCGCCTGGACGATGGTGGTGTGTAGGTTTAGATCGGTCGCTGGGGGTTGCGCGGATGATATCGACATATTAAACCACGTCGATGGATCCAACCGATTATTAAAACTGGCGAGAATCGCTCGGCCGATTCTATTTTTCTCCTAATTCGCCACGACTAATCGTATTTGAAACCGCGTCGCGCGATAACTCGTGCGATTCAATATCGAACACGGTGTGATAAAGGGGATTCTTTTATGGCGAGACCGTTGTTCAACTTTTTAACGAAAGTGTAAGGAAGGTGGAAAGAAGGAAGCACGACAGATGCTTTTACAAGCGCTGAAGCAACTGCAAAATCTCAATCTACGTTTTAGTGACACCTGCTGAAGACCCAACGCACGAAGACCGAAGAAGAACAGCATAGCTGGTGGCAAACATCTTCAAACACCGTCGAAAAGAAGCACACGGGTCTGCTTCGAAAGCTAAACCAATCGCAAAATCTCAACGAAGTTGAAGTGACAAATTTCACAAAGCGGATCTAACCTAACCCAACACAAAGCTGCATTCGTCCTTGAAGCGGATCAAGCGTTAATTGGTCGCGTGGAAGAACTAGTCGAAGAATAAGAAGGTGATAAGACGATAAAGATGAGGAAGAGGAAGATAAGGAGCGCAGGCGGTGGATCATATCGGTCGCATTAAATTCTCGGAGAATCCTCAACAAAGCTAAATCCACGAGTCTCACAAAGCAAACCAGAGCTTGGAAGCCGAACCTCCATTCACCCTCCGACCGGATCAAACGATAATTGCTGGCGCGGAATGGAAAAGTAGAAACGTGATAAGACGAACGCCGACGAAGACGAAGAGCGGGAGGTAGCCGGCGCGAGCGACGGATCATATCAACGGACAGCTCGCATTAACTTCTTCGACAAACTTAAACGCGCGAGTATCACAAAGCAAACCTAACCTAACCGAAAGCTAATCCGTACCTAACCTATTCGGCCGCTTGAACCGCATCGAATGCTAATTGTTGGCGCGGAATGGAANAAGTAAAAACGTGATCAGACGAACGCCGACGAAGACGAAGAGCGGGAGGTAGCCGGCGCGAGCGAAGGATCATATCAACGGACAGCTCGCATTAACTTCTTCGACAAACTTAAACGCGCGAGTATCACAAAGCAAACCTAACCTAACCGAAAGCTAATCCGTACCTAACCTATTCGGCCGCTTGAACCGCATCGAATGCCAATTGTTGGCGCGGAATGGAAAAGTAAAAACGTGATCAGACGAACGCCGACGAAGACGAAGAGCGGGAGGTAGCTGGCGCGAGCGAAGGATCATATCAACGGACAGCTCGCATTAACTTCTTCGACAAACTTAAACGCGCGAGTATCACAAAGCAAACCTAACCTAACCGAAAGCTAATCCGTACCTAACCTATTCGGCCGCTTGAACCGCATCGAATGCTAATTGCTTGGCGCGGAAGAACGAATGGAAAAGTAGGAGGAAGGCGATAAGACGCGGCGATAAAGACGACGAAGAGTGGAGCGTAACGAGCGCAGTCGAAGGATCATATTCACAGACAGCTCGCATTAACTTCTTCGAGAATCCGCAAGAAACACATTACCTGTGACATGATCCGATACAGGGAGGGCATGAATATTCACCGACTTGCACACGCATGCATACACGTTTCCGTTTACACGCGCGCGAGTATATTCCCATGTGCGCGCACATGTCCGTGATAATCCATCCGGGCATACGTCCATAGATATACGCACACGTACACGTAATGTAACGTAGAACACCGCGTGTACAGGGGCGCACATTCACCTGTGCTGCTGCTGCCGTATATATCCACGATTATTGGGGGTGAACGTGAGCGACCGCGCGCGCGCTCGAGTTTAATCCACCCAGACACGCGTCACAGGATATATACGCGGCGATATAATATGACCGGGATGAGTAGAATCGTGCACAGGTGTGTGCATGCGGGCGTATGTCGCTCGTCTAGGCTGATCCAGATGCAACTTGACAAAGATTCTCGCAATTAGAAACGTTCGTACGCAGAATTTTTACGCGTTTCTACTTGTACGCGCGCAGCTTCGAAAAGCTCGATTTCTCCTGCCAGAAATTACAACCGGTACATCACACTGGATGTTATCTGCTCTGATAGTTCTACCTTTTCCTCCTTGGTCCGTTAAACGAATCGCTTCTTGGCTACGAGCTTTCGTAGTTGCGCGAGATCCGCGTGACCGAAGCTGAAGTCGGTATCGACGACTCAACTTCAATTACATTTTTCACGGTCATTCGTTTCATTTTCAATTACATTTTTATACGTTTACACTTTTACGTGGACAGCTGGAAATGCGTGGAAGTTGGATAGAGAAATTTGTTTCGCCCGTTTCATTCGGACGTTTGCTTTACCGTTTCGTGTATTTTTGCATATCGCGGGTGGTTTTAACGAGCAAGTTGCGTAATTGGAAAGCTGGAGAAGTCGATAGCGACGAATTAATTTATCGATAGCTCGCGCATCTTTTCGGAAATGTATACTTTGGCGAACGTGAATAAAAAAATAATTTGTTTTCTGTATTAAGGATGCTTAAAAAGCGAAGTAACTAAATGTATTATATATAGGGTGTCGCAATATAGAAAAGATATATCAGAAGGCAGAAAGATATTTGTACGTGAATCGCCTCGTTCTTCTTTCCTATACTTGCATGCTAATTACAATTAACCATACACGCCGTACGATCAATTTTCCACCGCCTAAAAGATACTTCAGGACAGACGACGAGACGGGACGTGGAAATTAAAACGACACGTTCGACAATCGGTCAAAAATTGTCATACGTGCGTCGTATACTATCGATAGATACGCAAAGATAATAACGAACGGCGAACAAATAAACAGATATAACGACGTAAAATTAGTTTTGTCCATACGTTGCACGTATATCTTGCGCAAAACACCGCCACGTATTTGCCTAATATTTCGCTCATCGCAGAGTCGCAATAGTAATTTTAAACTAAATAGTATGCATCTCATAGGAATTATGGAAACGAGAGTGTCTTATTTGCATGCCTGTTACTCCATAATGCGTGTACAGTACCAATAATACCTCAATTACGCTAAAAAGTATCCAAGAAGCGTATCATTTTCCCCGTCCCACCTCGAAAAAGGAGAGAGAGAAAAAGAAAGAGCGAGCAATTTCACCGAAACAACCTGAATCACCTTGAGCGTCTCGATCAGGTTGACTCCCCTGCGAACTTGGAAAAACAATTGAAAAGCTGCGCGGTTAGAAACGTTGGCAACGTGAGCGTACGTCGCTGCAACACGGTTGCGCACGTGGAAGGATAACGCGACCGATGGTGCACACGTCGATTATACGTGGCGACATAATGCAACGAGGAGACGCGAGGCGTCGCGTTGCGGCGAGTTGCAGCGTGTTGCACGCGGGCGTAGCGTCAGCCGCGTGCCTGGTGCATAGGAGAGAAGTGACGCCGGTGGAAAAGTTGGAATGCGACCGAGCGGGCAGCCTTGAGCTGGCCAGTAGTGCGAGTCAACCTCCCGTGTGCCTGAAGCCGGGTTCACACGTACTCGAATCGCAGAACGGTCGGCCCTTTAGGAAATCGCGGTCATGCACGCCGAAGGAAACGTTTCTCCTTGGAGGGATCGACGTTCCTTCTCGTTACGTGCTAACGGTGTTCTTGAAACCAGTTCTTTTTTCTAATTTCGCGTTCCAGGCGTTTAGAAATATCGGAAATGTTCGTTGAACGCGTTTACAACGCCTGGAAATATTTTAAAGAATTTTTTGGCGCGTTTACAGTACCTGGAAATATTCACAAGATTTGTTTAGCGCTTTTAGAGAAGCTGGAAATATCTTAAACATTTTTTGGCGCGTTTAGAGAAGCTGGAAATATTTTAAACATTTTTTTGGCGCGTTTACAGCAGCTGGAAATATTCCGAAGATTTGTTTAGCTCTTTTAGAGAAGCTGGAAATAGTTTAAAGAATTTTTTGGCGCGTTTAAAGCACCTAGAAATATTTTAAACATTTTTTGGCGCTTTTAGAGAAGCTGGAAATAGTTTAAAGAATTTTTTGGCGCGTTTAGAGAAGCTGAAAATATTCCGAAGATTTGTTTAGCGCGTTTAGAGAAGCTGGAAATATTTTAAACATTTTTTTGGCGCATTTAGAGCACCTGGAAATATTTTAAACATTTTTTGGCGCTTTTAGAGAAGCTGGAAATAGTTTAAAGAATTTTTTGACGCGTTTAGAGAAGCTGAAAATATTCCGAAGATTTGTTTAGCGCGTTTAGAGAAGCTGGAAATATTTTAAAGATTTTTTTGGCGCGTTTAGAGCACCTGAAAATATTTTAAAGAATTTTTTGGCGCGTTTACAGCGTCTGGAAATATTCCGAAGATTTGTTTAGCGCTTTTAAAGAAGCTGGAAATATTTTAAACATTTTTTTGGCGCGTTTAGAGCACCTGGAAATATTTTAAACATTTTTTTGGCGTGTTTGGAGCACCTGGAAATATTCTAAAGATTCTTTGGCGCATTTAGAGCACCTGGAAATATTTCAAAGACTTGTTTAACGCGTTTAGAGGAGCTGGGAAAAAGATATTTGATCTTGAAATGTTTGTTAAGTCTTGTGTGTTATGGAAAACAAAGGATAGCGACGATGGTAGCGAAATGGAAGAGGAATAGTAGGAAGAAATAGGAATAGGAATGTAAACTAATGAAGGTGATTTTGTAAAAGACTGAGTTTACATCTCAGCCGTGTGATACTGAGATAAAATTCTCGTATTACTATTACCACCATTGTAACGCCATAAAGATAATTACACAATTATAAAAACAAAAAGGAATATTCCAACTTGAACCTAGATGGTTGTAACGCGATTAACTTACAATATCGCTGATTTAATTCTACTCTCAAAAGCATTGTTATTAAAACCATCTTACGCAGACAGCCGAAACAAAATGACGAAATCTCTTCAATTAAGCCTTGTAACACGCAACACACATTTTCCCTATTCTCTATTCTCTATTCTTCGCAAATCGCGATTCCTCCTGCACCTCCATAAACCGTGTAAACTGTAAACAATACGAAAACTTCGAACCTTCAAACTGGATTTTCTATTCTCAGACCCAGTTACATTTAATCTGCGAAGAAACATCGTAGCGTGACGGAACTACGTTATTAATAAACGTTATTTATTAAAAAAAAAAAAAAAGAAAAAAAGGAAGGGAAAGGAACGAGGGTCGAACGGAAGGGAGAAAACAAAAAAGAAAAAAAAGAGAAAAAAGGAAGAAAGAAAGGAAAGAATTTCTTTTTATTCGGTGGAAGCACGCGAAGCGCTGATGTCGCCGTCGCGGCGCGATCGAAGTCTCTTGGAAGCGTCGACGGGAAGAGATTGCGGTGCCGTGGAAGCGCGACGGGGCGGACGCCGGAAGAATTTGATCGATTCACCTGTCAGGTGAAAACGCAACGACCGCGAATAACGCGGTTGTATTTTCGCGACATGCCCTCTGTCGGCAGGTACGCCAATCGAGGGCTCTTAAGTTCGATCGATACTCTGTCGGTCGATCGTTTTCGAGTCCTCCTCCTCCTCCTCCTCCTCCTCCTCCTCCTCCTCCTCGTCCGTCAATCACGCTCGCGCGCGCAAAAAAAAAGAACCGCGCGCGCTCAGCTCTTCGCCTGGCGACTTCCGGCTCGTCGACAAGCCGCCAGCCACGTGACGCGTCTTCCAAGATGCAGCTGTCGTCGTCGATCGTCGCGCGGACTTTTACGACTTTTATGATCGTACGTACGAAGACCTTGGCGAAGAAATCGGTGGAGCGTGGCTGTTGGAGAAATTCCACTGGCCGAAATTTTGCCAACGCCATCGCACCTTCGTGCGAAGCTCGCGCGCGCGTCGAAATTTCGCTTTCTGCGAAAGCTCTTCCGCTCGCACAGATTTCGATAGGTCGACGCCTCTGTCGCTGTATTTGTAGAAAATAGCAAATAGAAGATTCTAACGTTGCCACGGTGGTTCGAGTTAGCGAGCTTCCAGCTGACAGCGTTGTTGCTTCGCGACCGTCGCTTTTGCTTCGTTGTAGCATCGTTGTCGTTGTTATTGCAGCTTACCGAGCTTCGACAACGCGACGTGTCGTCGTTACACCGTCGTTGACACGGCAATGCGCTTATCGATTTTTTATTTCGCGATTATACAGGCTGCCGGTTAAGAACTGGTTCGATTAATGGGTTAGCCGAACACGATACACAGCTGGTTACGCGTTAGAACGAGCCGATTGTTTCTACGGGCAACTTTGTACGCTGGCTCGTACACCGGAACGTCGAACTATCCACAGATCAAATATTGAATTTTCGAATCGTTTGCGCATAAAAGCCGGAAAATATGGCGTATCGTGTTTTTCAGCTGCACCCTCTCCGTATCTGATCGTACATGGCGTAATTTTAGTGGCAACTTGTTCGAATAATAATGGCGCTGAAATATCCGGCGACGATAATGAATTAGATGAAGCGATATTGCGTTAATGCGTGTATAGGAATCGGCGCAACTTTCGATCGGCGAATATCGAAATTTCATACGGTCGCAGGCTGGATAAATATTAATAATTTCAAGTCGGATAAATATTTAGACGTAATTTCTATCAATTACACTTTAACGTGGCAAATTCGCCTTTCGTTGCACTTGTACGCCATGCGGCAAGTTTTAAAATGAATCGCGCGTGTAAATCAGCTGAAAAATGATTAAACACAGCGCTTTCGGTATTCATATCGTTTTCATCGCTTTAAAATATGAATCTCCATTCATACACGTTAAATAATAATTAAACGTTATTGAGGATCCTCGCTGGTCCTTCCAAATGAAATTCACCTCCAAGAAGGGGCTCCTGTATCGCGTGTACTCCTCCGTCCCGCTTATTTCTCATTTTCCTTCCTTCCGCGGATTTATCTTTTAACTTTCCTCGCTGCGACCACACCACCCACGCGACCCTATCTTTCCGTGGAATTCGTAAGTCACTCTAACCCCAGGGTTCAAGCGTTATACTTCTCAAAGAGGTCGCAGCAGCCAATCGGTCGATGGATCGACTGTCTGTAATTTCTTTACAACGGAAACTAGAAACGCGGATCGAGAAACGGAAGATGGGTCAGGAATTCGCGTCGCGACAGATTGCGGCGACGTCAACGTCGCGGGTCGCGTCAACGTTTCGAACAGATTGCAACGTACGCTCGCGTAAACGCGTTAGAACCGCGACGTCTTAAATGAGCGCGTTAGACGCGGAAAATAATTAGACGTTTCAAAGTGCAGGGGACGAAGCGCTATTTTCTTTCTCGCTGTCCGCGGTACCGCGTACACTCGAAAATACAGTCTTCCCTCCGGAGACTAGACGTGTACGCTGGAATTACATTGCGGACGATGCATGAATTTAATAGTATTAAGTCTATTCCGCTTATTTTTGTGGTTTGCTGGCATCAGCTGTCCCAGCAGCACTCGCAAAAATCCTACGTGCCCGCTGTAATACTGCGAAAAACAGTAAAATGATATCTTGCGCGCGCGTCTGTATTCCGCTTTCCAAAATGAGACTACGTTCTACGTTGTTTTCTATACGGTTTCTTCTTTCTTTTCTTTTTTTTTTTTTTACGTTATCGTCTTCGCTATTTTCCTATACTTTGCTTTTTACACCGAGCGACAGTCACGATGATAAATAAATTGAGATTAAATTGTAAAGTAGAAAGTATATTTTAACACAGAAGAAACATAATTTGAACCGGTCACAACCTATGACTGAAAGCCCCGAAGCTACTGTCTATGGTCTGCCTTCGTCCCAGTCTATTGTCTATAAGCTTTTTTTTTTTTTTTATACGTGGGGAAATCCTCATGAACACTCAGTGTTGCCTCGCCACAACAACTGAGTAGTGTCGCACTCTTACCGACTAAAACCCCACGGTTAACCTCCCGACGTTATGAGGTGCCCCGGGGTCTCTTACGAATTACTACCAGGGGGGTGCACCTCGTTGTCGTTCTTCCTTCTTGGTTGAAGGAAGGCATCCCAAAACGCTTGACATCCTAATCTGCCAGCCTAATCAGCCACCAACGCCCCATGGTCCTCCTATATTCGTAGAGGCGCCGCCGCAGCCCCAGCGCGTCCTCTTCGTCAACACCCACACGGAGCGGTCACCCATCATTGACCGCCCCGCGAGCAGTGCTGCTTAACTTTCGTGATCTCACGGGAACGAGTGTATCCAGCACGGCCAACGGGCGTTGACTCTATTGTCTATAAGCTGTCGATGGCTTCGGTGCTTGAGAGAACTAAAAAGACCAGATGTAGAGTTCTCTTAGAAGTGGTGACCACTTCAACGATTATTTATCGCACCTTAGATTCCACCTGCTTTATCACGAAAAAGCGTGGATCTGCACTCGGTTTCTTTTATCGATCGATTACGTTGTCCTGCGATCTCGGTGTTATTCTTCGACAATATTTGTAATATTTATAATATTCGATAATAATAACGTCGATAGAGTCGTCACAGAGTTGGACACTGAGAGATTGGTCTGCTCTCGTGTTTACCAATCTCGGATGGTCGATACCCGTCCGAAAAAGGTATAGAAACCTTACACGAAACAAACATGTTAAAGAGATTGCACCGTGAAGGAAGACAGACAGCAGACAAAATCATCTAAAACTTCTTCTTTTTATAATAATAATCTTGAGACTCTTACATTGTCACCGTTGTATACAAGTTTTCTGTTATCTACGTTTGTAGTAACTTTGCCAATATTATATGTTGACAGATATCGTCTTAACGCGGTGGCAGAATCATCGTCAAGATCGTGAGACAAAAATGAGTAAATCGCTGGAAGAAGCTGAAGAGAGGTAATTAAACGTTCAGCGTAATTTTGCTAAACGCGCGCGTATACTTTTACACGGTGGCATGGCACATGGACAGTCGTGCGCGTAGAAATCGACGCTGTTTTCTTCGTCCCAAGTTAACTCACGGTATGATAATAGATTTCTGTAGATTTTTATCCTCGAATCTTAGCTTATTTGCTCGAACGGTAGTCACGACGCTGTTAACGATCCGATGTCAACCGCGTTATCTTCGTCGATGGACAAAGTGCACCGACTTCTCTTGCTTCCTGAACGTTGCGATCAGCGTTCGTGGGAAATTCCACTCTTCCCTTGCTCCACATTGATCGAGCCGTGGACGTACGCTTCGAAGACGACTCTCTTCCTGCATGTTGCGAAGTCGGCAAAACGCGGAGTCGTCCAACTTCAACGCATTTTCGCTGTCGCGTTCTCGCCTTGTGCCAGTCTCCGCCGATGGAAGGACGCGCGAAAGCAACGACGAGCCGATTGCTCGCGGGAAAATAAGGAAAAAGCTGAGAGTAAAATTTGCTCGTTTTGTCCTTGGTCTTCGAGCAGATCGAGTTCGCAAATTTATCAAGTACGCGAGAAAGAACGTAGGTTAATCGCGGACTGAGCGGCGCCGAACGATCGACAGGAGGTGGCTATACGCGTGGAAATAAGTGGAAAACGCGGAATAAGATTCTCCCGCGGGACGCTTCGTTTGCGGGAAAAATAAATTCGAAAATTTATCATACCAGGTGTCATTTTTCTTGAAAGCGAAGCCCCTCAAACGGACAAATGTTATTCCACATTTTCGACTTCTTTTCCCACCCAGAACAACCTCCTGTCGGTTACTTATTCCCGCTAGGTCCGGGATTAGCCACGTTCCAGTGTACTCGATCAATTTTCGAACTCGATTTTCCTCGAAAACTAAGCCGACGATGACGCGAATTTTATATTTTATCCTCGTTCTGCCCGTTCTTTTGCGCCATTACGTACACGCGCGTGTGTGTGTGTGTGTGTTATTTGACTGCCAAATTTTTTGGCTGCAAAAATCGAGACTCGTTGGATCTTGGCGATATTTGCAAATTCCACGGTATCTAGAATTTAACGCTCGTTGTCGACCCTCTGCGACAACTTTAGCTCCCATTGCACTCCTTACGTACCGGTCGATTGATTTAATAATTCTCGTTTACCGGTTGCTCGTGCAACTTCTTGTCTCTCTGTTCGTTTATCTTTCAATGGAGCGTACCAATTTTGTATTTCTCTTTTTTTTTTTTCTTTGTAGCCGAGTGTACCATCACGCAGCTTCTTCAATTTATCTAGACACGCTCTTGGGAATCCCTCTTCGCTCGTGTCGTACATCCCAGCTGAGTAATTCGAGGCATTTCTCTATATTAGTCTATCTATATCGTTTGCTATATTTTAATTTCCGTATCGCTCACCGTATCATTTTTCTCTACTGTTCCCTGTATTTTCCACGTTGTCGCTCTAAAGAGCGTCGTGCGAAATGCAAAGAAAATGGTCTCGTACTTTCATCCTTCTCGTTTTGCGTGTAACAAACTCCACGAAATTCGAACTAATCGCTTTTCGACAAATGTTAATCTACTGTTTTTTTTTTGTAAAACGACAGTGAAGATTCGACGTAACAGCGAGGTAAATTTTTGCACTTGCGAGGAGGATATTATCACGTTTATGTGATTGACTTTGAACCATTCGTTTCTTTCCCTCTTCCACCTTTTTCCTCCCACTTCTCGTTTATCGAGAAACACGCTGACTAACAACGCGGACACCCTGTATATGTTATTTACTCTCGGCTCAATATTTACTATCATCGCGTGCCATTAAATATCTTGAAAGTTCTAACGAGCGTTCCGAGAATACGTACGCAAAGATACGAAACGTTTAACGAAGAATGTGAAGGGGATCGGTTGATCCCGCTTCCACAGTTGTGTTGTCGTCGGCCGATCCTCGTAGATGGTTCCTAAAGAAGAAGGTTCGTCGCGTTTCGTCCCGGGACTACCGGCGGACTCGCCAGTGAGGCAATGTCCCTGCCTTAGACGCAGAGGACGTCTCGCTAATTGCGGTATATATTCTAACGCGGATCCAATTCGACCACTAGCGAGAAAGTCGTCCAATCGCCGTTGGCCCTCTGGTGGCGATCGCCAGCCTGGTGTAGCCGTGGGAGGTTTGTGCCGTCGTCGTTTCGTTCCTCGACCGTTTGGCGACCGAGGCTGCTTGATCCGTCACAAATGAATTTTCCCCGCTAACGAAGTGAAATCGTTGGAGATACTCTTTCTACGCCGCTATCGTCTTGCAGTATATCATTACTCCAGCTTATGTTCATCCATATACGCGATATATTATTATTTCGTTGTACTATGTTCGCGTCTAACGCGCGTTAGAAAGCTACGTTGACCGTGCACGGGATAAGAAAATGTACAGCAGGAAAAGCGAACCGCCGTGGCCTTACTCGAGAACCTTCTTGCGGTAAACGACAAAATCCAAGTGCGCGATAAATCATTGTTATTATTATCGTCATGGTTATCGTTATTTAATGAATTATTACGTTAGATATCGCAGAAATCTAATCCGCGAACCGAGTCTTTAAACGAGATCGCGCGATCGGACAGGTACGAACTTCTGTAGAATCGAGAAGGAACCTAATCTACCGGGTAGAACGATTAGGCAATCCATTTTTTATTTTCCATTACGATACCTCGCTCGTAATTTAAAGTGGACGCGATGCCGGTGGTCGATATAAAAATCTCGAAGCGTGGCGTATCGTCCCGGATGGAAAATTGGAAAGAGACAGAATCGATATCGGATCGACTGTTCTCCGGCAGTCCGGCAATATTGAAATTAATCTTGATACTTGACGAATAAAAACAGGCTATCTCGTAGAATAAGGCGCTGTCGTATTGTTACAGCTACAGATATCGAAAACGTACGTCCGGTGTATTCGTCGACGCGACATATTTCCTACCGGTGCGTATGGAGGATGAAAAAAAAAAGAGGGAGAGAGGGAGAAAATAAAAAAAAAAAGAAAAATGTTTTACGAGCCGTAAATAAACGCAGGCCCGTAGCCACACTTTTCACTGTTTTGATTTTGATAAAACGAACCCCCGAAAAATATTATAGATCTTTGATAACGTCTGCCGTGTCTGCTGTACGTACAGGAGCAAAAAATGATGGCCAATAAACGTTCCAGTCTCATTTTGCAACGTGGATAAATTGTGCGAAACATTGAATAATGTGATATCGCTTTTTTCCTTTCCCTTTTTTTCTTTCTTTCCGTTTTTCACGTGCAAAAGCGCGATTACAATTTGTAATCTTTTCAATTCACTGCGCGCGTAACGCTGGCAAGTTGTTTTCTTTTATTCTACGATCGTTTATTCCTTTAAACAGTGCGTAAACAGCGTCTGATAGTTTAGTTTCGACGATTTAACCAGAGTGACATTTCCCTTTGACTTTGTTTATAGGTTTGGTTTCTCCTAAACGCATCCCTTGAACTATAATCATCGCGCTTTTTCGAGTATTCTCGTTCTACGGCGTGGCAACTGTTAATTTAGAAATAAATAATAGTGTCTATTCATCTGCGGAATAACGCACGTACGTAGAATGACGTACGCGAAAATAGAATAAAAAAAATAACGTAGGGAACAAATAGACGAAACGACATGAGCATAGAAAATGTTAATTTGTAATCAAATAATACGCGTTTCGCGTGAAAATGTTGCTATTTATATGCTCACCCCCTGTATGTAGCAGAGTGTACATACGCGGTACGGGCTAACAGAAAGATATAGAAAACGGGGTAGAGAAACAGTGGAGGATATAACGTAGAAAATAATACGAAAGATAGAAAATATGAATTTACAAGTAAATAATACATATTTCGTGTGAAAATGCTGCTATCTATATGCTCAGCCCCTGCATATAGTAGAACGTACGTATATAACGTGGGCTAATAGAATAATAAAGAAAACACACGAAGAACAGTATCGAAAATCATATAGAGAATAAACAAACGAAATGATCTCACACGCAAATTATATTTTCACCGTACACGCAAAACATAGAAAAAGCAACGTGACGAATTGTGAATTTGAATTTAGAAATAAACGACACTGCGCGTCTCTTGTGAAAATATTCCCATCGATACGCTCATATCTCCCGTGTAATAAAATTACGTCTAACAACGACTTAACGATAAACTATACTTGTCGAGCCGACTAGAACAATGCACAAAGCGTGGGCAAATAATATAAAAAAATGATACAGCAAGCAGTTAAATAAAATGACAGAAACACGGAAATTACGTTAACTTGTTGGAAGCCAATGATACGTATTCGGCGCGAAGGATATTTCCACCGATTTTCCTACCTATAAATAATAATTCCTTCGCTTTGCGTTTCGCTTCCTCCATCCATCCCGCCAGAGAAAAGAAAATGTAACTGTAATAGAAACTGATCGCGCTATTAAAACGTTATACGTCTCGTAGATTGACGAGCTTTTCTTCCCCAGGCTGAAAACGATCGTGCGATTAAGGTTCGTAGGGGTGTGTTGGCGGCGGTCCCATACGCGTGTTAATGGGCTTCTGCTAAACAACCCAAAAAGGAGGCCCTCGATACGATCGCTTGGGCCCTGATAAACGGGTAAACAAGTAGGTAACGTCGACAGTAGTATCGGCTCGGTGTGTGGTCAGACGCACGCGTGACTGCGGTTTGCATCGTGTTGCGCTAATTCGATGCGAGTATAAATTGATCTCGGCGACTCTGCTTGATCGATCGCGCGACTAGAAAAATCCCTAGTGTTCTTTGATCTGTGACCAGCGACCGTATCATCCGTCACAGGGAAATTTACTGTTCGCCACGTATATCATAGTCGTACGGCGAAACACGAGATACGTTCACGTGCGATCGACGCAGCGGGAAAGACGCAGAAGGAAAAACGATGATCTTTCGGTCGCAGCGATATTTCCTCGTTGTGCGAATGGACTTTCGTCCATCGCGATCTTCGAATTGAACACTCGCCGTGATAATTGTATTTATTTCTGTTTCGCGTTGCGCTTGTTGACGTACTATTTGCTTGTAACTAGCTGTCCATCGATACCGCTTATTAAGTAACCTAATGCATGTTATTATATCGTGGATAGTTTATAACAGATGTTGATGCACGCGTGTTGACTTCCGTAATAACAACTACGTATTGATAAATGCACAGTACGTGTCGGTATAAATGAATTAGAAATCTTGACACGTTACGTGCTATGTGAAACGTAACACACGGTCGAATTGTTTCTTATTATTCGTGCATTCTTTTATTCTACATTTCTCGATGAAATAGAACGTATTTGGATTGAGATAGAACGTAAACGTACAAGAATTGGATGGCGTTTCGGTGTTTCTGAATTAGTAGAACGCGACGTTGCTATTCATTCTACTATTCAACTGAAGAAGATCGGTTGATCCCGCTTCCACAGTTGTGTTGTTGTCGGCCGATCCTCGTAGATGGTTCCTAAAGAAGAAGGTTCGTCGCGTTTCGTCCTGGGACTACCGGCGGACTCGTCGGTAAGGCTATGCCCGGTAGTCCCTGCCTTAGACGCAGAAGGCGTCTCGCTAATTGCGGTATATATTCTAACGCGGATCCAATTCGACCACTAGCGAGAAAATCGTCCGATCGCTGTTGGCCCTCTGGTAGTGGTGATCGCCAGCCTGGTGTTGCCGCGGGAGCTTTGTGCGTGCCGTCGTCGTTTCGTTCCTCGACCGTTTGGCGACCGAGGCTGCTTGATCCGCCACACAACTATTCGTTCTCGGAGTTATAATACTATGCTTGTTGATAGATTCCAATGTCGCGATATCTGTAAAATCAGGTTTATCTGTGAAAAAATCCGACGAGTTAATTGATCGCGTTTTAGAATTCAATTGAAGATTAAAAGTAGCAATAGTTATGCAATAGTGCGATAGAAGAGTTCAATATATGATAATAATAACAACGAGTATCGTTAAGAGAGAATCCTCTTTCATCGTAATCATTTTTTCTATCGATCAACAGCGATTTGTCAATTTCCAATAAACGTACAAATACGTCTGACGAAACGTCATCAACATGAATTATACGCGCGCGTACATAGCGGACGGACGTTTTCGAAACAAATCCGCGTTTTGATCGTGATCATCTCGAATGATTTTTCATTTCGAACGAACCTGTCCCACGTGTTACATAAAGCAATAAAAAAAAAAGAAAAAAAAGGAAATGTTTACGGAATAGAAATAATGAAACGTCATTAACGCTAAATAAACCGAGCGAACGTTTTCGAAGCGAATTTCCTTCGATCGTAATTATTTTCCCATTCGTTTCAAATATACTCTGGAAAATAAATGTTTTTCGTATATAGGGCGATTAAAAAACAAGAAAAAAAAGACTGGAAATAAAACTAATCAAATGCCATCGAGTTATAAAATATGCGGAACGAACATTTGTAAAACGAATTCTCTTTCATTATATCCATCCCTCTGTTCGTCTGAAATTATCTCTTTTTTTTTTTTTTTTTTTTTTTTTTTTTTTTTTTTTTTTTTTTTTTTTTTTTTTTTTTTTTGTTTTATTTCGCTTGAGCTTTCGATTTTTACTGATTGTGTAAAACACGGATTTAGGAAGATAAAACTAATCAAACACATCGTACCACTCGATTTTATTTACACATAATAAAATTTTGGTATTGTTTGCGGTATAAAAATCTGTCCCAAACCAAATATTAAACGCACACGCGCTCGTGTCATACACGGTACACAAACGATATTGGTAGCTCGCTTATTTTAGCCATTGATTTTTTACGGATTTAAGCTGCGATACTTTGTATCAAAATACGCGTACGTCCGTTACGTCCGATGCATTTTCGTCCTGCTTTAAGGTTCAAGGTTAGCTCCGAGTCCCTGCCAAAGAGTACAACGCTATTTTTAAAAAAGCCCGAGGTCGCCCGATATACTGATAATTTCGAAATACAAACAGATAGAACGAATTTGCTCGACGAGATTCGATACGATGAAACGTACGATACTTTGTATGAAATATTTTCGTTGATACGATAATAATAATAATAATAATAATAATAATACATAACAATAATAATGAACGCGAATTACACGTACGTGTTATTTTATACGTGCCAGTTGCTTTAAACAACAGTTGCCATTCACTTGCCAACGATTTTTACTATCCGTGTTAATTTTTATCGTGTCAAAGTATTTAATCGTTTTTTCCTACTAAAGCAAAAAGAAATAAAAAAAAAACGAAATCCTCCATCGACACATCCGCTTTCGATAATCGTTACGTAACGCGTTAAAGGGATTTTCCAACCAAGTCAAGCTAAAATAATCTCCGTGAAGAGAATACCTGGTGAACGTAGGAAGACGCGTAAAGATTCGTAACACGTCGAGTATACTCGTCGAGCGTACCGCTGGACGAGAGGAACATCTGTTTAGGAATCAATTTATCCATCCGTTTGACAAAGTTGATGAAAATATGGAATTTTTCGAGTTGCTGGCAACCGAGGAAATGCGGATTTCGTCAATACCCGACTAATGAGAAAATCCGCGTTCCTTAGTTGCGAAACCATTAAAAGCTACTCGACCGCGTCGCTGCGAGCCAAACTCTTTGAATCATTCATTCGGGCTCGCCACGCCGAATCTCCATTGAATCAGATCCAAGAAAGAAAATGAAAGATCCGTGGATGGGGATCCACGACCACGTGGCGGCCATGCATCGATATCCATTCTGTCGCTGCAACGAGCTCGTGTGCACGCACACTGGGTCCTCCACCGTATAAACGTGGAAGGCATCGACCGAATAACAGTGCTCGTCGTCGTTTCTCTGTCGCTCCCGCAGCCTCCGCGCTCTTCGCCATCCTCCGTCTTCGTCGTTCGATCGAATAAGGAACACGAGATATTTGGAGATATTTATAATGCATGAACGCGTGCGACACCAGGGGCGAGGGGAGGAGAAGAAAAGCCGATGAACGAGGATCGAAACGGTCGACCGGCGGGTTTCGTCGGGATCACCGGGGAAAGGAGAGGCAGAGCAAGAGACATTGGGGCAGGTCGCGCACAAACGTGCCGCCACGGAAGCTTGCACGGAGAGGAGGAGCAACAACGATACGAAGATAGAGACGGAGGAAACGCGCGCAAACCATTCCGCCAACGAGGATACAGTGACTCGCGAAAGTATTCGAACGGTCGCGGACGCTTTTTACGAATGTAACAAGCTGTTCCATTGACTACGCTGCGATCGGCGAGGCGGCCGATTCTACGGGGGAAAATTCTAGGCGAAAGTTGTACTTCGAAATTTCTTAGCTGAATACGTCGAAGCTGATGATGCGCACGAATTTTACTCGGGACGTAAGGAGGTCGAAGAGGAAAACGTTAAAACTCTTGCTGTTGTTGTTCTTACCAATTTTCCGATACGAAAGAACCTGTTGTCGATTGTTTACTTGGCCGCGAACTTGTATTTAGACTTTCATTGACACCGATGTAACTTCGTAGCAAGCAGCTTGCAGAGCTTCCGTTGTTTCCAGGTTTCAAATGTTTCATCGATGCGATCGAGAGAGTCGGTGTCTCGTTACAGCGTTGGTACAGTTTCAATGTGTTTTACGTAACGCGAACGATACGACAGGAAAGCTTCGTACGGTCGCTTGTTCAAATACTTTCGCGAGCCACTGTACACTTAAAGACCGATGCAGCGAAGGAACGAAGGGGGGGAATAAGGAACGACAAGATAGAGAGGCCAGGAGAGATTAGGGGATTTTTATCGCGCACGTGTGTGTAGTGTACGTACGTGATTCGTATCACGATATATCGATTGATCACGCGTGTACGCTGATGATACGTGATATTGATTTGTATCATGCACGTACAACGAACATTGATGCGTTCGTCTGCATCGTGTACGTACAATGTATACATTGATAGATACGTTCATCTGTATCATGTACGTACAAAAGACATTGATACATGCTGTATGTATTTGTGTTATGTATGCGCAAAGAGCATTGATACGTTTATCTGTGTCGTGTGTGTGCAAAGAGCATTGATACGTTCGTCTGTGTCGTGTGTGTGCAAAGAACATTGATACGTTTATCTGTGTCGTGTGTGTTCAAAGAGCATTGATACGTTCGTCTGCGTCATGTGTGTGCAAAAGACATTGATACATTCATCTGCGTCATGTACATACAAAAGACATTGATATATGCTGTATATATTTGAGTTATGTATGTGCAAGATACATTGATACGTTCATCTGTGTCGTGTGTATGCAAAGAGCATTGATACATTCATCTGCGTCATGTACGTACAATGTATATTGATACATTCATCTGCATCATGTACGTACAAAAGACATTGATACATGCTGTATGTATTTGTGTTATGTATGTGCAAGATACATTGATACATTCGTTTGCATCATGTACGTACAATGTATACATTGATAGATACGTTCATCTGTATCGTGTACGTACAAAAGCATTGATCATGCTGTATGTATTTGTGTTATGTATGTGCAAGATACATTGATACGTTCATCTGTGTCATGTGTGTGCAAAGGGCATTGATACATTCATCTGTGGCATGTGTGTGCAAAAGACATTGATACATTCATCAGTATCATGTATGTATATTGATTCATTGATTTGTATTATGTATGTATATTGATACATTGATTTGTATTACGTATGTATATTGATACATTCATCAGTATCATGTATGTACATTGATTCATTGATTTGTATTATGTATGTATATTGATACATTGATTTGTATTACGTATGTATATTGATACATTCATCAGTATCATGTATGTACATTGATTCATTGATTTGTATTATGTATGTATATTGATACATTGATTTGTATTACGTATGTATATTGATACATTCATCAGTATCATGTATGTACATTGATTTATTGATTTGTATTATGTACGTATATTGATACATCGATACATTAATTTGTATCATTATATACATTGACGCGTTGATGTGTATTATGCATTGATACATTGGTTTCTATCTTCATCTTCAAATTGGTTTGAAATTCCTCCGATAACAATGGAGATCGTCGTGTCCCGTGACAGTGGCGATGCAATTTCAAAATCTTTTACATAACACGAACGATACGTAGAAAAAACATGTTTCCTGCATGCGGAATAGTAATCGTACAAATACTTTCGCGAGCCACTGTACCTAAAGAATGGTGCATCGAAGGGACGAAAGAGGGAATGAGAAATGGGAAGATAGAGAGGCCAGGAGAGATTAGGTGATTTGTATCGGGCACTTATAAGGCGCGGGACATTTTGTTCTCCAGAGTCGCCGGTATCGCAGTCTCGCTGCGGCACGCGTGTGCACAATGTCCCGTGTGTATATTCACCAGGGATGAATCGATCGTATAGGCAATAAATAAGGCACGGGCCATTGTACGAGCCGATTTGGTAATCGCCGTTTAAGGAAGGTGCTAATGCATTCCGATTAATTGGTTATGGTATTCCGCGTCGCGTGCGACCGGAAGATGAACGATTGTTTCGTACCGTAGTTGGCAACCACGGGACCTGGTACATCGCGATATTAAGTAGGTGAAATCGTGAGTATTTTGACAAGAATTTTCCGAATAATCGACAACGTACATGCGCTTAAGGAATAGAGAAAAATGACGACGTTGTAAGAATTACTTTTTTGAAATTTAA
The DNA here is from genome assembly GCA_014737525.1 of Bombus difficillimus. NCBI lineage: Eukaryota > Metazoa > Arthropoda > Insecta > Hymenoptera > Apidae > Bombus > Bombus difficillimus. The sequence goes on along the minus strand of JACXIT010000228.1, from coordinate 126,889 downwards.
AAATCTTACTGAAACCTACAATCGTTCGTACCATCTCCCTGCGATAAATAAACTTCCGAAGGTAAATCGTTAAAGAATCATCCAAGAAATTCGAATTGTCGATCGCTTTGCTTTCTCAAGGAACTCGAATATGAAAGAATCGTTGTTAGGTATACCGCGTTGATTCTGTACCGAGATTTTTCTTCAAAAATTGGAAACCTCTCGCGCAGACCATGGAAACGAGAGCGACGCCGGGTTATAAAAATCCGAACACGATGATCAAAATCTAAACGAGATGGGTGCGAACTCTCCACGAGAGTATCTCGACAAACGTAAACAGAAGTTTACTAGCAACCAAAGCTCGAGCAAGTAGATTTCGATAGAGTGCTCGAACCAGACGACTCGTCCGTATGAATAATACTCGCAGCGAAAGCGCTAATTTTCGCTAACGAAATTGATAAAAAGAAGAGAGAAGAGCGACGAGCGTGTGACACGTCCCTGCTCTCGTCCCGCCGAGTATTCCCGCGTCTTTGTGCTTCTCTTTCGTTCAATGTCTGGTCCCGTCTTCGCGATCTACCAGCGTATTCCACGCGCGGGCGCGAAATTCGAATTCCATTGCAAAAGCGCGAAAGGCAAAAGAAGAAGAAAGAGAAGAGGCGAGAACCGCGCCAAGTGGCCAGCAAGAAGTCGCGTTCTTGCGTACCAGGTATTCAGAGTCCTGCGAAATGCCATCACGTCCCGGTTATAATTCAATCCGAGCGAGGGGGCAAGCGTGTTTTTCGAGCGCGTCAGCGCGCAAGGATCCGCCGTGACCTACGTCAAATTTCACGGCTGCCGCGCCGCGAGACGGCAGTTCGTTCACGCGGCGCTATCACTCGAGATCGTTATGCCGGTAGCGAACAATGGGTTCGCTCGGCCCGCTGGAAAACTCCAATGGCAGAAGTTGGCCCCGATTATGCGAGCCGCGTCGTTACCATCGCATTCCTCGCGTTCTTTCCACGGCCACGGCGCGTACGCGCGTCAGCCGCTCTTTTAATTTTCATTTTATTTATTTTCATCGCAGCGTAAAATTCGACGTGAATCTCGACCGAAGGAACCGAGAATTTTCTCCAGCCCGCCTCTGACTTAACGCTCGTCCACGGAATAAGTGGAAAATGAGGATGTAACGTGGGTAAAAGGTAAACGGCGTTGCGTGCGATTAAACGCGCTCGTCCAAAGCGGAACAATGTGGGTCGAAAGCGTGCGATGCGAATATAGTAAACGTTTGGTCGGAGGCGATGGAAATAGGAAGCAACGAGGGATCCGTTCGGTAATGCGCGTTTACATCGTCGATAGAAAGCGATATTACGATTTCCTCGTTTGGAAAAGTTGAAAGAAAAATTAAGCCAAGACGCTATATCGTATCCTGGCTGCAAGTTGAATGGAAATCACCTCACCGTATCAAAGGATCGCGCCGTACGATGCTCTAAATTACCTCGAAGACGCTGCAAATTACCTCGAACAATTACCTCGGCTCTTGCACGAAATCCGACGCGAGGATAACGAGCCGAGACTGTCGCTGATCAGCAGCCAGGTGTCGATGCGACGCGTATTTTAGAACGCCAAGAAAATATGCTTTCTAATTTTGTTCGACGGTGCGGAAGGATTGAACGAAACCCGCGCGACACTCTGCCCGGGTCACGCTGCAAGACTTACCTGTCGAAGGACTAACAAAGATCGAATCAACGTTTTTTCTTTTTTTCCGCAAAACGAAAGAAATCGCGAAAAATAACGAAATACGAAGGAGCCGAGTCATTTGTTGGACGACGACGGAGACAGCGTCGAAGCGACGTCGACGCTCGTGTCGCCGACCTACGACAAATTCAACGACACCCGGCGCCTCTTTACGCTCCGGCTATCAGTCTGGATCATTAATTTATTCCGACGAACAATGATTCACGTCGCGTGCCCACGCGACAGTGCGTACGCCGCAACGCGAACGAGTGGGGATAGAGTCCGGTAACAGGAACCGAAGTGTCGTAAAACTAATCTCCCAGATACAAATTACATAATCCTCGTCTGGTCGTCCCTCTTTCCCTCTCTATGTCTCTCTCTTTCTCTCACTCGCTCTCTCTCTCTCTTTTTCCCCAATAAATATCTCTCTGCGGACGTATGAATGGCCGTTCGTGCGCGACGTCCGACACATCATCGCTGACTCGTTTCTTTTCACTGTTTCCCCACCCCCGCTGTGCCTTGTTCCTCGTGTCGAACGTTTGCCAACACGGATATTTAAAATACGATGTTTCTTTCTTTCCTTTCTGCCTCTTCGAACCTCGTGTAAATGAACTTTCGTATCGAGCGCCGTTGACAACTCGAAACCGACGCCAAATAAACGGCGGTGGCTGTCCAAGTTCGATAGCGAGCCTCAAGACGCTCGTTAATTTCCAACATTCGTTTTAGGAAAATACGTATATAGCGTCGAGCTGTTCAACAACGCGTTTTCAAACAGCTTTTCTTTGGAATTTGGCTCGGGTTGTTGGTCGCATTTACGGCCAACTAACAGGCAGGCAGAGACAGAGAATATGTCCGACTCTGTCTGTAACTGTTATATATTTGAAAGGGATCGGTTGATCCCGTTTCTGTTGTTGTCAGCCGATCCTCGTAGATAGTTGGTTCCTAAAGAAGAAGGTTCCGCTCGTCGCGTTTCGTCCCGGGACTACCGGCGGACTCGTCGGTGAGGCAATGCCCGGTAGTCCCTGCCTTAGACGCAGAGGGCGTCTCGCTAATTGCGGTATATATTCTAACGCGGACCCAATTCGACCACTAGCGAGAACATCGTCCGATCGCTGTTGGTCCTCTGGTGGTAATCGCCAGCATGGTGTTACCGCGGGAGGTTTGTGCCGTCGTCGTTTCGTTCCTCGACCGTTTGGCGACGGATTGATCCGCCACATATTTTTGCGGAAGCTATCGAGGCTGTGAATCATTATATATCCAAGTAATTCGTCGATAATTCGTACGTTCGTTTAGACAAAAGACAATTTCAAGTTCCATGTAGAAACGACGATAATCGCATTTGTATACGTCGGAGTGAGAATTTTTCGTACGATAAACTTACCACGGGAAAAGACGCTAGTATCGCAAGCTTCCGCTCGCTCTCTCCCTCTCTGCATTAGAAAAGAAATGCGAAACAACGGCAGAAACTTCTGCGTGTGAAATTATTTGATCGTAACTTCTGTACCTTCCGCCAGTATCTCGATTGTTGCTTCTTGCATCGGGCTACGAATGTAAAATGTATGACGCAGCTTACTCCAAACCTTTCATTATCCTCCGATTATCCGGCTATCGATTGTCCACGCTCGTCCCGATCCGAATGACAGCGATTAATCGGCAAAAGAAATTTGTTGCCTCGTACTAGCTGGCGATATGGAGATCGAAGTTTATGGGGAACGATATCTTGCACCTTTAACGGTGATTCCACCTTAGCCCACTTTCCTTGCGATTTACGTGCGCACAATGTGGTCAGGATATATATCGTCGAGGTGGATCGAAGGTTAAAGGCGAACGATATTTGATGCATCTTTTAAACAGATTCGCGTGACGACGCGATCGGATGTGAGGCATTTTATGGCAGTTTCAATGCGCAAGTGGCAACGGAAACTTTTCTCTGTATTGTACGTAGCGTTCTACGTTCAACGTTGCTTCCACAACGGTGCTGTTCTTCGTTAGCAACGCGGCACAGTTTGCGTAGAATTGCACGTAGAATTTCGTAAGCCTCGGGAATCGAGGAGAAGGTTTCTCACCGGTTCGGCACAGTACGATCAACGCTGGAATTGCCGACAGTCGAGAGGAAGCTATTCCAAACCGATCACAACCAGTCAAAACAACTGGTCTTTAAACTAATACCAATAACGATAGCATATTTGTATGTTTATTTATTTATTACCTTTTTACAAAAGCAATCCCGTGTTACGTAGCAGGTGTCTCGTATTATTTACCCATCAGGGACCGTGATCCCTAAACAAACACGAGAAGGAGCACGTTTTATAAAATCGCAGAACCAGTCGTTTTCACTGGCGCGATACTTGTAGCGTTAATAACACACCGTCGGAAAATTGGCAAGAACACCGTGCGCATCCGCGTACAGTCCATAGTCCGAAAGACTTGATGGAAATCCGATCCAAGATATCGGCCGCTGTCGGAAGAAAGGGTGAATCATCGACGGAAAGCATCGTTGGCCGCTGTGGCTTTCGGTGCGGGACGAAAGCTAAGCGCCGGCCCCGTGGCGCATCCGCGGAGCTGGCTCCAAAAGCGGCAAAACCGTGGCAAAAGAGTGGCTGGAGACGACGATAAAAGCAGCAGGTCGCGCGCTCGTAAATAGAGCCGCGGGTCCATTCATGAGTTCGGCCAGCTCGCTCGTGCGTACACGTTGGAAAAGTCTTTTTCTCCGTGTATTTTACGGGAGGTCAGGGTTAAAGAGGCGGAAAGAGAGGCGAGCGGCGGAGTAGGTGGAGTAGGAAGAGGCGAAGCGAGACTCTGTTTTATGGGGCTACGATTCCTCTCCTTGCGCGGTACGTCGACCCTTCTGCCGGCTCAGAATTAATTGGTACCGGCATTTAGGTGAACCCGATCCGTCTCTCGTCCCAGTTGCGCTCCTCTTCGCGCCAATTTTCACTTTCATCCCCGTTGTTCTCGTCTCGAGTCCGCGGGAAAAATCTCCCACCTGCCACGCGTTTATCAGCGTGGAAATTTCTCTTCGATATACGATAGTCGTTGGTGTGTGCTGCACACGTTGCTGGCGTGTAGCAACTGGGTTAAGGATAACACGAGCGTAAAGCACGGAGGGATGTGTGAGAGGATCGAACGAGATAGCGCGCGATTAGAAAAATTGCGAGCGAGTCTCGCGTTTCTTGGCGGCGAGATCCAAATCCGATTAATCATTAGTATCGTTATGTAGCAATCGCTTTTCGTCATTAAGAGCCAAGCAACGCGTATGTAGATTGCCGTGATGTCGCGAACGCTTCGATTTCTTTCAATTGAGTAAAATTACGGAATCTGTGATACTCGTTTGACGCGTTAGGCGTCAAGCATTTATGCACGCGGTCTACTATAACGTTACGAACGCTTGAATTTCTTCGAATGGAACAAAGTTGTAGAATCTAAAAATAAAAGATATTACGTGGAACACATCGTCGGGAGAGAGAGAGAGAATTGGATGATTCAAATCGATCGGAAAAGATTGGAAATAAATAATTGCGATAGCGTGAATGTTGGCCGTTGATAATTTAATTTTGTAAGTTTAGTTTCATGTTTAGAAACTATATTCGTAAAACCAAGCCCGTTTTCTATGCCATCTGATACAAATAAATACGACGCGATATATAACAGTCGCTTGAATATTTATAGAACCTGTGATACGTATCGCGCGAAATATCGTAATAAACGAAAGAATTTCTAACAAGTGAAAATTTAAAAGTATAAGAATGTTGGGAATGCATGCAGCATGCAAAACTATGTGTACAAAATATCTAAAGCGAAATAGTCGTTGTAGTATACGCTTAGCAAGTGAAATTCTCATTCGAGTCTCTTTAGTTAGTGTCAATATTGAATTATAATTTCCGTATCGGAATATTGATAACGCTCGAGTATCGTCGATATAACGCGTATCAGAAATGAAGAAACATTTATCGTGATAGCAGAAAGTACGATGAAAAATGAACTAATGAGTTGGCCGGTAAAATACCACTTGAAGCGACGAGTGACAACAAAAATGAAAAGTTTTTCCTATTGTCGTATATAGAATGCGTGGATGAAAATTTTTATCAAGACTTCCATACGTCGAATCCAAAGGACAGATATCGACGATACCAATTTATCTCGTCGTGTGGTTGTTCTTTCTTTTTTTTCTTCGAAACATGTTGTTGTTTAACCATCATCGTAAAATTTATTTATACCATCATCCGTGCTAATGACACGTCTGTTTAGATTTACCGTAATGCTTAAGAGTAGGTGATCGTTAAACGATCGACGGTGATAATCATCGGACGAATTGATAAATTCGTATCCATTGTGCTCTCCTCGTTTAAATTATCCAACTTTCCTACGCGTACGTGCTACACGTGCATATTTATTATAGAAATATCGTGATTTAAAGCCTATAGCTTGTACGCAAAACGGGAAAATAAATACTATGGTCACTGTACTATAAATTTCCAGACTTGGCATTCCTGATAACACTGATCGATCACAACGCAACGTCATCAATTTGTAAATACATAATATATTCGTGTATGGTTGTTTCGAACAACTGTGTTACGAAATTATTCTCGGTGCAAACGATTCCTCTTCTTCTTTTCCTTTTTCTTTCTTCTCGCGCTGCGTAGAAATTTTGTTCCACTTTACTTTTCATTTCTTCGATAAACGGTATTCCGCAAACGGTATTGGCAATCGTTTAAAGCGACGTATTTGAGATAATTTTCAACTCAAAGACTCGGCAACAATCTTATCTCCGATAAAGATTTCCTTATCGTCCTTGTTACAATGATAAGACGCGATCGCGCTAGTTCTCTTCTTCGGTATAGTCCGTGCAACGTACACGTATAGCGAAGTCTTAAATTAAAGCATCAAGCAGCGGCACCGATTGATGCAACGGCGTCCAAGGTCGCACGCGGCATTCTATATTTTTCCACAGAGGCCGTATCAAATCCAAGATACGCATAAACTATTACATTTCTGATTCGAAATTTCCAAAGCTTCGCGTCCCTTGTACGATCAATGAAACTTCGCACGTGCGAACTACGACATTTCGCTTATTTCGTTAATTCGCTTTATACTGGGACCACCGCCTTTGAAACGATCGTGTTTCGCGAAATCTCTCGCAATTTCCTACAAGCACAAAGAATATATAGAATAGAATAATAATCTTCTGTCGTAACGACGATGCTTCTTTTACCTCATTAACGGCCAGCTGTTAAGAATTAATTAATCGCGAAACCGCGGGGTCGTCGACAAGGTTACATAAGCGGGATCCCCGCGGAATTACGCGATCGTCCGTGACAATGAGCAATTAATGAATAATAAGTTGCATCGCTTTTATCGATAGGTACATGTTGTTACTTGGCGAAACGCATGAATGAATGGTGGAGCGTGTACGCGCGCGCGTCTCATCGAGCCAGACCTGTGTCATGCGATCGCTTTGAATTCGTGTTACGTCGATCGTAAAGAATTAATAAATGTCTCCTATAATTATATGCATGCCGCCGCTCGTTCACGTTCAATGACACGGCCGGCCGTTCTCGTTCTCTTCTTTTTCCATATTTATTTTTCATTTATCACAGGCTGACTAATAACAGCGCCGCGGTGAGCAATGGCTTATTGATTTGCATAAATCTGATACCGATCGCGAGTTAACGTAGAGCTGCATTTATCTGAATTTGTGGAAGAGCAGCTCGTACGCGATAATAATTCGAACGAAGGATCCAAGTTCTTGCACGGAATTAATATCATCAGGCAAGTTTTCCAACTTTCAAATTCATACTTTTACGACGATAATTAAAGGACGCGGGCTACGTTCTCAAAAGATTTCTCCTCTTTTCGTACAGCTAATTGCACACCATTAACAAGTAAAACCAACGGAACAGATATTCGTAAATGCACGTCCTACCTACCTGCCTTCGTCTATGGGACGCTAAGGATTTTCTATTTTTGAATTTTCTGTCCTTCTACCGAAGAACTTTCTGCACAGACAACCCTCGGTAGACGTCCCGTCGTAAATTCTATTGTTCCGTGAAACCTTATTTTATGATCCTAATTTTTCGAAAAGATCGTCCCATTCTGAACGTACTTGGCATTTCGACATTTTCCACTGGCCCGGTATTTACGAAATTCGTAAACGATCCAAGTGTTCGTAGGCGAACATTTTCGGACGTACGAGCACCTACTCTGCTCAAGTTTCTTTTAAGTTTTTTTTAATTATTTTATTTGTGCTTTACAATTTGTCCAGAAGGACATTTGGTAAATTGTTATATCTGTAGAGTATAGCATGTAAGTGGCTACCCCCATCAATGGGGTACCATCTTCGTGTTTGCTAGGTCATATCCTTTGTGCACTCTACTCAAGTGTCCGGAATTATCCATTCCATTTTTACATAGCCTGTATGATGTACGCCGTAATCTGTTTATATGGAGCCATCGAACGAACAAAGAGTCGAATCTGGAGACCGGGCCTATTATGTAAACACGATGTTCACTCGGTCAATAACCGAGTCGAAGTTGCCAGGCTTCCTACCGGGCTAATCCGAAACGGTTCGGTCCGAATTAATTCGTGGCACTTGCTCGTAAAGCGGAAGGGATCGCCGGTCGAAGAGGAACGGAGGATCTTATTGCCGATCTTTATCGATACCCACGATCGGAATCCGTAATGAGGATCCGATCGTCGCTATTAGCGTGACCGCCCTTTTGAACGGCGCCGCACCGCGGGCCATTTTCTTCCTCTTATTCCTGGCTGGCTAGAGTCCTTCCGTATTAATGCTGCTGGCCACGATCCTGCGTCAAATTTATAGTCGTCGGCCCACGCGCGATGTTATAAACCGTGAGAGTCTGAACTGTGGCGGATCTTGACGCCTGCGAGAAGCACAAATTTTCTATCTATTCTGGTACTTAATTGGCGTGCTTCGGCGACCAGTTTGTTCGGTCGTTCAACTTTCTGCCGATTAGCCGCATATCGCGATTAATTGCGATCTCGTGTCTGGAGGGAAGGTCGAAAGGCGAGAGAATAATCTCTACGTGAATGAACGTTTCGAAGATGGTCGTAGCCGATGCGGACAATGAAGAAACAGAGATCTTGGGATATATTTACTTTCGAAGGTGAAAAATTCGCGCGACGATACGGTATATCTGTCCACCTACGGGACGAAGATAATATATACGAAGTGACGATGACAGCGATGGAAAAACAAATGATCTGTTCTCATTTCTTCAATTATATTCCGTATCCTTTATACCTTCGAATGTACGTACTTCGTGAATATTCTTCGTGAATTTTTCGATCGCAAGAGATACGAGCGATGGCCGCTTCTCAGGCTGACGAGTGTTTTACTTAACGCGGTAATCTTAGCATTAACGTTGAACGTACCCATCTGTAGACTATAACATCGCGAGATAATAACTCAGGGCGGGTACGATGTATACGAAAGTCACGTGCACGCACGAGTTGTCAAATTAGTTGATTAACTTACACTTACACCTGTCGATGTCGTCCGGATGTCACCGTAGAACCGAACGTGTGTTAACAGGTGTTTTTAACTCGGCCGTGCGAAACGCTTCCAGCTGCTGGCTGCCCGCTATTCGATAACAACGCGAATTCGAAGGATTTTCGATAGATCGCGACTGGCTGTCTCAGTTGATCAAACAAGGAGCAACAGAACTTGCAAGAGCACCGTGTAAACCGATATAATGGCGCGGTATGCAACCGCGGAAATTTTCGTTAACCGTAAATATCCGGCTTGAACAGGCGAGAGAACGATATGTATCTTATAATAATCCTTACAGAAACGGACTATGTTTTGTTTCGATTAACGCGTAAGAGAACCGTATTGACGCTAATTATCGGTTAATTATATAATATAATATATATATTTTTTTCTTTGATATGTATATACATAAAGGAATGATAATTGTGAAAAACTTAGTCTTTCCGTTGCCCGTGAAAACGAAAATCAAATGCATCGAGGTTTTAACAATTAATTACGATAATTGATTACGTAATACCGATAATGATATTATTTAATTATAATTTTATACCTTTGGCATTCGTTAGCTCGCGCGGATGCGATTAAACGACCGGATTTTAGATTTTGTTCGTCAGAAGTCACGCTTCCTGAGTTTTTCCAGCTTTTTCGTTCGTCGCCTGGTCGCGATAGATACGCGAAATTATTCGAATACGGTGTTGATTAGGTTGATTGATAAATTTACGTAACAGGGGACGAAATAGGAGAGAAAATAACGCGCGAGAAAAATAGTCGATGGCGTATGGTGTATGTAAGAAATCCAAAGTTTGAGTATTATCCGAATTTTCAAGAAGTTTATGAATAAACAGCGTTGTCGTATAATAGATAAATTAATTGCCGGCGCGTACAAGTCAAGTCAAGTAAACGATAAAAAGCGTCAACCAGAGAGAAATCGAAGAACGTTGAAAAAGAGATTTAAGGATGAGAGAAATGCGGCCGAGGAGCAACTTCCGGTTGCATGGGAACAGCGGGAAAACTGTCCCGACTTTCCAAGCATCCTCGGTCGCTGCACTGCTAACGTAACACGATTTTCCTGGATGCTTTTTCGACACACTTAGATACTTCCGCGAGACTTGTAACATAAACACCTTTAAACTTGCAATTTATCAACATTCCGTTGCTTTTACCTTGGAAAGTAATCGGCTGCCTGTTACCTGTAGTACTCTAAATTCAATACCATCGTAATTATAATTGCCTAAAGAGATTAACATACCTAATACGTTGCCCGATTTAATTCTGCGTTAAAAGTATCAAATTATACGGAATAAGTATAGAAATTGCATTATTCGTTCTTGCGGAATATATAATAACAGATCTAAGATATCACGCGTACAATAAAATAATTTCTAATGCGATGTATAACAGTGCAAATGAATCTACGCTGTATCACTAAAGACAGAAGTTTTCGTTCTCCTGAAAGATGTTATAAAAGAAGTGCATATATGGATGGGATCGTTCGTTCTTGAAATACAGCTCTAAAACGTATAAGATAATTTCTAATTTTCTAATATCGTCCGTAACAGTTGAAAAGAAGAAACTTACGGCGCGTGCTATTAAACGATTAACGTTAAACGTTAAACCGTAACGACGAAAGACGTACGAAGATTGCAGGAACAGTTTTTACAGTACAGTTGCAAAACGACGATAAAACGATCCCTAATTCCGAACAAAATAATGGCAGAAAGGTCATCGCATCGAGATATTTTCTGCGGTTGCTGAAATTATCTTTCCCCTGTCTGCGAAAAGAAAACCGCCCGAAGGTGCTTCTAGAATCGAGGCCGGAAGTGCACAGAAGTCGCAGCTTTCGAAGACGATCGTAAAACGCCCCACGAGTTCCTCGATGTTTCCTTATCCCCACCGCGAGTACCATCGACGTCTAGTTCCCATTCTGTTCTTAGATGAGAAAGTTTAGTAATCATATCAAAGGAAAGTTCGGACCAATTTTGACATCATTTTATCATCGGTACTGTAAAAAAGAGTTTAAAAGAGAAACCACGAGAGGCAAAGGATCGTAATCAAAAGTGGGAAAACCGATACGTAAATATCGATGTCCATTAGAAGAGGAGTCATGGGCGTGATGAAATTTATTTAGTACAAATTTCGATGCTACCCCGCTGATTTATTATTTTCTAATTATATTATGGGAAATCTTTAAATACCTCGTTAATAGAAATTTATAGAAATCCGCGATCTTACCGGCAAGATAAAACATCGAATGAAATACAATTTGCTTGAATACTCCAATAAATGTAACAAGTAGCTGTTTTGACGCTAATGTGATATATAGTTTTCACGGAAAAGACTATCCGCTGAACTATTGAAACATCATAAAATACAAGAGCAGGATCGTAGACGCTTCTCAAATCAACTGGAATCAACTTTTGAAGCCAGCGACGTGGTCTCGTAGATACGCAAGCGGTTCGTAATGTTCAAATACGGCTTGCTTACGTCGTCGTGGCCTCGTCCAGAGAGCAAGGACATTCATTGGCCACAATTCATCTGTCGCGCGATGCTCGACCAATCGTAAACCCGACTAGCGCTTTACTTCCGTCGTGAAGCCACGCGTTCGACTGTCCTCGGTCCTCGTGCACGTTGACCGTCGTCGTCGCCGTACAGGTATTACGTTTACACGTATGTATATTCGCTTGCATACGGCGGTGCACGCGAGTGAGCGGGTTTAAACGGTTGGTACGCGCTCGTTTCCGCGGTCAGAATCATTGGCGCATTCTCGCGCCGGCAATAAGCCGCCAGTTAAAACTCCTCCTTCCCACTCTCCTACGATGTTCCCATCCCTCTCTTTCCTTCGGTAGCTGTTCGTTCCGCGGCGTTAAAATCGCCCGACGACGACATCAACAATAACAAACGGCATCAAGCATAACGAGACACGCGACAATTCGACGAAACATTCGCCGGACTCTCCCTTCTTCGATCGACGTAAAGAGTATTGAATCTCGGCGGCACCGGATGAAACGAGTCGTCACGGTCGGCGGTTCGATCTCTCCGAAAACAACGATCTCTGCCTGACCGACCGACTTGTCGTCAGACTCGTCGTTGTCAATCACGAACGGGACGAGAAGAAACTCGCGACGTCTTTCTTACGAATTCTCGCTTGGAGAAATTCCACTGCCTTGATCCTCGTTCGCGAAGCCAAGGAAATCGATCGAAATTCAAGTTATAGACGTATAGGGACTTTCACGCGCGTAACGACAAGTCGAAGTTCCCTCTCTGTCTGTGGAAAAGCGCTGCTAACTCTTAGATACAGACATATATACGTAAGTAGACACCCGAGCAACAATGAAGGGAGAAAGAAGTTTGCTCCTCGTGGCGAGGAGGAGGAAGACATTTTCACCGCGCCTTCACGGAGAAAACGACTTCGCTTAGAACTGCCTCGCCGACGGCTGTGGCCGTCGCGCGATACGCCGCCGTACGCTCCTCGCACAGCCTCGAGCACGCTCTCCCCTCGGGCTGTTTACGGAATGTCGCGCAAAATTCCCGAAATTAACCGGCCTACCGGGCAACAGCGATCGACGATCGATGCGCCGGTTTGCGCGCCGTTGTTTCGCGATCGAAGCGTCCCGATGATGCGGCCCGTTTACCCGATACCGAATAAAAATGTTCGCGGTGAATTTTCTTAGGCTGCTTGCCGTATGGAAGGTGGCGCGCGGTATCCGTGCGGCGTTGTCTGCCGCTCGTTGCTGGCTCGCAAGAGCCGAGGCCTTCGAGCGCTCTTACGCTGCTCGCCGTATACAGGCTGACAGTCAGTGGCGGGTTTCGAAGCTAACGGCGTTGGGCAGACTCCCTCGTACTCGGGGGCCCCGGTGTCTACGAGTTCCCCGTTTCGTAGCCTCGAAATCGAAATCGAGCCACGGTTTCCACTGCGTGTATCGAACGCTTGAATTATTTCTGTATTTACAATCGCGCTAAAAATATTACAGTTTCTCGCTCGTAAATAATTTTACACGTTCGTTATGCGACCATTGGAAAATATTTTTTACGCGTATAATTTTTATATTTCTGCTTATGCGTGTACGTGATTACGTTTTAAATATATCGAATCGAACGATGCGGTCGTTTTGATAAATCGCTGACTTTTAGGAAATGGCAGCAAATTTTCAGATTATCGTATTACAGACTGGGGCACGGAATTGTACGATACAGTTGGATGGTTTTTAGTTAGGACTTTATATCATTCGATAGTATATGATTCGGCCGCAACGACGTAAGAAACTTGCTGATAAACGACGCCAGAAGTGCGAGCTTCGCGAAATAGTTCCCGGTAGTACCTATCGAATGGCCTAAGTCGTTTTGAGTTTTTGCGCCGGATCAAATTTTTCATCGTAGCTCAATCCATTCTCCCGTAACTTTCATCGAGCGGGACCAGGCTATCGTGCACTTTCTCGCGCAGAACAATTTTTCACGTCGGTGTTAGTGCAAACAGTTTTATATGAAAAAAAAAAAAAAAAATGAAAACACCTCGTTTGCGACAAACGTCTTGTTGTACGTAATTAGACAAAATTTAAACTGATTCTATGATAGAGACGAAAACGGAATATTTAATGAATTGAGTATAAATGTACAGGGTCTTCAAATTTATATACACACATAGACTTTAAATACCTTAATGTCGTATCCTCATCGTATCCTTTCTTTGGCAAGGCTTTAAGGGCACGTGGCCTTTCCCCTTCCCCTTCCCCCCTTCCCCCTTCCCTCTCGTGTTTTCCGCCTTGAACAAGTGCGTTCCACCTATGCTAGTTAGTTTTTGTGGTTTTTTAATGTCACACACGCATCATAAATCAGAATATAAATCAGGTTATATAAAAGCATTGATCACATTTCAAAATCATACATTTAAACAATGAATTTCCTTTGTATGAGCAACCTGAATGGCATAAACAATCCGAGGATATTCAATATCAATTATACAATTAATTTACGTGGCGTGAATAGAACGCACCCTTCCGCCCGTACGAAATCTACCACCGGTCGAATGTCGACAATATGCTGTTCGCTTTTCGATGTACAATGGCTTTTAAAAATAATTTATTGAATTCGAAATCCAATCGGTCGGCGTAGTAAATCATTGAAACGCGCAGAACTATTTTAATTTTCTCACGCGTATTTTGATAGATATATCGAAACAATTTAGCTAACGCTCTAATGGATTCGTATTGTCGGAGGCGGCGCCGTTGCGCATGAAAAAAAAAAAAAAAAGAAAAAAAAATTATTCGATGGAACATCTAAATCATCGGTATGATCGCGCGTCGATATTCATGAAATTCATTCCGCATGATTTTGTATGAACAAAATATACACAATGGCGCGTGTTACTTCGACAACACGCGGACAACCGGTAGCGTGTAAAAATAAATTCTGAAACTTTCTTCGCGAACATTAAAGTACCCGCCACGCTCCCGTTATTACAACTTTACAAGCTGGAGAATAGCCAGGACCCTTTAATTTACGTTCATTCAAGAGGTGATCTTTTCCTCAATTTTTCTTTTCTTTTTTCTTTTTCTCTGTTTCTTTCTCTCGCCGACATTAGGAAATATCAATTTCCTACGATATAATAATAATGTAACGTAAAACCCTACGCGTAGTATATACGTTATATAACGATCGATACGAATCAAAAATAATTCAGTTTGTTTTAACAAAAGTTAGGATAGCAGAAAGTCAGTAGGAGCAATTTTATTTTTACGCTATTTCCCTACTTCGGTGTAATTCGCAGCGTGGATACGTTGATTTTTTTTTCTTTTTTTTGATACAGAAAAGACGTAAGTTTTATGTAAGAAGATAGAGTAGCAAGCGATTCGAAGAAGATAGACGCGAGGAGAAGTAGAGGGTTCGACGCGACGTGGCTACGACACTGTGTGCCGTGCCGTCGTGCTAGAGTGCAGGTGGGCCGAAGTTCGACGGAAACAGTCGAGCGCTCACTCGGGGGAAAACCGAGCGGCGGTACACGACGAGTACTGTTGTCAGAGTATTCAGTAATGCTTTGCATGGCCAACCAGTCACTAGTGGGCTCGTCGGTGAGAGTCGTGTCGTTCACTCGAAGTGATCGTGTGGTGTTACTCGACGAGCTAGACAGGCGGTATTCTGAAACGTGAAGCACAAGCGCACGGCGACGAATGTATCCGCAATCGTGAGAGTGCATTTCGTGAGACTGTGAGAGAGAAAACGAACAGAGCGTATTCACGGAGCGTGCACCGACGGCGGAGCTTCGATTTCACGTACTATTTCTTCACTGAAAACAAAAAACCATTGCGCTACACTGTGTATGGTACACGAGCGATCCAAGATGCTGTCGTCAGTGCTAGCGAAATAATAATGTGGTGCGACGTTAGTCAGGTGAGTGAAAAGTGCTACGTCAGTTTCTTTTTCTTTTTTCTCCAACAATTTTTTTTTCCCCCCTTTCGAAAACTGTGCCGGCCTGTGTTCGCCTGCCTCTAACGTTCTTGTGCGGCCAGCCAAGAGAGCGTTACGACGTGAACACGACATCACAACGGCTACGAGGTGGTTGTGTGTCGTTTGCTGTGAAAAATTTAAACGTTGCTCGGTTCCTCGAGTTCGGTGTTCGTTACGCGAAGGGACTTTATCCTCGTTTCGCCGCGACGTTTCTCAGCCATCGAACGAGAGCCGTGTATCTCAACCGTGCCTTGGTACATTCAGTGGTTCGTTCAGTGTGTGATTTTTCTGTCTCGTCGACGGATACCTCGGATATACGATTCGTTACACGCAACTCTGACCATCGAAGAGAACGTCTCCTCGTCCCGCAGCGACGAGCGCAACTTGCAATTGAAAGTTAACCTCTCGTAACGCCTTGAAAGGCTGGCGCACACGAACGGCAGACACGGCGATGAATCTCCGTGGAAACTATTTTATCACCTAGCCTCTGCGATTTCTTCTCGTCCTGTGTGTGATCGTACAAATCGATCGGAAATATTGCATCAACCGGTATAATCACGCTGCGAAACCGTGTTAATCGGCCGTCGGCTGCGAGTCATTGAATCGTACCGGGCATTCTCAAGTGCTAAGAAAAACCATAAACACACGTTCGTTGATTCTTTTTTCGTGCGTCGACGTCGAAATCGATACAAATAATCGCCGCGAATTTTTTCATCGTGTTTCGTCATCTCTCTCTCTCTCTCTCTCTCTCTCTCTCTCTTCCTCCCTCTCTCACTCTCTCCCTCTCTCTCTCTCTCTCGCTCTCTGTCGGAGCATAACATTAGGAAACTCTGTGTACGTGAGAATCGGCGAGGTTTCACGTCGTCGACGCTATTTCCACTATGGTGTAGAAATTGATACAGCGGCGGATCAACGTCGTGCCGAAGTGTCAGATTTGACGCGTGGTAACCTCGTGTTCAGTAGTTTGAATTCGAAGCGATCCCGCGTTTCCTTGGGCTTGGGGACGAGCGGCGGAGGGAGCAGGAGGGTATAGAGGCGGCAGCAGCAGCAGCAGCAGCAGCAGCAGCAGCGGCGGCGGAGCAGAGTAAGAGGAGGTTGGGGGTGGAGAGGTGGAGGAGGTAGGACGGCGGCCGCGATGCTGGGTGGCGTAGTTAGGATGGCGAGAGGTGGGGAACGGTCGAGGTGGCTGTGGTAACGACGGTGGGTCGTGGGTCGCTACGCGCGGAGAGGGGGGGCAGCGTAACGAGCGAGAGAGAAAGAAGCAGCGATAGGGAAGGAATAAGAGCACGAAGGAGAAACGTGTATATATACATATATATATATATATATGTGTGTGTGTGTATATATATATATACACACGCGCGATATGAGAGACGAAGAAAGAGTTCTCGATAAAGAGAGAGAGCGAGATAGAGAAAGGTGACCGGAGGCTCCGAGGCTGGTGGCTGCCTCTTCTTTACTTGGCCAGCGCTGTGGAGGAAACCTAGCGTCGCCTGTGCGTCGCGAGGAGCAAGGAGAAGGGTACGACGTTCACTAAGCAGCGGGCAAGGGGGGAAAGGGGTACGATTATGACCAACCATCAAGGGGGCAACGTCGTCATGGTTACCGCGACGACAACAACCCGACTCTGTTCTAAGGGATGTTTTTAAAAGCATATATTTACCTTTGCTCTTTTTCTCTCTCACCGATCGCGTGGAGGCGATAGGAACGACTAGTTTTTTCCTTTTTCACTCGCCGAATGTACGTAATGCGTTTGATGGCCCGGTTTCGTTCGATCAGCCGAACGACCGTAACCTCTTTCGAAACTGTATTCGTCCGTATTTCCAACCGCTGGATCGTCGTCGAAATTCAAGAAGAAACGTATTTCGTCGTCATGGCACAGAGAATTTGTAAAAATCGTACTTTAACGCGAGAGTATCTTCGTCTTCTGGCCGCCTTATTGGTCATAGCCGGAGCACAGAACATTCAGTGTGGATCGGTTAGATGGCTATGCGATATATCTCTGTGGTGGTTTGGTTTTTCCCACAAGCTACGAATATGCTCTAAAATGGTCCGTGTTAGTGAAATGCCAATGCGTGATAGGCGTATCTCGAGAAACAGCCGAGTTCGCGTGACGACCGCGCTCTGTCCGACGGTGGTGACAAAACCGGTCGAATCTGTGACTTCAGCGTTCTTGATACCTTTATCGTTTTATTATTCAGCAGGAAGTGCGTCGTAAGAATTTCTTCGTCTTTGGATCGTACTGTATTCAGAGACATCTTGGCGACGTGATCTTTCCGCAAATTTCTAGTTATTTCTACTGATCTCTGTTCGTATACGAAAGGGTATCCTTCTCACCTTGCAATCCTTGGAATATTTTCACGTCGAATTTCAATAATTCATAGAATATACGAGAACTTATGCACAATGTACTACGATTTTACGTATTTTTGAGGTTATCCCACGTCCAGTGCGATTGAGAGTGTGTACGATCGAACGCGTCCGTCGGACAGTGTCACACGACAGTTCTACCAACTGTTTGTTCAATCGAAACGAAAAAATCCTCGCGTTTTCGCGAATGTTTCTATTGTGATAATTTTTTTCTTTTTTGTCAACGATTGAAGGAAAGCTCTAGCAGAGATTCCAAAGATATCGGCAGAGGATAGTAACGTCTTTGCTAGTGACAGATAGTGCTTGGTACAGTTATGTAAGTGAGATATTTTCTTTCGATACGCTCGACCGATCGATCGACTAAAACTGACGCGTAATCTCGACGACGGACATGGTCAAGAAATCGATCGATTATTTGTGCGAAGGGATAACGTTTTCTTGTCGTTTCCGCGAACAACTCGGCTTTCTTATTCTCCGTGGAAAAATCCAAATTAATGGAAGATATTAGTCACGCAGAAACAACAACTAACTTCGATCGCGATTAAAGAATCGTTCGACTTTTATGCATCGGAGTAGCGTTTTCTTGTTATTTTCGAAGGTTTACACGGCCATCTTGCACCTACATCTGATTCTCAGACGTTACAATCTTCAGTATCTCGGTTCAATTATTCGATAATTCTACGAATCAACCGCTTTGTTTTTTTTTTACTCAAAGTGTATCGTTATCTCCTCGGATGCAAATTCAAACGACTATTTTTTTATTTTTCTGAGACAAATGCGTACTGCGTTATAAGGTTGATTATTCGTGGAAGAATTTTCCATAAACTCGCAATTACACATGTTCATCCTAGGGAATTATACATTTCGGAATCACACACCTGTGTCTCTCAACTAACCCTTTCGTTCTCATGATAGTCGTACAGCTACATACATATTTAAAATAACGAAGTAGAATGTTACTCTTAATCATTATATTTCATATACTCGTTGATCATTGTAACGTTTCTAGTCGTCAGAATGTTCGTACGAGTTTCTTATTTCTCACACGACATACAGACAAATTTCTGACATTTGCTTTGTAACCAAAATGTCTCTCCAAGTGCTCTACGTCCATAATTAATTAATTAATTAATTTCCTCCCATTTATTAATGCAAATGATGCAATTTTTTTTTTTTTTTTTTTTGCTAACATAACACAACCAACGCGATACCTCACGTCGTACAAGATATATTTTTCATAAAGTACGTAGATATTTCTAGGTTATGCGATATCGTAGATCGAATGCACAAAGATCAATGACCGGAACGGTCGGCTAAAGTAAAATTTCTGGCACGTCGTGTTTAAAATAAAATCGTACTTGCCAGAAACTCTTCAACCTGGCCAAGATTCGTGCGAATTCGAGTAGAACAGACTCGTAAAGTGATCCTGTTGTTGGTCAGCTCGAACTTAGCGCCATCACACGGGACAGAAATCGTCTTCTCGCGACAACTACATAAAGCGACACGACGGTGTTCTATGTTACGTCGTTTTACCATTGCCGCGAAAAGTTACCTTTGAGAGACTGCGATACCTTTTTCTACGATGGTAGATTAATATCGACTGTGTTCGCAAGCGGTTTTCACGGATTTCTAACGACATCAAACGAACATTCGATAATAGCAAGACGAAAACAGACCACCTGCGCGTAGAAACTCCGTCAAAACAGTTTTACGTCGAAAAATATAGTCTGCAGTAGTATCGTTCGCTGCTCGGTACTACTCTGTGGCCAACAGCTTTTGAAAATAGCGATCTAGCGCACGCTTGTCGGATTATTCGACGAGCGAAGAGTAATCGTAGATTACGCACTCGTCTGTCGTAATTGTACAGATTCCTAATTTACGACACTCGGTTTGTTATCGCACTGTTTCCGCTTCTGTGAGATAAAACGTCGATCGAAAGCACCGGATGCAGACAGGTCGTACGGATGATTTGCTTAAACCGACGAACGCCGATCGAGGGCCGAACACGCGCTTCTTCCAGCGTATTATCGCTCGATCAAATCGCCTACGGTGAACGTTCTGAAGGGGATCGGTTGATCCCGCTTCCACAGTTGTGTTGTTGTCGGCCGATCCTCGTAGATGGTTCCTAAAGAAGAAGGTTCGTCGCGTTTCGTCCCTGCCTTAGACGCAGAGGGCATCTCGCTAATTGCGGTATATATTCTAACGCGGATCCAATTCGACCACTAGCGAGAAATTCGTTCAATCGACCGTTGGCCCTCTGGTGGCGATCGCCAGCCTGGTGTTGCCGTGGGAGATTTGTGCCGTCGTCGTTTCGTTCCTTGACCGTTTGGCGACCGAGGCTGCTTGATCCGCCACAGTTCTTCTTGCTTTACTTTAGCCGGTGCCTGATTTGACGTAATCCGACCGTCCCGCTCGAGCTTAAACACGATCTAGGTATCGAAGCTCGGTCTCGGATCGGTTTGCGATTGCTATGTACAATTTCTATGCCCAAACTCGTAAAATCACTGCAATAGGTGCACTAGTTGAGGGACCTTGCTGCGTTGTCCTAAGTTGGGACACTCGAGCAGCGGAATACGCGCGCATCTCCGCTGTAACTTGGCGCGTTACCTTGAAATCGCAAAAGCTTAACCAGCTGGAGGATCGGTCGCGATCGGTGCTAACCACTGGGTGGAAGATTTTCAACGGGCAAAGGACAAAGACTGGTAGCAAGCGGGGAACACGGCGTGTGCCGCGAGCACCGGCGGCATAAAGCGGAGTCCAAGTTTCCCCCGTTACCCTCCTTGGTCGGCCTGGCCTCCAGCAGCTACTCCTCCTCCGCCTCCTCGTCCTCCTGCGGCGCATCGAGCCGCTCACCCACCATCACGGGCCATTAACGAGAGAGTTATCGACGCGCGATCTGTCAATAGGCTTCTCCCATTCATAAATTCGCCCGGCGTGTGGCGGCCGCATAGTTTTGCCGCGAAAACCACGTGGCGGCGGTGGCGCGCAACGTCCTCTCCGTCGAGCTGCACCGCAACGAGCCGAGGCTCTACTACGTGATTTACGGGCCGCGTCCCCGTTTTAAATGCATGCAGAGTAACCGTGCGTATGCACGTCCTTCTCTGTCTCTCTGTATCGCCGGCTCTTCCACCTTCCCAATCTTCTCCTCTCTGTCTCTGTCTCTGTCTTTGTCCGTGTCGTTGCATCGCGTAATCTGTTGGTTCCTTTGTGCGCCAATCCGTTTACGTATGCGCAACGTGCGAGCGAAACGAGATCTACCGAGAAGCCGCTCACACGCGCGTTTTTCTTCCGCCTCTCGCGATTCCAGTCGAGTCCAGTGTCGCGTTTGTTTAGGTTTCATAGGATCGCAATTTGCAAAACACGCTGCGACGTACCGGCGAGTGAAAATGCGGATCGTCGATCACATTCGGCGGTCGCCTTGGTATCGGGACGTTTGTCTCTCGTAGGATCGACGCGCTCGCTTCGCCAGAGTTTGAGACACTCGTCGGTCGACGTAGCAGCAACTTGCACGTCAGTTGGAAATATTTCCACGGTCTCGCGTGATTGCGAACGTAGAAAATTGGCTTGAAAGGAAGAGTCTCTTCGATCCTCGCGTCTGATCTTATCTCGGCCGATTATAGTCGGTAGCTGTAGCAGGTAGTTGTCGATAGAAAGCATAGTTAACGTTGACGAAGCGTTAATAAAAGAAAAATAATGAAAGATGCGCGACACGATCCACGCAGACAACAGTTGACTAACTCGAAGTAGTTTTGTCTGACAAAAACGATAGCTGACGTTAATCAGCACGAGACAGAAATGATCCAAGGTACATGAAAGTTACTCGTAGGAAAACTGACGAGTCTGTCCGATGTAGGTTTACGCGATGCCAGCTAAATAGCACCGTAACAAATGTTACGGATAAACGTGCGATTTTGTATATTCCTCGCGCACAGTTTCAATTCGCCCGATCGCGCTTGCGGCCAGAAGCAGAGAAATCACAACGGGGAAACGTTCTTGCGACACAGTGTTGAGGATACGAGGAAGATACGAATATTTTCATCGGCGCGATAACGCGCGTGGAATAAAAAAGGCGATTGGGTTAGTTAGCGCGAGGTTCGATTTCCTCGTTTCACAAATTGGTCTGGAACGCGCGCAAACGCAAATTTCCTCGCGCAACAAGGGACGACGAAGGATAAGGATAACAGGTTTTTCGGCTTCGAGAGTCAACGAGATCGTTGTCGATGAAATTCGCTTTTCAAGACGCTTCTTAATCCATGTAAAGACCGAAACATCGGTTGACTTACGTGGAACGAGGATTGACGGTGAAAAACCTGGTTACCGCGAAGGTTTGACGTTGCGTGGAATATTCTCGAGGGATTAGGACATCCGCGTTTCTCGTGAAAAATTATTCTCACAATTTGGACGCAAACACGAGCAAGCAGGAAATTTCCTCGCAACGGATTATGACAAAGATAAGGATAACAATGGACATCGTTTTTCGCTTCTAAATTCAAGGAGACCGACGCGACCACATTCGTTATCGAGATATTATTATCGTTGCTATTACCTGCATTTCGTTATTTTGCGTCTCACCTTGCGGTAATTCTGATCGTTTACGAGGCAGAAAGAAAGTCATTGGCGTTTCCTCGAGATATCCATCCTGCCATCGTCTTATCGCCGTCAGTTCCTGCAACCGACTTCGAACGCTCTTATATATCGCTTTACGTTACACAGCGAGATAAACAAACTGAGTTTATAACCACGATGGGTGACACTCGACTGTCAGCGATTAGTCGTTTAATCGGTCGTCGATCGTCTCGTTCATATATCCTGGCGTTACGTTACGATGCCATTCAGTGCCAAGCAGTCTGGCGAGAGAAAACAGTCGCAAGATTGCTGGAAACGCAGCCTCGACAGCGTTCGCGATAAGATGCCGCGTGGACGAACGCCGAGCAGAGGGAAACTCGGTACATTTCCACGTACAACTGCGGTATCCCCAGAGACTTTGGTAAAAGTCGAGAGAGTCTTGAGACTCAAGTTCGTGGATTCGTTTGTCGGTGAGCGTGTACGGTTAGCTCGGTTCTTGTCCACTTGCCTCGACGTAAACTCCTATCACGCGAACGAAAAATCATACGTCGCCCAGAGTCGGTGTATTTTTATTATACCAGCTGTTGTTTCACGTCGCGTTTGCGTTGTACGAGTCGTAGCTCTAGCTGCTCCAGTCCCAGATTCCAAGTAAATGGAGAGTCGTAGTATGCTCTATTTCTTCGAACCTTTGCGCGGCCAACCGAAATGACGCGGTTCGTCCCAAGTTCACAGTTTGCGATGTAAAAGCGCAAGGAAAATGGAAATCCTCCGGCGGTTTCTCTACGATATTCTTCGTTAAAGCGCGATACGTCGTGGAAGGAAACGCGGAAGGAGAAACCAGATGATATAAATTAGAGTCGATCGACAATTTTTGGAAAAGTCTCGTGCGAATATGCTTGCGCCGAGATCGCGTCCGCGGTTCCATGCGAATCACCAGATGCAGAATCGATATCCGAATTGAACGAGCGGATTGAAAGCGCCACAGGAAGTTAAACATAGAAGGAAGATACGGAATTACGCGATACGTTGAAGCGAAGCCTCTTTGTTCCTATACTTTAGGCCGTATTTTAGCGTTAACTGATCTTTATCTACCGATACGATGGGATACTCGTTACGTAACGAGTGGAATAGGATCAATTTAATATTTCGAATTGGTCATTGTAAGAGCACGATGATCGCAGTTGATGGATAACTCGAATGACCGTCGAGAGATACCATAAGGGCTTACGTCTATATCGATCCACGTTCGATACGAGAATCAAATTCCATAGAAAATCCTCGCTGGTTGTGTAACTTCAAATTTACCTACAAAGATGTGTTACTCTTTTCTATTTTCTCAGTTCAAACGGTTTACTTGCTGCGATTATCCTTTCCCGATCTTCGCGTCAAATCGGCGAGTTCCGATTAAATTCGAAGGGGATCGGTTGATCCCGCTTCCACAGTTGTGTTGTTGTCGGCCGATCCTCGTAGATGGTTCCTAAAGAAGAAGGTTCGTCGCGTTTCGTCCCTGCCTTAGACGCAGAGGGCATCTCGCTAATTGCGGTATATATTCTAACGCGGATCCAATTCGACCACTAGCGAGAAATTCGTCCAATCGCCGTTGGCCCTCTGGTGGCGATCGCCAGCCTGGCGTTGCCGTGGGAGGTTTGTGCCGTCGTCGTTTCGTTCCTCGACCGTTTGGCGACCGAGGCTGCTTGATCCGCCACAAATTCAACATGTTCGAAACGTCAGCTGCGAATCTCGCTCTGACCAATTCTTTCTCTGCATTCGCGTACGCGAAACCCGTGGAAACCTCGAGTTCCAGTTTCCCAATTTAAAAATCTCAATTTTAATGTAAAACACGAGCCACGCGAAACGGACAACGCCTCGGCGATCTCTCGAGTCGTACGACGAAGCTGCGGTGCAGACACCCGAGTAACGAGTTCTCCTGGTTCACGTGTTTCCGAGCGAACGAAGAAACGCGACTACGATTCCTTTCGCGTGATACACGGCTTATGGAAAAAAAGCTCACGAGACGAGATAGAAGTATGACCTACGCCACTGTTTGGCGGCCGCTGATAACATCGGTGAATCACGAATTACGAATGTTACGTTGCGTCTGGCATCTCCCACTGTCCCCCTTTCGATGCAAAGACAACCGTAGCACGTGGCGCGTTTGTCGTCGATCGTGTGTACACGCGCAGAGAGACAAGCCCGCGTTGCACTCTGTGTCCCGTTTTGTTTACGTTTTACCGGCGTGCCTGCGGCCGATTGAAAAATTCGCAACCGCTGGCGCGCGCGCGTGTGTGCCGTAATTCACGCATCGACGTGACGAACTCGCAACCGTTCGCGTGTCACGCGCGGTTACAAATGAAAACGAGAGTCGGCTTCTTTTTTTTTTTTTTTTTTCGTTTTTTTTTCGTACGGACGAAAATTAAAACCAACTGGAATCGACGCCGTATCGCTGAAATAACAGTTTCGTGCGAGATTTTTTACACGCGCGCTAAATGCGAATTCTTGTTTAGTTAAACTAATTACGAAGCTTTTTTTTTATCTCTCGCTCGCTTTTTAGTTCGCCAACGATGACATTAGTCGGTAATGCGATTACTGGCCGTGATATTTTCTACTTCTGAATGAAACGTTTGGCGCGTACGTGGAATTTCATTCTTCAGAGCGGCTTCCTTGTCGCTAACCTTGCTAACAGTTGTAAAACATTCGGCCTCTTTATACGCTTAATGGCTCGTTCGAAATAGTAGCGCAAAGTTAGTTTATTCTTGTCTTTTATCGTGATAAATTTTAGGCTGGTTTCGTAGTTGCGCACACGCGCGAAGCGAATAGTGGAAGCACGAGCTGAGAATTCTACGATCGACGAAGCTGCAACGCGTAGGCAAACGGCGACGTAGAAGTTGCAGAGCTAGGAGGACAAATGCTAAACCAGAAGCCGTCAAAAACTGAGATTAAAACGCTTGAAAACGTTCGTGGTTGATCGCCCTAAAGCGATGGAATAGTCCCGAGCGTTAAAAAAGACGATTGCAACTCGGAACTAGGAGAAGAATGTTGACTTTCAGCTTGACACGCAACCGGTCTTCGTTCATTTCCGATGTAACGAAAGCTGTCGTTAGCGTGGAATCGCTAATTCAACTTAATCGTTAGCGCTTGGTTCACGACTGTGTTTGGTTCGTCGCTCGGAAGCGACAC
This sequence comes from Bombus difficillimus, assembly GCA_014737525.1. Taxonomy (NCBI): domain Eukaryota; kingdom Metazoa; phylum Arthropoda; class Insecta; order Hymenoptera; family Apidae; genus Bombus; species Bombus difficillimus. The sequence goes on along the minus strand of JACXIT010000228.1, from coordinate 101,130 downwards.
GATCGCATGGAGCGTTAGAAAAGAAGCTAGGAATCGCAGCGAACAGTTGTACGAAAACAACTTGCAACTATCGGTCGTCGATTTGCCACCCGATTAGCGGCATTTCCGTGACGCAACGAGTGCCGTTATCGTCTTCAAAGTAGCCAAAGTGAAATCAAAAGTGCCACGAGCGAATGTTTCACTCGTCGCTCCGAAACCGACTCGATCGTCGTGTCGGCTGTTAGAAGAAGAAGCCGTTAATTAAGTAATAGAAACGAACTGACGGTAGCGATGGACCAACATCGACCTGCTAGAAGAATTTCCACGTCGTTTAAGAACAAGCTTCCCGGGGCTCCGTTTCCAACAACCATCCCGCGTCAATTTTCCACTTTATTAGCCGCGTTTTCCGGCTAAGCATCCTCTCTCGCTGGTAGAAACGAAAACCACGCGCAACGGTAGCGTGATTTAGCGAAGAAACGGGGCCATAATTCACGCGTCTAATTCGATTGCGCGTTGCCAAGTATTCGAAATAAATGCCGCTTGCCTGCGGCCGTACAACAACCTGGCATCGGCATAAAAAGCGAGAAAGACAGAGAAGAGAAGAAAATCAAAGTTTCCAGCGGGTGTCCAACTTTCGAGGATTCCGTCCACGTGCCGTTAACGGTACCGGCTAGTTGCAAGTATCTCTACCACCACCGTTGTCCACCGAAAGTAACCGTTAACAAGTAGTATAGCTACACGCGTACCAAGTAGTAGCCATCTCGCTGTACGTGTCTGATTCGGCGTCCTGACGCGGCCCAAAAGGTGCACCGATAACCACGCACGTATATCGCCCTATTGGAACTGGTGTCAGGGTGAGAGACAGCTTTGCGGTAGGTTAAGGTTAGACACGAGAATGCCGCCCCCTTCTTCTCTGTCTTTCTCTGCCTTTCTCTCTCTCTCTCTCTCTCTCTCTCTCTCTCTCTCTCTCTCGTCCCTTTCTTCTTTCCACGGTGATGAAGCTTTTGTACGAGCAAATTTCACGCCCACCACCGCTGATGGTTTCGTAATTGCGAAGGGAATACACCGAGAGAGGAAACCAACGGGGCAGCAGTCTTTGCGAGACTTTCGCCTGGACCAGACTCGAGAGGCGACAACAGAGTCTCCTTTCTAATCGGGACGAGAGCGTCTCCACGATTGTCCCGTTCCTATGGAAATTGTGGCCGACGGGGATTCGTTTCGCCAAGTTACGTCGGCACGTTTCGGCTTCTTCGTACGCTTTCTTCGCCCATGTCCGTTGGATGAAACGCATCGCGAAAAACTGCCCTTTATCGGGTACTGCTCGTAAGTTCTAGGGACGGTTGGGATCTTAAGAGACTCGATCCGCGGAATACCACGTCTCCTGTTCCATATCGTAGCTTTCTGACCACTTACGCCGCCACTTCCTTACACCGCGCGTATCCCTGTTCCTTATGCTCGATGTCTACGTCCATATTTCTTGGACTTGTTCGTATCGCGCGTGTTATTGCCGACGTGCCTCTACTCGCGTCTAAGAACTCGCGGCTGAACCTGCTTATTAGATCCCGCTAATCCAAAGTGCTCTAAACTGAGCTACAGCTTGGGCTACTTGTCTTGTCGTCTCCCCGCTCCTCGCCTCTCTATCCAACCTTCTCAACCAGTTCACAGACGCTTCTTCTTCTGCTTCTTCGCTTCATAATTCTTCTATATCGCACGCTCCTCGCTTCGCGTGTCTCTCGGAGTCCTCCGGCCGCTGCTCTGCTCCAAGGTCTCTCTCTCCCACAGAACACGCCCTCTTTCTCCTTCGTTCCCCGACTTTTGGCTCATCCCGCGTCCTTCCTATACCGACGTACAACGCGAGACGACAGTCTCTATAGCGGATTTATCTGTTACTTTCATCTCCTTCGTTCGACGGCGCCAGGAAATAATCGGTAAAAGTTTGGACACGAGGCCTGCTGTCCGAAGGATCAGCGAGCAAGGTCAAGGACCCGTAAAAACTCCCTTTGTCCAGACGTTTAGATGGCTCGTTCGATACAAGGAAACAAGAATAATGCCACCTGTCCGCCAGTGACCGCTCATTGCGGCTTCCTCATAGACTCCTCTCATGCGCACAAGTTATGCGAGCAGGTGTTGCTTCTAGCAACCGTGTCACCACTCGTCGACCCTTGTTTCGCCGGCGGCTTTGAATTCTTTTCTCCGACTTCTTTCTGTCTTTCGTTTACCCAATGATCCCCCCCCCCTCTCTCTCTCTCTCTCTCTCTCTTTCTTTCTCTTTATCCCGCTGTTATTCGGCCTTGAACCTTTAATCCTCGTAGCGTAACCCTCCGCTATGTTTCTTCCTTCTTTCCCTCTCCCCTCTCTCCCCTTCTCCTCGTTTTGCTAACTCTTTCTCTCCGTATTCTCCTTTTCGCTTAACCAACACCCTTACGTTGTACTTTTATCGGTCTTTACCGGTACCGGCATTGTTCACCGGCTGTTCGAAATTATATCACCGGCTCGTGCCTCCTTCATTGTTTTCCGGATGAATGAAAGCCGCTTGCAGCGGTCGTTGTTCCTACGACCACGGTGTTTAGCATTTTACGATCGTTTTCTCTCGCGTTTCGATCCACTCGTTGCTTTTAATTCCCTTTGCGTCGCGATCGTTTGTTTTTTCGCATCTCCATCCGTTTCGTTGCCTCCCTTCCTCCGCCTTTCTATCGCGATTTATTCCTTTTTCCAGCGTGCAAACCGTTAGTTTGTTATTCCGTTTCTTCAGAGGACCAGCCCGTATGTACGAGGTTGGACATAATTTGGTGACGTTAGGAGAGCTAAAGGTAAGGCGCGCGCGGTGTAATTGCGTTTCGGCGAACGATGTTCATTACGCGGTTGTTTGACGCGACTAGCCTTTATCGAGCTGTCAAAGCGTTGCGCATACTTCGAGCAATAAAAAGCCTTCTCAGGCGATAATAGTTCGATCGTTACACGCAATATATCCTCGTTCGAATCCTGCTTTGTGCGCCACCTTTCAGCTTCCGTCCTACGAAACACCGTAGCGAACACAGTAGACCCGTTTCACCGGAACCGATAACGAATCAACAGCACGGTTTAATAAATATTATAACGTTATAACTCGTCGCGGCCAGTCCGAAATTTCGAAGGAACGGCCGCCAATAAAGACGTTAATCGTCTTCGTGTAACGCGTTTGATCAAGATTTCAGTTACTCGTACGTTAAAACACACTGTGTCCAAAGGTTGTTGTCTACGAAGCGGCGTTGTGTACCTGTATACAGAAGGGAATGTTGTCGATACTTTAAGGTTGTTACAAGCGAATGTAACTCGAAACGAATAAATTTGTCTGGTTGAATGGAAGATCTTTTCTTCTGCACCTTGTACGGTAATTTTAGATGGAAACACATGGAACAGGAAGTTGCGAACTAAAAATACGTAATTTGCGGTGAAAGGGTTGAGCTGTTTATAACTTTGCGTCTAACCTGAATCACGCGTTGTTAGTCCTTTCACTCGGCAGCTGACCGATAAAATCATTTAACCTCTTTAAGGGTGATCTTATTAAGGCCAAGAAAGCACCGTCGTTTGCGCTTTCTTTTTTTACTTCCAGATATTTACGTAAGACGGGAAATATTTTGAAAATCACACCCATACGCACATAATCTTTCGGAATCGCGTGTCACATTTTACACCGTCGCTGACAAGCAACGTCGTCCAACGCCTAATAATCGCGCGCGTCGTCCGTGGAAGCAAGTAATCGCGGCTGTAGCGAAGAAACAGATCGCAATGTCGAAGCGGTTGGAAAGACGAGAAAGGAATTTCGCTTAGACGGAAATAACGGAGCGAAGTTTGAAGCGATATTCTTGAAGGTTCCGATAATTCCCCAACGATCGTTCGCTGATCGCCGTACTTGCGATATTTACGAAGCGAGTTGCGCGTGCTGGTCGCCTTGGAGAAGTTAAACCGATAATTCGCCAATTATTTGCCGCTTAGCGGCGTTGTTCTTCGAACCGCGCGATTCCATTAGCAACCATACGCGACTCCATCGTAACGCGTTCGTCGTCCGTTGAAATCGTCTCGCGTCTCTCCGCCCCAAAGCGACGATTTCTCTCGCGAACGAACGCTTCCGGCCGTGTACGACCGCGCGAATACCAAGACGAATCCGAACGAGCGTGAAAACACGTAGAACGCGTAGAATGCGACGGGGCCCGGTGCTGTTGTATCTCGACAGCGTCCCTGGGACCACGTGTCGCCGCATACGTATGCAAAATACACGTTCGCGGACCTCTTTCTTCCCGCCAAACGACCGAAACGACGGTAGCGGCCGACTGACGACGCGCGTGTGCTCCGGTGCACACGCGTTTAATAGAAGGCGGTCGCGCGCGTCCCCGTGACATTGACAATCGCGCGCCGCGACCAAGCGGGTGCGTTCTCACGTGAAACGCCGTGTGTACGTCGCGGGACAATGCGGCGCGGGGCCGTTTACGCGCGAACCGGATTTCTCGCGTCTTCTCCGGATGCGGGCGGACGCGTTAGGCTTGGCGTAGATCAGGGATCGCGCTTTGCTGGCATTTTGTTGCAGCTACGCGAACAACAGACAGATTTGTAGCTTTCGCGTTCATCGGACGCTGTCTTCGTTAGCTTCGCGTATCTTCTTCCTTCGAAATTGTTACTCCGCTCGTGAAGATCGTGGAACGCTCGGAGGGCAGAGAAAACGCGTCGATCGGCGAAATCGAAATTTGCGTACCGTGGACGCGCGATGCGCGTGTTCTTTTTTCTTCCGTTTCGACTATTCTGTTCGTAAAGATTGTGCAATGCTTGGAAGGTACATCACACGTACGTGAACTATCGTTCTCCTTCGCTTCTTCTTTCGTAGCCGAAAGAAAGAGCGGAATATAAAGAAGAAGACAGTGGTAGAGCAGCGTTAATATCTAAGAGCTTGAAAGTATCTTCAGCTTCTCGAAGATACGACAGAACTGTTGATCGGTTGCCCGATTTTTCTGCTGATTATCGCGTCGCATTAAACAATTACCTTACGATTACGAGACTCCAAGGATCTCGCAGCGCATGGTTAATCACAACGGATCCTCGCAAAATCGCTGCACTTTCGTGCCAGAAACAGACACAGCGATAGAAATAAGTATTTCGTAACGGTAGCGATATCGGGGCGGATTCGCATTTCCAGTGTTTAGTTAGAAATCAGGGATACGATGTATCCTCGTGACGTCGAAACGACGATGGCGTACGAACAACAGGCAGATTTGCATTTCCAGTGCGGCGACGTTCTCGCGATCGGTTCGAATTTTCCTGCGAAAGATATTCTTCGCGTTCGATGATTAGCGATGAAATTTCGCTGTGACACGCTGTGTGATTCGGCAGATTTATAATCTTGCCAACGTACATTATCATAATAACGCGCGATCCCGCTATCGCGAATACTTTTAAGGTTTACCGTAGATTAGCGTCGTGACGTCGACGCGATCTCATACGGCGCTCTGACGTTATACGATTCGCTAGATTTATGTTTCTAATGATGCAACGCACGTCGTCGTGCGATCCTGGGTATTAGAAATACTTGTGTGACTCGGCGGCGGATCCGTAACGCCATGTCAGTGCGACTTTGCAGCGATGACGCTGTGCAATTCGGTCGACTTTACGTATCTTACGATGTAATTGCGTAATACATGCCGCTGTACGATCCCGTTACGTCAAATACAAGGATACCGAAACGTAACGCGTCGCACCGTTAACGCGAACCGTAGACCGTCGTCGAAAAATTCTCTCGCTCCACGTTCCGTTCGTCGGCTGTTGATCCGCGATACGACTCGATATGGACGAACGCAACTTTATCAGACGCTATCCAGTAATTAGAAACTATATTTCGCTCTTATACAAACCCCATTGATAACAGCGACGAGCTAATCGATAGCGATATAATCGCCAAGTTCCATTAACAGCGTCGTTCCTTGCGCGTGCCAGCGCAGACCGCATCTACTTAATATTTCTCAGGCCATTGCTACGATAAATGCGTGCTTCGGCCAACGAAACGCATTTTATCTGATGTGTCATACGCTCCTAAGAATCCGGAGAAAGTGCTCGAATACTTGCTTCGCACACCTGTACGTAAGACAGCTTTTACGAACACCTTTTTGCTACGCGCGTTGAGCGAAACGCTTTTCTAAAGCTTCGTTGACGCTGTAACTATCGTCGTTTTTATCATTGGAGGGATATGGTTCAGATCTGAAAATGTACGCAGAAGCTGGAAGATATCGGGCGCGAGAAAGAGAAAGAAAAATGCTCGAACGATCGATTATCCGTAATGCATCAAGGAACGTCGATGTTCAACGAGACCGTCTTTAACGCTTCAAGCTATTCGCGCTACGTACTATTTTTTTTTTTTTTTAGCACGTTTCCAAGTTGATTTGAAATTTCCAGCGCTAGCAAAGCGCGCTAGTTGCCAGCAGAGACGTCGGCCGACTGTTCTCGGCCGACAGGAGCGCGAACCAAGTGCCTCCGCGTTCTCGCGGATGGTCGGCGAGTCGACAAGAGACGGCGTGGTGCGCACCTGGAACTGGTCGCGATACATAATACAAGCGCGTAGGAGAGTCTGCGAGAGAGACGCAACAGAGGAAGCAACAGCTGACGATATCGACGTGAACGAGGACAGTTTATGTACTTTCTACGCGGGGGAGGCAGGCAGGATGATCCACGTGTATGCGTGAGAGGTTCTCGCGTTACAGAGGGGCCACCGGTTCCTATATAGCGTAAAGTACGATGTAAACACACGTGGATGAGCGAGAGAAAGGGTAGAGACAGAGAGAGCTAACGGCGTGGCAACATATAGGAATCGTCGGAGTGTGCGTCGATGCATTGTGATGTCGCCCTCTTCTACCACCGTCGACTCTCCCCCTACACAACGGTTTACACACACTGTATGTGTATGTGTGCGTATGTATGTACATACCTCCTCCTCCTCCTCCTCCTCCTCCTCCTTTCACTACCCATCGACTCGTTCCATCCCTTTCGACCACAGCGAGATCGTTGTGCACTTGGTCGCGCGTCCCTCGCTTCTCTACGTATACGTCCTTCTTGTCCTACAACCGGCTATATACGCTTTGTCCTCGTACATTCGTCGATCCCATTCCGATCTCCGTCGATCGATCGGCTTGGCGACTGATTCACAGCTGTTTTCAACGATCGTCGATCTTTCGAGGAGATCGCGACAGTTTAGGTGCGAACGAAGTTGTTCGGGATAATTTCAGGATCTTTCAGGAATCTCTTGGGAGCCCTTTTTTCCGGAAAAACAGGCAACGCTTGCACACGAGAATTATCCTTGTTTTTCCTGGCTTACGATCTTCGTCGAGTACCCCCTGTCCTCGTATTTCGCACGTTCGTATCGTCGCCTAAATACTCTCGACGCTAAACCACACCAGTCGCGCAACGACCGGCATCCGATTTTCCGCGTTCTCGATTACCAAAATGCAAGTGTTTTCGATAATACCGATATTTACTTTCGCCGAGACTGAAACACGATTACACGCGCCTATTCGCTTGCATCGCTTCGATTTCAATGTACGTACACTGCGCTTAATATCGTTGCTACGATATCCCATTGATATCAACAACAACAATATATATGTGGCGGATCAAGCAGCCTCGGTCGCCAAACGGTCGAGGAACGAAACGACGACGGCACAAACCTCCCACGGCAACACCAGGCTGGCGATCGCCACCAGAGGGCCAACGGTCGATTGGACGAGTTTCTCGCTAGTGGTCGAATTGGATCCGCGTTAGAATATATACCGCAATTAGCGAGATGCCCTCTGCGTCTAAGGCAGGGACGAAACGCGACGAACCTTCTTCTTTAGGAACCATCTACGAGGATCGGCCGACAGCAACAACACAACTGTAGAAGCGGGATCAACCGATCCCCTTCATATATATATACGTATATAAAAATGGGTCAATTGTAGAGGCAATTTTACTCTTCGAGAAACAACCGATGAAACGTACTTAGGATACTTAGGCTGCTCGCGATACAAAGAAGGCGACTCGCCTTCGTACGTGTATACGTACGCGCGTTGAACTTGTCGTCGTCGTCGTCGTGTTTCTCTCGGTGCGAGGGCGCGCGGAAGACTCTTGAATGTCGTCGAGAGAAACTTGCAAGGTATGTACGTCGTTGGGACTCGGCTACACAGCGAACACGCGACGGTGTATGGAAGTTGACCGTGAATGAAGCCTATTTGCGTACGAGCAATAACAGGTGACACTCTCCACGGTTGTTTACCTTCCCTATCGGCAAAAAGCCGGACGTGGAAATCCGCGGGGGCGAGGGAACCGACGAAAGAGAGACAGAACGCGCGAGAGGGAAAAACAGAGAGATACGCGGCCAGGGACCACGTGGCGTGTGTTGTACTTTAAAGAACGAGCGAGTAGTCGCGTGTATGCTCTACGATGATCGACTTGTGTACACCGTGCGTGATCCACTTTCCGACTGATCGCCAGTAATCTCTTCGACGAACGTGCAGGATCGTGTACGCTCCAATGATACGCTTACTCGCGCTTATGTGACTGCGTCGTTAAACCGTTTTCGTACTACGGACGATGGGTAACGTTTGTCGTGACTTACGAACGCTCGCTCGTGCACTTGTACTCGCCGATATTGTCTCCGCGTCGTTCGCTCGCCACTTTTCTTAAAGCTTTGACGTATCGTCGGTGTTTCAGTTACATGTTTATACATGTGTGCTTCGTATGTTTTATACGATAGTATCGTTTCTTTGCTGGCATGGTGAGATGCAACGTTTAGGAGTTGCTATGGAACCGTGCAGAATCTGCAGCTTTCTTCGGCGTGGGGCCCGAGTACCTCTTCGCTTCGTAATTATTTCCTAGATATATGATACGTGGCGCGTAAATAAAAATTGAACACCTCGTCGAATCTGTCGTAAATATTTGCCGGCTCTGGGACTGTCGTTACAGTTTCTTCGAGTGTTCGACGAAACTCTCGTAGATCTAAATAGAACCGAGCACGAGCCCTCGAAAGTTAAACACTCGATGTGTCGTAAGAATTGCGTATCGATTATAATTAATTTCTCGGTACGAATCGATTAATCTTCTTTCTTCAAATATACACGCGCGAACGCGCCGTCGTCTTGTACGTGACGCTGCCCATAACGCTGCTACTTACCACTCTTGTTGTTTAAACGTGAAATTGCTCTCAGCGACGTGTCAACTTTTCGAAATAGAAATAGGAATACACAATCGTGTGTATATGCCTGCTTAATTAGGATCGTTCGTACGCGCGTGTAATACAGTTCTAGAAACACGTCGAACGGTGGTTGATTCTATATTAACTCTTATTAGAAGAGATCCTGACTCTTCGCAATGGTCGTATAAGTCACGCGTTTACATAGTCGACGTGTAACAACGTTAACGTTACTCGTACTATAGACCCTGTGAAAACAAACACTGTACACCAACAAAAACACTTAGCTTTGGCCCAAGATATCCGTGCTTCTGTACAGCCGATACAAAGTCCGCTTGTTCTAGCGATCGCCAGGAATTGGCACGCTTACGTCGGTAAATACAGAAACGTCTTACGAGCCGTATATATATAGCAGCGGCGGGTACACGTGGAGCAAGATAGATCTACAAACACGTACACATTTTCGCCAGGCTACCGACACACCGGCGCGACTCACGCTTAATCGCGTTGGCCGTATGCATCTCTCCTTGTCTGTTGCTCGGTCGGGTCGCGGCGCTCACACGTACACGCACACGCACGCGCGCACGTAGAGAAACGTGCAGGGGATGTGCGAACGTCCCCCCAACGAAGAAATGCTCGGACGGATCTCCGAAGATCACGTGCTGCGCATAACTTACATTCCCACCACTCCTTTCGGGTAGCACGTGCCTCCACGGTTCTCTCTCTCTCTCTCTATATATCTCTCTATCTGCTCGTATCTCTCTGTCTCGCTTCACAGCGGTGCCCTCTCCTCCCCGTTCTTCCCCCGTCCTTCGCGTTTGATTCCGCGATTCGGTTCAATCGAATGGTATACGATCTTAGACAGTCAGTCGCCTCCCGCGACGCCACACCGACGGACTTGCGACTGTACCACGCTGGTGCCACCGCGCGATCCGGAGAAAGCCAGTCGTTGGCTCTCTTCGTGCAATCGCGTACGAGATACACGCAGCGAATACGCGTGTCGGCTTGAATTTCGATAAATCGTAGAACCGCTGCCGGTCTACATCTTGCGATTGTCGCGAAAGACAGATTTTCCTCTAGGAGAATGCACTCGGCGAGGAACAGAAATGGCGGACGGACAGAGCAAGACGTACTATGTTTATTCGCCAGCCGTGTTAACCGGATTTAAGTTACAGCTCGGGTAGAGGAGAATACCGGGCAAGATAACTCTGTCGGAGTTTAAGATTTAATCATCGTCGTATCCGAACGTACTCGTCGAATTTTATCGTTGCTCGATTCACGGTCCTTTACAGGTATTATTCGATGATAGGTTAACGGCGCTGTGTCGCGGTTCCAATGGCGAGCGGACGAAGACGCATCGGGAAGCTAACTCGATCCGACGGTGGCCGCTTTCGCGTGACAAATAGATCGCCACGTGGTTCGGGTTATCCCTTGCTTCCCCCCCCCCTCCCCCCGCTCTTCCCCCTGCGCATCTCTCTCCAACTCCACCCCAGCTTCCCCCCTCGACATTCTGGCCAACTGTAAATTCACGTGCCTACACACAGGTGGCACCGCCCTCTTGCCAAGTGCATGTACGAACTGGAACGAGTACTCCCTTTGGAGGTATGGATACGTGTGTCTCTCTGTACGCGAGGCGACGATGTAGGGGGGATAAGCGTAGCCGAGAGAGAAAGAGAAAGAATGAGAGAGAGAGAGAGAAAGAGAGAGAGGGAGGAGCGGCTCTGTCTGTTTATCATATGTAAATTTGAGGTGGCCGCGTGGGTGCGACGGAGATGGTAAAAAGAGACTGTACGGACGGAGGAGATAGGAACTCTCCATTCAGCAATAAATGCATTCCAACGGGGGCCGCCGTACCGGCAGCAACGAGCCTCCGCATGGGCTCTCCGTGTCCTCACGTGCTTTACATTTGTCGTGCTTTCTCTCCTATATTTATCGTTCCTCTAAATTCTCAAAATCTAATTCGTAGTTGAGGTTCTATCGAACGCAACGCGCATCGAAACTATAGGTGTACGTACACGATGTTTTTCCGTTGTTGTATATATTCGTTTGCTGTTTAGAAGGAAAGTTAGAAATCGCTATCCGTTAATGATTGCAGATGGATAGCGTACCGCTGTGAGATAGAAACGTAACGCGCGGCAACAGTTGCACAGGTTGCTTTGGAAATTACGTCCTTTGTCATTCGTCGGAAGTACGTTGTACTTTTATAACGTTTAACTTTATTGCGTTTAAACATTGTATCCATCGAAGGTTATTCTAGCAGTATCCGAGACAACTTCTCTCACGTTGTAATGCACGCAACTGGATCGTAATCGCGTGCGAAAGGCCAGCCACATGCGCTAGTTCGCGCACTCCCTTTCAGATGGCAGCACAGTACAGTGCCTTTATACTCATCACGCGAACGCGTACACTGTCGATTACCAATACACAGCGCTATCTACTCTTGTCTCACGCGTAAATACCCGGATACTTGCGCAAGAATTCCTCTCGACGCACACGACTCACGCCGCTCATGCTCATGCTCATGCTCATGCTCTCTTTTTGTCTCCCGCATGCATGCTTATCTACGATTTCTTCCTCCTCCTCTTCGTCCCCCCCCCCCCCCGCCCTATGGCTTTTTCGCTTTTGTAAAGAAACGTCTCAAAAATGCAACGAATCTGTCTGTGAAGCGTTTGGTCTCTAAAATTAAATTAGAACTTTTGCTCGCGAAGAAGCAACGTTCGGATCGATTTACCGCACGTTTATCGTCAACCGCTATTGATAAAAAGCGTCAATGAGATAAACGTTGAACGATCAATAAGATAAATTAGAATTCGTCTTCGTGTCGTATTTACAATAGAAAATGTCGCGAAAGGACGAAACTCGAGAACGAATCGTGAAACGTTCCATCGAATATATCGCGAATCTAACCTCGTGCGGCTTCTGCGAGACACAAAATGTAATCGCGTATATTGCTCGTCGTTTCACCCACACGAGGAACGCCTTATCGCGTAACGAGGCTACATCCAACGTAGTTTGCGCCGAAGCGCTCTGGTGGGAGACTATCACGAGCAACATGCTTTCAGCTGTGTGCTCTAGGTTACGCAATCAGGCTTTCCACCTCGGCGTTGACGTTGCCGACTGTACGTCGACGTCAACGTAGTCGTCCCCCGTCAGTGTCGTTTTCGAAAGGGCGCTCGACGCTGTCGCAGGTCACTCGTTCGATAACGCTCGGCGAATAGTCGACATCGATCCTCGAGCAAAACCTGCTGCCACGCAGAACGGTCTTTTTTCGAAGTTCGAGTAGCGTGAGCAGCAGTTACGTGGCATAGCAGGCGTAGAGGGGTACGGGGAAATTGAGATTACGTAACGCCGTCCAACGTATATACTTGCAAGTGCCTCGAGATTTTTGATGTAAATGTAAAGTATACATATGTACATAAATAGTTAGTTGCGAATAGTTTTTGAGACTGCGTCGCGGTATCGCTATTTCAACAATATCTTTCTCTAATAAAGATATAAAAAGAAAAAATGTTCGATTCTAATTCTCTTATAAAATATACCATTTTTAATTTATAGAATATTTTGTAATATATTATTCCAATAATTGATAAGCGGAAACATGAAATATAATCTTCCGTTTGCCTTAAATCTTAGTTTTAAGTTATAAAGAACATCTTCTGTAAAGTTTTTTAAGACGCGCAGCAGCTTTATGTAATTCTATCCGTCTTTTTTCGCGCGATACGTCATACAGGAAGAAAACGCAAGAAAATTACATAATCCACGTACTCGCGATCGGTGTTGCTTCCCTTCACCTGCGACGACTTATCTTATTCGTTCGCATCATTCCCAATTTTGTTTATTCCCTTTTGCAGAAAATAACCCGCCAATTATCGATACCGTCTCTTCGATCGGTCGTGCACGGTGCCGCTCGAAAAAATTGCTCTCCGCTTGCGTTCGCAAAACATAAAATCATCGAAATACGTTCATCCACCTTGAAAATGACCAGACGTTCTCTCTCTCTCTACCCCGGTGGCTGAAACTTTCCCGTAGTACCTCCCGAAATTGTTCAGCGTTATTTTCGCTGATCTCCCCCCAAAAAACGGATCCCTACCACCGGGCCACCCCAGAGAGAGAGTCAGTGTCCTTTAAGTAAGTTAGACGCCTGCGCGAATCGACGGTGGAAATTCTCGGCCGGCAGTGGTGAGGGTGGTAGGTGGTGGTGGTGGTGGCGGTGGTGGTGGTGGTAGTTGGATTGCGCGGTGGTGGGGATGGAAGGCGACAAAGGGCGCGTGGGCGGATGGGTGGAGGGTTAATAGGACGTTGGCGCCACGACGGCGGCTGAGAGAAGCGCGGCCACGTGCGTTCGCTATCGAACGGGCGCCATCCCCAATCTGCCCGTCCACCCAACCTCGTCCACCCTTTCTATGCCTCTCCCCTACTTCTCCCTTATCCGTCACAACCCTCTATACCCTACCCTCTCTTCGAGTTCACCCTTCTGCCTCCCCGTTATCCCCCCATCGTTTCGCTTCTGCCCCATACCACCACGCCCCTAACCCTTATACACGCCGTACCGAACTATGGCTACGTGCTACGTACATATAGGTGTCTACATATATACGTACATTTGTATATACATATATACATATATACACGCGCGCGCGCACACACACATGTACGTATATACATATAGAGAGGCGTATATCGCGCTGCTGCATATACGGCTGATGATTCTCGTGTGGCGCTCTCTATGTACCCATATATATACACACACGTATACGTACGTACGTACGTACACAAGTAGACTGGATGCTTTTGTGTGCGGGTGAATACGTGCGGTCGTGTACAGCTGTATTTCAGAATGAGCTGGATATATCGCGCGAGAGAAGTCGCTGAACATGAAGTATACAGTTTATGCCATTACCGACGCTTCAACGAATTTCAGTCTCTTTTCAGACGACAGGATAATCTGATAGGAAGGTCGGGGAGACTCCGATACGCCTCCGCCCCCCCCCCGCCCTCCCTGTTGCCCGTCTGTCGTACTTGTGTTTTCGAATTTTTCGACCGGTCGGAGAACAACGGCGGTGCCGCCGCTTTTCAATCGTCACCGGATAATGCTTGCTTGTTTATCTTGCTACCGTGTCTCCTCCGGTAAACGCTTAATTTCGCGTGCTTTAATTTTCATGGCGAACCCGACGACGAGACACGGGGGGTCGATCCTCGGTCAGGTTAAGCCGGTAACGTGTTTGCGCGCGTATCTTTCGCGACCCGGTTGCCAGTCGGTATCGTGCGCGTGTTACGATTCGATTTCTTCGTAATGAACACGATACGTATATACGTGTTATTATAGATCGCGGTTCCAACGGGAGATAACAATATATTTGAGCAAGTGTACGCTGGCGCCTGACAAAATCACTCTACTCGTTCGCCGTCGGCACTTCGATTATCTATCTGGAATATTTTAAGACTTCAAAAATCACCACGTTACCGTCGTACGCGACTTTCTCGATCCTCGGCATATACTCGGCGTATCATCGAAAATACTCGTTAAATTTGACGAGTAGGCCAGGATAAGTTTCCGCGAACATGAACCCTCTATAATAAGATCCTTAGAGGATATTCCTCGCGCGCCAAAGGAATTTTCAATCGTCCACGAGTATGCATGCGTGCGTGCATGCGTGCACGCGCGTCACATCCTTCCAAACCAGTTTCACACGGACGTAACTGATACCTCTCCGTCTTCCTCGTGGATCGGACGATCTCTCGCTCTTTTACACGCTCTTTCTTTCTCATTTTCTCTCCGGTCTCCCTCCCTCTCTCACTCTATCTATCTATCTCTCTCTCTCTCTCTCTCTCTCTTTCCTTGCAGCCCTGTCCCTTTCTCGCTTCCCTTGCCCACCACCACGCAAGGATACATCGCGGCTCTCTCGCGTTCTAAGGCCATTTTCGAAGTCCCGACTGGCGCGAATTATCGTGCAACTGACTTGGTCACCTCGAACGGGAGGGACGAATAGCGCCGTAAGTTTCCGATCTTTTCAAACTCCGCCTGCAAATATCTATATTCAGCGATTCGGCGTTGCCTCGCTAGAGGAAAATTTTACCTCTTCCTCTTTCGCCCGGTGCTGCCACTTTATGTCAATTTACTTACCGCGGTTAATTTGTCGCGAGACGCAGTATTTTTAGGAATCGTAATATGCAAATTCACATGTTTATGAATATAATTAAAAAAAAAAAAAAAAAATGTAAAGAACGGAATACTATATTGTAGTCTAATCACTAGATAATCCGTATTATTCGAATTCGTTCGTAAAGTTATTTTCATAATTTCACACAAGCGATTATCCGTGTACCGAATACTATCGTAATACGGGTTATACAATTCTATAAAGAATGTCGCTTAATTAACAAAAGACAAAAAATTACCTGCTTGCTGAAGACTCCTTGTCTGCAACGTTTATTATCGAAAACCAGGATTTTGTGTAGGCGCGGCGAGCGTATGTCAGATAGAGATATATTGGACAATGCACAGGTAAAGGACACAGTTTGGACAGAGAAAAGTAGCGGCACCGTAAAGTACCCTAAGGAGAGAAGGGTCTCTTAACAGTCGAAACCAGCAAGTAACGAGTAGTAGTAGCCTCGCGGTTATTTGCTTAATGGTGCTTGCTGTTGGATTCACCGCGGCTAGAGGTAGGCCCCTCTAATTGCCGACATGATCCCTACACTCACCGGTAATAATTACCCCCAAGATATCGCGCGGTACTGCTCGCCATTCATCCGAACATCAACCGGTGTGTTTCCCTTGGTCTAAAATCATTTTCGAATTGGAACTTTGTCGAAAATACGGCAAAGGGGGAAACGTTACTCGGAAACAGAGCACGCGGAACGAGATATACGTTTCTCCAGTTTATTACGCGAATAGAAGTTTAAAAGCGGCGCGCGGATTTGCCTCTTGCCCTTTATATATTCAGCCCGATGAAAGGACGCGTGGCTATTAACGTTATATTATAAAATAAATTAAAACAGGAATTAGCAACTTTCCGGGAAGAGTTCTTTAACGAGGTTCATTCCGCTTTTACCCGCAGGGTAAAACAAACTTTTGCGAAACACACCTACGCAACGAGTTACATGATGAGCGCAGACCGCGCCACGCTTGTTCTCCTCCACTCTCTGGTGTATCGGCGGCGTCGTCGTCGTCGTCGTCGTCGTCGTCGTCGTCGTCGTCGTGTCGTCTCTTTCTCTGTCGTGACGCGTCTTCTCGCCCTTTTCTCTCGCTCTGACGGTTTCAGGAAGGTGCGTTTTTCAGGGCCCCCTCTCTCGAAGTTCTCTGAAAACCCAACTGTACTTGAGCCACAACGGAAAATCTATACGCCGCGGGGGGAACCCGGAACACAGCGTAGCGTTCTACTGGATCGTTCAAAAAAATCTTCGTTTCCGCTTTTCCCGTACGATTCGTTTAGGAAATTGACGATAAGATGTTGACGAAAGAGGGAAAATTCTATCTTACATGGCAGGAACAATGGAGGACGCGCAAATATTTGCGCTTTGGACGTTTAATGTAAAAAGAGGTTAAGTGCAACGAATTTGGAAGATAATATATATATGTATATATTATATATATTATTCTATTCTATATGTATATAGATCAAGGACCAGCCAGGTTTGGAAAGATTCAAGAGTAAGTTAATTAATTTTCGTTCGTGCAACGATTGCGAAATTATACATACATTGCCACGCCCATTATTATTGGGAAAAAAAAGAAGCACCGGCAAAAGTCTTCCCCGATTTTGCTATTTCGTTGCTCGCCGTTGAATCCATTAACGTCCTTCCATCATTTTCTGCAATTTTGCATGCGGCACCGACGACGATTTCGCCCATCGCGGAATCCTCGTTTCGAGAGCGCCCGTTATTCGTCCTCCTCGAGAAGCCTCGATATCGTACGGACTCGCCGGTCGTGTGTGAACGAGCCTGTACGCGTTGGAGCGACGAAGACGGAGTTTACGGTATGTATGAGTGCCTTGTACGTGTTCTGTACGCGTGCGTATGCGCGAAAGAGGGAGAACGAATGAAACGAGAAGGAAGAAGCGAGAAAGAGCGATTGTGCGGGGCCGTGCAGTAGGGAGCGCGAGAGAAAAAGAGACGGATGGCTTTGGCTGGGGAGGGGTAGAACGCGTCGGACAAAGAGGGACGTATTACTGGCGCGCATGGGGCGTTGCCATGGAAACCTCGGCTCGTTCCACCCTCTCGCCATATCGTCGGCGAGAACGAGAGAACTAGAGTGAAAGAGGGAGGAGGTGAAAGACTATCGGAGGGTAAGAGCGAGCGAGAGAGAAGAAATGACAGAAATAGAGGGAGTGAAAGGTTGGCCGAGAGAGAGGTGGAGGAAGAGGCGAGACAGAGAGGGAACGACCAGGATCGGAACGGAAAGAGGGAGAGAGAGAAAACGATACTGGAACACGAGAGTAAAACAGGAAGGAATAGGGCGGGGAAGCGCGAGGGGTGATCGCTAGAGGAAGAGAGAGTGAACGAGGATGAGAAGAGAAAAAGAGAGGAGCGAGCGAGAAAGCTGCCAAACGCGGGGCCGCCAGTGCAATCAACCCGTTGGCCGCCCGCGAGGGTAAAACTACCCCAAAGTCAAACGAGGATACGTATATTGCAGAGAGAGCACCATCGCTCTGTGCGACGCTATATATATATGTATGTATATGTATATATATATATGTATAAAATATATATAGTAACATAACGTATGTATACGTATCAGCACACGCAAGAAAGGATAGGGATAGGGATAGGGTGAAAGGGGGGGGGGAGAGAGAGAGAGAGAGAGGAGCTATAAAATGATAGCATGTAAAAAAGAAATGCTTCCCTATTTAAGCACTTGATAATAGAAAAGAAACTCCGTCGGTAAAACAGTCATATATCTATTAAAGTTTCCATGGCCGGGGCTCGTTTTTAATTTGCATCAAGATATCGTAGCCGATCATCTTGCATAAAATTTCCTGCAATATTTATCGACTTTTAATCTTTATCGAAGCCCGGTGAAATGTATAATCTTAAGGTAAAAAATTCAGAAATTTATGTTCCACTGCAAAATACATGCGAGAGAAAATCAGCACCTATTTGCAATTTAATCTTTATACCGTTAACTATACGAGTCAACATTAACGAAATACAGCTTAAATATCTTTTCGAATTTACGAATCGTTTTAGAGTCTAGAATATTTGCTACGTATAACGAACAATTATATAACGTGTTTCTTTTGCGAAACGGGAAACTTGACGAGAGAAATCCAAGAACAGTAGCAGTTGTTGTTGCTGTTGGGGAGTTGAGTTGCGACCCGTTGTTGAAAGGCACCTTGCGGTACGTCCTTGCAGACGTTCCAAATATTCACGAGTGGAAAGGATCACGGTATATACGGGTACGAGGTTAAACTCACGCGCGAGGGTGTCGAGGCTTTCGTTCCTCGTGCCGTTGCTGGTAAGGCGCAGTTGCTCTATTCTCCTGGAACCAGTTTTCCTCCACACGCTCAAAAGAGCGTGTGTGCGCGCGCGCGCGAAAGAGAGAAAAAGAAAACACATGCTAACGTGACGGACGCGCATACATGCTCCCTGTACGCACACAATTAACGTGCACGCATATGTTGCTATAACCATGTGAGACGGAGCACACGCGTACGCGCACGTACACGTTCACGTTCACGTTCACGTTCACGTACACGTACATATACACATACATATACACGTTAGCTAAACTAGAAAGTTGCCCCGACCAACGTCGAAGAAACAGTGGTACACGTTGGGTAGAGCCTTTCAAATTTCAACTCTGTTTTTCAAGAAAAAAAGTATTTCATTTATAGTATTTGAAACATCTCCGTTCGAAGTATGTACGTGTAGGCTTTTCGATAGAAACGAGTAAAATTACTTGATTAATATCGTAAAATAATTTGAATAATTTTCGTTTAACGTACAAAAAAAAAAAAGAAAAAAAAGAAAAAAAGAAAAAAAAAAATAGAAAATAAACGTCTCTGATGGATGATATAATTTCACGAGGTTAGAACTTGCAGTTAATTTTATCATCTATTTTTAGCTATTACTTCATGAAATATTATTTTATTAACCTTGAAATGTTGTTGGTATTCGATCGTAGGGAAAATTAGAAATTTGTACGAAACAAGAGATCAAAAAGTGCACCCTTGATATGTTGTACGATTGTTGCGCCAACAACCCCATTCTTGCGAGTAGAAAGTTCGTGTAGAGGTATTTTGCTCGGTGCAAGAGCGACATCGTGCGAGACCTCAGAGCGTGGGTATCAGTACGGAACCGAGTCTACAACGCACTGGCGCGCTGCGTTGCCACGTTTCGAGGTCTCTCTTTCTCGTCTCCTCTCTTTCCTTCGCGTTGCCGGTATCGTGCTGTTTCGTTCTGTCTTGATTTTCTCTGGTTACCCAGCGTTGTCGAGTCGACTGGCGGGAAAACTGGGTTTCGAAACAAATTTTCCTTCGCTCACGGTACTCTTTTGTGGCGAACGTTGCTAAAACTTTTTAATAAATTCCTTTCTGCCCAGTAATTTTACATGGTAATCCCGTTTATTACATTTACATTTTATTCTTAGTGAATTAGCAAATTGAACGAAATCAACAAGGAATAATCTTCATCGCGACTATGCGCGTGTACGAAAGGAAATTCTTTAACGTTGTAATTTCCTCAGCGCTTGATATATAATTAATATCGAACTTATGAAGAAAAATAGGAATTCTTCTCGAGCTTGAAGTTATCAAAACTGGCTAACTACGTAGTTAGGACAACTCATTACCGCGGTTTTCGATTATGGATTTTTCCATTAATGTTTCTTATCTTTACTTAATTCCGAAAGTAGAAAATTCCTCATTTTGAAAATACCGTTCGAAACGCCTACTTCACTGATCGTCCTTTCTATCGTGCTCGTGTAGAAGGTGAAGAAGTAGAGAAGAGAAGCTCGTTGCTGGATCTGGCGGAGTACAGGGAGGAAGGAGGGTAGACGGTTTTAGACTACGGACTCGACGCGTCGGCGTCGAGTTAAAAATAACAGTAACAGCAGCAGCGGGACAGAGCCAGTCTTCAGCGTCTACGTTGTCCACATTGCCTGCGTTTACTGTTGCCTATTTCTCGTTACTGTTGTACTACTAGTCCGTATCATCGAGTGTTGAGCTTTATCAACGCTATTGACAACGATGTAACGCTATTTCGGTGCTGCCTTGAGCGTAAACATTGCTATCAAAAACTGAAGAGTCGGGTACAGATGCTACGATATCCGTGCCATTCTTAGAACTTCTCTATATTACCATATACCGAGATACGTACATTGCATCGATTTTAGACTCGCATCGATACATTCGTCGTATCTTGCCAACGCACGACATCGCGCGATATTATTCTTACTATATCTGTACTCTATATTATCGGGACGCGAACGATAAAGAGAAGTCCAGCACTCGCACTTATCGTACTTAACTTTATCCTCGCATCTGCCGTTCGTGAAACTGCTTCTTCTATTAAAAATAAAAGTCAGACTCGTAGAGGCATATATGTTCGTAATCTAACGAGCCTCCCTATAATTATACGAAATTAACGAAATAAAGATGTTAAATCTTTCGCACGCACGTTCTAACATTGTACGGTATAGGTGTCTATCGCGTAGACGCTCTGTAATAGATGAACGTTACCGCTAGAGTCCGTTATTGAAAACAGTTTAATCCTGCGTTTGACGCGCGTTTATCATAGTCAACTGCATGTAATTCTAAGTATCGATCGTCCATCAACAACGAGAGAAGCTCGAAGCGACTAGTCGAACGCAGAAAATAACTAGACATTCCCGTAATAACCTCTAACGAAATCCTTGCGAGGTGCTTTTTCCCCGCCGGAATCACAAGATTTACGCTCTTGGCGTCACTCGTACGAACTCCCCATCGCTAATTGCCAACCAACGTCGGGATCGAGCGATCGGTAAGCAGCGGCCGAGAGACGTCAGCCGTAACGGCGCAGCCTTGAAGGAACGGCAGTGGCGGCGAGTTGCTTCGTCGCGGCGTCGAAAAAACGATGACGCGTTCGAGCGCCGCCAGCTGGCGCTGCGGCCGCCTCGGCTTCGCGTTTCGCTTCGAGAGAAGGCACGCTCGCGCGCTGCCACGTTCTCTCACACGCTCTCTCATGTATGTACGCGCTTTACAAATTTGACTTTCACGAGGAGAGACTCGTTGGTTCGTCGTCGCACGTAACCTTGGCTGCGCCGTCAGAACGAGCCGCGAACGTCGTGCAGCGATGGGACGAATTTTATTTTCGTATCGTCGCCGTTGTCTCGTTGTTTTGCTTGCCCCTGGTTTCACCAGCGCGCGTGGCTGACACACGCTCGTAAATTCGAATCGTACCAGTCGTGTCCTCTCGGTATCGTCACATGTTTCAATGATTTTCAATCGAAGGTGGTTCGTCTTAATTCCTACACCAGATCATGACAATTGAAAGCGACGAACGACGAACCTGCGTGTTTATAAAATCGGAGAAATCGGATCTCACATGCGTTTCGTGTTACTACGTATATAGATAGTTCTGGGCATTGCGGATTGGGATGGTAACACTCGTAGGTAGGGCTCTGTTTAACCCCTTCAGGTTAGCCTTCGTATCATCACGTTTTTAGCGTAGCAATTTCAAATTTCGATTTTCCCATATTTCATATTTTTATAATCTCTTATCACGAATACAAAGTACGACTTTCTCCTGTATATATAGTATAGCATTTGATATAATATTACGAATTGATATATATTTTCGTAAATCGTACTAATTGACACAAACGTATTATCATACGATGGAAATTCGAGAGTATTTGTTAGAAAAAGATTTTTACTCGGATACTTATTTCGTTAATTACTCGTGACATATTCTTATGATTTTGATTACGAGAATTATCTCGACGCAGTCTCGTAAAATACAGCGAATTCTCGAGAGGTCTCAACGAAGCTTGCAATTACTCGGAGCAAACAATACAATTATCGTTACACATAAATTTTGTAATCTATCTAACATTGTAAAACCAACTTATCTTGTACATAACTGTAACCGTACATAACTCTTAGGCGTCTTGTTAAACGGTACCGACTAACAGATATCGAAAAATGAATATCTAAATATCAGTTTCGCGTAAGAATATTAGTTACCGACCGGTTTAATCGTGCAATTCGAAGTCCAACGGCGCAACAAACGTTTTCCTCTCCTTTTTTTTTTTTTTTTTTTTTAATTCTCACATCGGCGGGACAGTTGTCTTTTTCTTTTTACGTTCATCGGCTACCGTAGACAATGCTGACAACAAACACTTGGCTGGTGTCGTGTTCTGCGGGCGTTCGTGTCGACCGTCCGCCTTATGCAAGCGATTTTCGCTCCAGTCGAGCTTCATTATATCGGTCTTCGGTCAATTTTGCAGCGTCGGTCATTTTTGTTGTAAAATGTGAAAGCAAACCTGGAACCTTTTATCTTCAACTTGTATGCCATTTTTCAAACATATATCGCTTATTAGTTATTTATATAAATATATATATATATATATTATATATATATATATTTATTTGTATATAACACAGCGATACTTCGTCTCGCGCGTGATATATAACTTCATCAATGTTATTGACGTATACGCTGTTATCTGTAGTACTTCGCGATACTCGACTGGGTCTTCGAGCCGGTATCGGAGATGTTGTTCGCGCATATAAAGACGAGAAGAAGCTTTACGCTCGATGCAAATCAACGTGTAACAGGAGGACCATCGTGACAGAACGATCTTAACATCTAGACGTATAATTAGGTATATTTATGAACATCAGTGCATACACAGTGCAAAAACCGGGGCTGGCCACTCGTTTCAAAAATAATCGATTTTAACATAACGATGCAACGATGTTGACGCGTAATTTTATCGGATAATTCGCCGTGATAACCCTACAGCGAAAGATTCTGAGAACGTTTTGCCAACGTTTACGCGAGCGATTTTTCTCATTCTCAGGCTGTGGAAAAAATATCCACCGATGGGAACACGTTTCTCGGTCTCTTCGGAATGAAGACGTAATTCGATAGAATGCAAATATTTTTTTATTCTAATCAGTCAGCGATATCGTGAGCGACCTTGGACACGGCGATATTACCAAGTTGAACGACATAACGAATATCAAACGTTTCGAGTACGAAGTAGCGGAGTCAAACGCTATATCTACGAATCTGCATTTTTTCGTAATATTTTTCGGACGCACAGGCGTGATAAAACGATATTGGATGGCGAGACGAGCATTCTACCACCACGTGTATTCGTCGTCATTTTCGATATCTCGTAATCTCCTTAATGTAGTTGCACTTTGCTCGACACGGAGCTAGGAATAGCCGTGGCAGGATACGGGAACAGTTACGACCCGGGCTGGTATTGCTCGAGGCGATCGTGCAAGGACAGTACCGCTACAGGCGAATATCTTCCATTGGCGTTCTTCCTTCTTTCGCAGGGATTTATCACGCGGAAAGTCTGCCTTCGCCGCGATAATCCAACGCAAAGACGTATGGTCCGACATGGATTGTTCAAATACACTGGTTAAATGTATACTTAACAGAGTAACGGCGTATATATCCATATCTCCAACACATGAAAATATATTCGTAGCCGTCTGTTTTATAAACCGGACCTCATACAGTTTCGCGCAAATTCGACGTTTCTATTAACCTTTATCGGAATCGAAAGGCTCCTCTTACGTTACGTCTGTGTTGGTTCGTAAGACTTTTTTGTCCGCACGAAAGCGTATTACATAATTTCTGCGAAATGCGTTTAACTGGTTCTAATTAAGCTACGAATTCGTGGATCCGACGATAATAGCGCTTGCTACAGTCGCTGCGAGTTGCCCGATCGTTCGTTGCCTTGGAACATCTCGAGGCGCGATTTTTGGTGGAACTCTGGACGCAGTAAAAAGCTGCGTACCACAGCCACCAAGGCCGTCCATCCACGTACATCTAGCGTATCTAGAACGTGGTGCGGTGGTGGCCGTGACGATGAAACCAGCGAACGTCCGAAATACACCGACCAAAGCGTATATCCTCCTGCAAGGATCAACAGGATGACGCTTGGCGTTTGAACAGAGACGCGAGAGGTCGTTGAATCCCATTAAGCGGTACTCCTTGAATCGTTCTTGACCACCTGTATATCCGTGTAATAGACGTCGTTCTTTTCGATCTCTCTCTCTCTCTCTCTGTTTTCTCCTTTTGTCCCTCCTATCTCTGCCCTCTCGCCTTTTCTTCTTTTCCATTCGATGCATGTCCGAGCATCGACATCGATAGAAGAAGAAGAAGAAGAAGAAGAAGAGAAGGAGAAGAGGGGTAGTAGCAAGCAATCAGGCTGCAGGATGAGAACGATTACGCCCGGAGAGTCGGTTCCCCGCGTTTCTCCAGGCTCTGCGTATTTGCCGGTGAATATCGCATTCTCGTTTTCTTGTGTAGCCAACGCGGCCACACCTTTCACCAACACCCAACCAGCCGCCTAGCTAGGCTCTCTAGCCTGGTGAACGCGCGCGATGGCTGCTGCTGGTTGTGTGTTGCTCGGTTGGCTCGTTGGCCGGTCGCACGACCAGGTATACACAGTCGATATATTATATCCCGTACCAAGCTTTTGCGCTTAGACACACCGCTTATATATACCGCGTGTGCCGGCTAACAGTAAACTCTTCCACTTGGCTTCTCCAGAGAGGAGGAGGAGGCGGCCAGAGAGGAGACGCGCGACGAGGACGCGCCGGCGTTGATGAGCCGCAGGCGCGCCTCGCGCTCTCCACCGCCATTTTCTAGGATCTTTTCCTGTTTCGATGCTGCCACGCGGCGTGTCGTTCTTCGCGCTTCTCGCCGCTATTATGTAATCGCGATCCTGACTCGCACAGCGACGGATTCCTCGCTGTTGTGTTGGCTGGCCAGTCGTTTCTCTTCGAAGGCTTTTTTCGCATACTCGTATCGATCTTTTTCGTAGAATTCCGCTGCTTTTCTACGAGCAGCCGCGTGCTACGAACGATAGCCAACTTTGATGCTTGGTATCGATCTTCCTCGTAGAATTTGTCTCGTTTCCTGCGACCAGACGTTTTATCTCCAAAATTTCCAATCGCCGCTCGGCAAGCTTCTCGCGATCTTGCCGGATGTTCCGAACGAACAGCCTGCAAAGGAAATTGGTACAATCGCGAGATTTCCAACGAAGCTATCGCGTCGTCTGTTGGTCATTATCAATGGTTTCCTCTTAACAGTAGCGGCAAGGTCGGTAAAAGTTGGTTTCCGCTCGCCGAGGACGTCGTGTACGCGTTGACCTGCTGTCGTCGTCAGTCATAGGATAGGCAGACAGGTAGGCAGGCAGGCAGGCAGGCAGGCAGGCAGGCATGGCACGGTCGTCGGTTCGCCCAATAAGGGGGATTTCTCCGTTGTCGCTTCGACGAGCCAGACAAAAGGAACCGGGACCGATAGTCGACCCTCTGCCGTATAAAAAGGTTCCAACCCTCGTCTGCCTGCCGAGGGTATATAGGGGCTGCTGGCCTACCCCAAATCCAACAATACGGGCCAAAAATAGCTCCTGTGGGACTCTAAGGGACTAAGGAAATAAGCTCAGGGCCCCGACATGCTGCTTTCTATTTCATAGTTTGTCGGTGAAACTGTGCAACTATCGCCAAACGTGTTTCTTTTTCTACTTGCCTCCTTCTACGATTATCCGACAACGTCGTGGATTTTCGGCTCTGACGAAGCAGGTGAAAATGTTTGTTTCTTGGTTTTCGCGTTTGCCAGATACCAGTTTTTGCTCGAGTATATAATCGAGCAACTTTAAGGAAATAATTACGGCAATAGGAAATTTCAGTTCTGCCTCTTTAATATCGTTAATCGTAATTATATAGAATTTATGCCTCGTGTATATATATATATATATATATATATATATATATATATATATGTAAATGGTTTACGTAACGTATAAAAATTTCGTAATAGATCGATCGGAGAAAATACACTCGATACTTGTACATTTGTTTGTTTGCTATTAAAGACCATAGGGAGTGATTTAGACTCGATTAAGTTCCATCAGGTGAACTAATTGGTAATTGTTCGATTTCTAGAACTTACGAATCGTTTCCTTTTTCTCGTTCGGTGAGGAGTTAGACGAAGAATGGTAGACGCGAGTATTCCAGCCGAATAACGGATGATCGCGAAAGAAACGTAGGTCGATTGTTGACGTTAGAGAAATTTCGCTTTCGTCAGATTCCACGAAGGTATAGTCATTGTTTGTACCTCGATGACGCGTCCCGTTACGTTCGGTTCTTCGTTACTTTATGACGAATACGTGACTGACTGGTCATGGTGCTCGATTCCTGGAGTCCACGTCGTTGTTCGTCGTTTCTGCTGGCTCGTTATGTTTGCCGCCACTGTGCAACAATTCCGTACGATATTCGACACAAACATCGACTTACAAAATTCGTGACACACTGACGGCACAGAAAACCACGCTACCGCTTCCTTCCGCGAACCGCACCGTCTTATCTACACGGTAGCAACCTCATAAACTCCGACCTCTCCGAGAGCCAAAGCAATTAGGTCGTTCTTCCAAAAGACTCCGTTTTTCCTTTCTTCCACCAACGTAGTCGATTGTTCGTACGAGACGATAGGAAACGGGCTTCTGCAGGAAGCCGCCTCGTACTCGTTTCTCGCAATCGCCATGATTCATCCTCCGTATTATCAAGGCGGATCGAATTATCTTGCGAACCCTGCTGCGTTCCTCGGATCATTTTTAGCTCGATCGTTTGTCCGTTTGATTTTCCGCGCGTGCCACGTTCCTCGAGAAATGACATAGATACGCGAGCATATCGATTCCAACGAAGATGGATTCCTCGAGCTGTTGTCCTTAAATTTACTTCGCCGAAAGAGATCCAAACGAAAACTTCCCCGTAGCTTCCTCGAAACTCGAGGAATTCGCTAACGATAGAACAACAGGATCAGGTGGAAAGTGGACGAAATAACGCAGGGTTAAAGACCTCGAAGGAATTGGCTTAGCGAGATCGCCAAGATCGGCGGTCGTCGAAAATAAAACGAAAACATCGCGCTCAAAGTATCGATCGTTTACACCGGCATACAGCGACAGGGGGGACGAACGTTGTGCATTTTGAGAGTCACTGGCCGCGTAGCGAAACCGAAGGGTACCTCTCAAAGGGAAAGACGATGATTTCCCTGATCCGGCCCAATGTCCGACCCTCGTCATTCGACAACGCTGAGCCCTGGCCAGGGTTCGGCTTTCTACCTGGCCCAAGTACCGCCAAGTCCTCGGATGAACAGGGAACGTACCCTCGTCGGTAGACACGTTTCTTTAGGAATTCTGCCTGGACAGAGAGACGAAAGGATCCTCCTGGAACGAGTCCGATCGTAAATTCTAACGCGATTAACGCGTAAAACAACAGTTTCTCGGCCTACCATCGACAATCTCCTTACGCATAGTTGGCGTAATTATCGGACGTTGGACGATAGAACCAGGCCGACGAATTTGTATATAATCGGGCATTTTGACGAACCCTCGTACTTAGTTTTACGAGTCTTAAGCTACAACTTCAATAGGAATTATTAGGCTTTCCGTTTCGTTTTAAATGCACAATATTCTTTTTGTTCTCTACGATCTGTTGAATCACGTACGATCCATTTTGTTCCGATAGAACAACATTTTGATGCGTATAATTCGAAGGATAAAAATAAGAAAAAACAGATTCCATTCCACAGAAAATTAAATAAGTAAAAGAAGGGACGTTGCGCGTCTATCGTTCCCATAAAAAAAGGAAAGGAGCTTCCAGAACAACCTAATATCATACACGACGATTACTACGGGGACGTGGAACGTTAACCGGCGAGGAGCTCGCGCCACGTGATCGTAGAAACGGTTAAGAAACGACCCGGTCAACAAGTTAGGGCATTAAAGATCCTCTGCTCGGCTGGAACTGAAACGAGATGGATTCTTAATGAATCTGAGAATCGCGGCCGGGGTTAAGAAGTGGCCGAAGACGGGGATGGCGTAGTAGAGTCGTGTACTCGATTAATATTAAACGTCGCTGGTCAAGCAACAGGTCCGATCAAGAGACCCTAAGCAAACGGTACGTAAGTACGTACATTCGCTGGATCCAGATTTCCGTGCAACGGGACATTGCATAACGTCTCTTTATCGAGCTCGTTTAGTCAGCAAAGATATACGACGCGGAACAGATAAGTGATATGACTCGAACTGAATTAAGAGTCCTATCTTATCGTCGGACGGGTATTCGTTGACTTTCGTCACTTGCCTTTTGCACCGATGAATTCCGTTTCCTCTTGGCAGCTTGGCGCAGGGGTCGTAGTCGCGTGTTCGCGATGGTCGGAACTCGGAACAATGGCGTTGCAACGCGATCATCGATGTATTCTCGCCGCTTGGCGAAGCAAGGTGAATCGATCGAAGGGATCAGGTGCTTCTCGATCGTCGTAAATGGAATTCTCGTCGGTGTACACGGTGTTTCATCGCGCGAAACATGCACGCTCCCCCGCGATACCTGCTCCCAATCCTCGCGATAACACAGTTCCGTGAAATCCTAATAACCCTGATTAACGCGTAATCTTTATTCGGCTGTTCGACCAGCATCGCGGCTGACGACGATGTTCTTCTATGCGAACGATATACCCCGGAAATTACGTACTTGGGGTGAAATTCGAGCTAAGAGGATCGTTACGTGCTCCGTACAAGGGTGTATTTTCATCGCAGCGATCGTTTGGTTGGTCGATTTGAACTTTTAGAGGTCTCTTCTCGTAATCGACGAATCAATTCCACGGATCGATAGAATAAGAAGCAAAACATATTCTCGCAACGCCTGAAACGCTTTCGTCTCGTCCCGATCTCCGTTTAGAAAAAATTTCGTTTCGTCAGACGAAACTCGATATCGACCCTGCGGAAACAAAAATGGGTCGTTGGCGTTCAAAAACCTCCTAACGTCTTCCGGGGAAATTTCGTACGATACTCGTTGCATAAAACAAGGAAGTGCCAGAGATAAACGTTCGTCGATCGCTGCTACTTATTATCCATGGCTTACCCTTTCGAAGGATCGCGGATATTTTGCTCCCAAGTAGATGTAATCGCGTGGGGAAGACCGCAGGAACCGTAAGCGGGCGTTGAACGAACGACAACCCTCGTAAGACGTGTTTCTTTCAGCAAGTTGCCGCGACCCTTCTAACCGTAACGCCTATGATTTATATTTACAACACCCTGTTGCAACTTGTACGCGTGGCCCGTACGCGGAGGATTCGTCACGCGAAACCTACCTGTTCGCCGCTCGCCTCGAATGCACCTTGCGACCGTCCCACTCGTCAACGGCTGTGTGCTCGCGAACTCGGCACACGAGAGAGACGCGCGTGTATTATTTAGCGCGGCCGGCGGAGGCACCTGCCACGTCCTAACCATCCTGTTCCCTTCTTCCTTCGCTGTCCTACGATGGCCACCTCGTAAAGTCGAGCCAACGCGCCCACTCGTCACCGCCAACAGGTTCCGAACCGTACGTCGCGCTTCCTCTTTCGCCAGTCTCGCGGACCTCGCCCATCTCTCGCTCCCGTCTAATTATTATCATCGGGTCGATCGCGCACTTCACACCTGTGCGAACGAGCCCGCGCTCGGAGCAATGCGATTCTTACGCACGTGCTCTCGCCGTCGAGAAACGCGTTCCGTCCGCGTACGCGAATGAGTTACGTAATTTCGTTTCGCGCGTCCCACGCGCCTCGCGCTTTCACCCCTTTCACACCTTCGCGTGTTCCTATCTGAACTCGGTGTCATCCAAACATACGGCCGCTAAACTCGGCGTCATCTAAACATACAGCCAGTGGCAGTTCTAACCCTTTAGGGACCCGAGGCTAATGATTATTTCGAGCGCCAGAGTTAAGGCCGAAACGTCGAAAGGTCTAGCTAGCCAAGTCGATGTTTGTCAGATCAATAGGAAACGTACGTTTACGTCTGCAGATCCTTTGGCTAGTCTTGTCGGAGTACGATGTTCACTTAGGCGATGAAACGTTAACGTTGGTTTCTAGCAACGAACATACCAACGATGCATATTCCTTCTGTCTCATTTACTGCTAGCTCGCGTTCTTCTGTTTCGTAAAAGAAGATTTCTTGCATTTTCTTCGTCTACGAAATTCAATAGGATCAACAGGGGAAATTGAATCATTTCCAAACTAGAGGCGCGCAAGTAAGGAAATAATCGAAGAAACGCCAGACTCTATCTCATTGACCTAAATTCATGACTTCAAAATATAATAAATTAGCGAATATTCGGTAAAAATGTTAAGTATACCAGTCGGCCTTTCCATTGTAATTTTTTGCAACGCAAAGTCCACAGTTAGGAAATTCTACGCGTAGGAAATAATCGGTAACGTCGAAGGCGAGAGAAAAACTCGTAACGCGGGACAAATTTGCTTAATCGTCCTATATTTCAAGGCGCCAGAATCTCGGGTTTGCTCTATTACTACGAACGACCCGTCGAGCCATCCCCATTCATAAAAATTCGTCGCAGCTCCGAACGAAATTCCACCGACGAAACTGCGCTCGATGCTACTCTTAACGTGCGTGATCCTGCAAACTCGCATAATCGCACTTGCGCGTCGTTCGTTCGAATTCGCCGATGGATCGATCGAGCGTCATCGAAGCCGATAAATGTTATTAAGAGGAAGCAAAATCATCGACGATTTTGTTTAATCCAAAGCCAAAGTACTCGACGAATCGGTATAATATTTTAACGCCTCTTAATCCGATTCTCCTACCTTTGTAACGCATTAACCCTCGAATAGCCTAATTATTTGTCTATCTATTTTCATTTATCGTGTTTTTTACTGTAGACACCGATCCAAAGCGAAGAGACGAAAATGACGCATCGAGGGTGTCGTTTGTCTCGCCTGGCGATTTCCATCGATCGAAATCGAGATCCGCGCGCGAGAGAACGCGACGATAATGGATCGAACGATGCGTTGCACCGTTGTGCGCGCGTGTAAGCAGGAAGATGCTGCGCGTAAAAAGGCCGGAGGGGTGAAAAAAAAAAAAAAATGCATGAGAAAGGGAGAGAGCTCCCACATACAAGGGTGCTGGCCGTTGTCTGCCATATGGCCCCCTCTTTTTTTAACCATCCCTGTACGGCTTTCTTCCCACACGACAAAGGTAGCCACCCGCGTGTGCGTGCACGTGTGTGTTTACAGCTGTACGCGCGGCTCCCGTAGCAGTTTTACTGGCTTCCTCGAAAGTGAACAACCTCTTTTTTCCCTTCCTTTTTTTATTTTTTCTTTTGTTTGCGCTATAAGTTGTAACAAAAGTGAGCAACCAGCGAGAGAGCGTCGCGTCAGGTGAAATCGCTCTCTGTACGCGCGCACACGCGTCTCTCTGTCGTCTCTGTCTCTGTCTGTGTCTCTGTCTATCGTCTTCTCGCAACGATAGACGATTTTGTCCGGATACTTTGCGCGAAAGGGATAGGAATAGTTTAACGTTTGTAGTAATTTCAAGCGGAGGGTTTCGTTGAAAATTGCAATTTCTGCTTTTAGACACCGGGTTCAACGCTTCGATTTCTATTTTTGCCGGTCGAGGGGATTGTGCGGTTTCCGCGGGGCGACGGAGAGGAGGAGGATAGGTATGCAATGGAATAGTTTTACCGATTTAAATGAAGTTCCGCGAGTTGCAGCTCGGTTTCCAACAGATTTATCGGAACTCGTTTGCCCGTGCAATCGAAATCCAGCGATTCTGTGTCCGTCTTTCAACCAAGTACACGCCGTCCTTAAATAGTATTATGTAACGATGGAAAAGCGATATGATTTTTGCGAAAGACTACAGCGATTAATCCCGATTAATCCCACATTAAGTACGTGACGTCGTACTTTACAAATTACCAACAGCTCGACGCTCCACGAACAGCCAATTTCGTAGCGAAGCGTTGAAACGTTTCGGATATTCTTTCGCGTCGAGACAGCAAGAGGTAGGTCGGTGCTTTTCGTCCAACGAGTCAATAAGACCAGCAACAACCGACTCGAAACGAAAATGCCTTTCGAACGTGATGTAAATTCATAGTGGATATCCTCGGCGGTAACGAACCACCGCGCTCTTCCATATAATCGTATATCTTCCTTTCCCTTTCGGTAAATACAACAGAAGCGTTATAGCTTCCCTACTGCCCCTGATTACGTCGAAATTAGGCTTTCAAGTTTTGTCCCGCAATAATCGTAAACCAAAAAGGCTAAGTGCCTGCACAGATCATATTTATGCTTCGTTCAAGGAAACAAACGAAAGGTACAAGCTCAAAGTGGGCAGTCGTTGTACCGATGCATTCACCTGGCGCATCAAACTTTGCACGCCGATTCGAATCTGTTTACACTGGCGTTTAATCTTTCTCCCGCGACTTCTTCTCCTAGAGAGAGAGAGAGAGAGAGTGAGAGAGAGACGACGTTCGCAGTTGCTAGCTATCGCGCTATTTCGTCCAACGGAGAACTTCTCGCGCTTTTCTTCAACGCTTTTCTCTTTTTAAATTCTCCCGCTTCGTCTCTCGCTTTTTCCTTCTCCTCTGCGTCTTCTCCGCGCACGCTCATCCGCCGCTAATTGCGGCTAATCCGCGCAGCTTTCGTTCTAACGCTTCGTGTCTTTCGAAGCGTCGACGTCTTCCCTCGGACCCGGTAGCCGAGGCTACGTATATTCATTCGACGAGATGAAAATCGGAAAACATAAAAAAGGAGGAAAGGGTGACGGTTTGTAGCGTCTAGCCGGAATTGCTCCGTTCGAATCTCTCCTTCCGTTTAATTAGCAGGCCAGATTCCTCGACGAAGGCCAGATGAAGGGTGCTGAAATATCGTTTCTTCGTTCCTCGTCTCTTTATTTCGACGTTGGTAGGGACGACGTTAAGAAGCCAACTACATTTCCCTTTCTACGCTCTGCTCCCCCCGTGCTTCGTCCAATTTTCCATCCCCCGTCCGCCCCCACCTATTCTCTCTTTTTCTTCCGACGATTCCGAGTGCTCAGGGTGCCGGACCCTTCGTTTAGGGCACCGCAGATGCCGCGCGCCCCACTAGATTACGCGCCATTGGTTCTCAACCTTCCTCCTCTACGCAGCGTAAACCTAACAGACGAGACACGTTCGCTCCGCGCGGTACAATCTCACCGATTCTTCCATCTTTTATCTCCATCGAATTGTCTCCGATCCGAAGCTCACCGTGTTTCAATTCACGCGCTCGCAGAAAGTCGGTAAGTGGAAAAAGTCACAGCGAACGCGCGTAATACGAAGATACCTAAAACGTCCAAAGTATTATGGCGCTTCCCGTAATACTGCTCGGTTAAGCGATCTTTCACCAAGGTTCTACCTTTCTAGACGCGCCTGAATTTGCATGAAAGTCCGCGGTCTAGTCGTTGTTGCTATTGAGATTCGAAAGTACCAGAACGAACAGAGCGTGCACGCATAATTCGCGAAAATGTATAAAATACTCGGAACAGTCTGGGAATACTTAGCGGTTCGGATAGATCGTCGTGTTTAGGTTCTGTTTAGAACTTCCGCGATCTAATCGGCCAAGTATGAAATAGGAAATTTTTGCAGTCCTTAAATTCGCAGGTACGAGGTTGTTTTAACGATATTTCTCACGCCTTTCCGCCGAGAATATCAAACGCGCTGATATTTGAATAAGTTTGAACGATGCCACGGTGCGAGCCTTTTTCTCTGTTCTTCAATGACGCTGTAATAACTGGATACTTCGGATACTTTGACTTGACTGTTCTAGCATCATCTTCGCAAATTTAAATCGCACCAAGTATAATTCCACATACATATAATTTATATCCTTTTTTTTTTATACATTTTACTGTACTTTGTACTGTACATCAAGGAGTTAGGAAACGAAGAAACTGAACACAGATGACGGACAATTCCTAGAACGATCTTCTGGCTGATAATTAAAGTACGTCTTACTTCATCCTTCGTCCACTACTTCAAAGAGGAAATTCTCCTCCTTACCGAAGATACTACATCCACCCGATATTCTTTCGCTTCTCCAGATACGTGGAAATGTTCGAGGAACTAACCCTGACTAACGATAAACTCGTGGAATACAGGCCGCCGTGGAATAACGATCGAGTATTTTAAATCGAACGAGGGAAGACGAAGGTGGTCCGATGGAAACGATAAAACCCTTTTTTATCGTTACCTTGGTAGGTAAAGTTGCCCAAGTCGTGGAACGCAGACCGTACAAAGTTGGTTCGTAACGAGCGCGAACGATACGTTGAATCGAACGAAGGAGAACGAAGATAGGGGCCAACGAGAATGATAAAACGCTTCGATCGTTTCAATTTCGAATTGGTAGATACGACAACGTAATTAAGAGGGAGGGAAGATATCGCGAATAGCCTATGGCGTTTTTCTGTTATACGACGCGGTATTAGCAAGGGGTAGTGAGAACCGCTTGCAAGCAGGGAAAGCAGCAACCCTCCCTTTTCGGAGACCTTCCTTTATTCATCCCCTAATGTAGGACCAGCGCGCGCGTACGTTCTCCTCTCGCTGTCACGACCAACGGTATATAGGCTAGTGTATTTATCGTGAAAGTTGTACATGCAGCGTATATATACGTTTATATCGTACAAAGGATACGCGGGGTACAAGACTCGCAGGACTCGTCCGTGTACGTGTGTGCACTGCACGTCGTCGCGCGCGATGAATGCATCGCGTGTTTGTGCGTACGGCGTACAAACACCCATAGGCTCGCACGACCACTCGTATTTTCGCGGTTGCAAATGTTGCACCGCGCGCCGTGAAACTGGGTCAACAATCGCGGGACTATTCTTCGGGGACGACGTTTTTCGTTTTTAGCTACGTTTCCTATCTCTTCCGTCTCCTTTTTTCTTTTTTTCTTTTGGAAAAATTTGACTACGCGGATGAAGCGCTCGAATCGTTGTTCCAGTTGAGTGGAGGAGGGTGACGATAATTTTCGCATGAAAATTACAAGCTACTAACGTCCCTTCGAGTCTGTCCCAAAGCATTAATACCTGTACGTCTTATACTTCTTTTGAAGTACTACTTTTCTATAAATTTCACATATAGATCGGTATATCTCAACAGAGAACCGCATATACCTAGCTACCTATCTTGTTTGAGATTTTTCCGTGCAAGTTTCTTACAATTGTGCATTGCACTTTACCACGATTATTGCCGTTATATGAACGTGTACACTGTATCGTTGAATGTACACAGTATAGCGCTACTTCAAGTACAACGCTCAATGGTAATTGTAGCAAAATTTGCATTTAGAGGGTGATGGACAGATGAGCGAGTAGATCGTCATCTATCAATGCATCAAAGGTAGTTTTCACCCTTTGTCCCCCTTTGTGCGACCCTCTCCATTATCAATGAATCGGGCACGTGGCCCCAAGCATAAAATGTACGTACCGATCATGTTCGCGAAGGATAACGCTTATTCATCGTACTTTTCGGCCATCCTACGATAAACGTCGTGTAGATTCTGCATCGCTGTTTCTCGTATTTCTTTCTCTCGTTTAAAGGTCGTAAACTGACCCCCTGCCGTGGCCTGTTTCGTGGCTCCAGTCTAGTCGCGATATACACGCTGGCTTTCGGTTTTTCGTTGGCCGGCACGCGAACGACTATCACAATTTCGGTCTTCTGCTCTCTGGTATCGATTTTCCATCGTCTTACTTAAATGCGTCGCCGTTTTCGAATTGCAGCTTTCGCTCGATTATCCTTCGGCGAATCGTAACGATAGCGCAAATAGCGCAAAAATATATTCGTCGCATTTTATAATATATTTTTTCCAGGTTTCGTAACTTCTGTATAATTGTTCCTTCTTATACTCTCTTTGTATCTGTCAATAATATGACGTGACAATTTTTCAATGATATTTCTTTACAATTAGGATAATTGTAAAAATGTATGGCAAGAATAATTAGCAATTTAAAGTCAAAGTAATTGATACGTCATTTTTGTTCGTTTCGTTTTATATTTCTGTTGCATTAATTAATATGTATGACGCGGCGATCAGGTCGTCTTTTTTTTCTATAATTATCATTATTTAAAGGTAAAAGTAAAGATTTACAACATTTGTTTCCTCAGTCCGAATTTAAATTCTTCCATGGTTGATTATTTCCTGAAAACATCCGACTACTTTAAGATAGTTTCAATATACTATTCTATCCAAAGTACATAGACGAGCATATAAAAATAAAACTAGCATGCAGCATATACACGGTAGCGAAACATAAAAGTCAAATCTGGATGCAACGCGTGAAACGTGTACTAGAAATTTAAATCCGTTTCTAAAGCTATCAGATTTCTTAAAAATTTTTTTTTTTTTTACATGTCGATAAAACGAAAAAGTAGAATCTCTCGCGCTTTACCATCTCCCAAATTCTATATCTCGAGGATCAAATTAAAGAAGAAGAAAATTGTCTAGTTTCAGAAACGGAAGGCCTGACGATCTCAGGTTTTTCAAAGTTCACGACGATGAGCGCGATTTACGAGTCCTTGAAACCTAAGTCTAACTAACTGGCTTGCTCCCCGACAATCTTATCCGTTCGACGAGATAGCGTACCGCTAATCTGCCGCGGACTTTACACCGTTAAAGCTAAGCTAGCGCTCGGACAGCTTCCAGGATCGTACGCGCGAAACTCGAAGTCGAATTCGAAGAAACGTCGCCGCTCGGCGAAGATCTTGCGCCATATCGCGAAACGAAATTCGACGATTGCATAATTCATGGCTGAAACGGGCAACATTCTCGATTTCGAAAAATTTTCTGGTACAGTCAGATTCGACGGATGAATCGGATGGCCGGCACGAACAAAGTCATTCCGAGCAGAGTTTATTGTCACGGAGAAAGGTATATTACGATTTTTCCCTTTCTTTTTATCGCTGATATACTTGTTGTACTATTAGATAATTTTATACTGTGCGAGCTACGAATAATTTGTTCGTAATAAATGTACAACACCGTAAATGCGTCAGGTTGGGATTGTTAGAATTGTAATTTCTAATATAATTCGAATTACTTGAATAATTCTGTCGACTGTACCGATCGTGGAAAATTATCCAGAATATCATACCTATAAATAATACAGCACGTCATTGATAAATGGACGGATAAAGAGTAGACAATATCTGGCGATAATATTATTCGTTGGAGAAACGTGAAAGCTACTCGTCAATTCTGCGCGAAAAACGAAAATCTTTTATCCAAGGGTACGCTCGCTGGTTTCTCATTTATTTAAATATTCCCGACGGAATTGCGTTCGATAATCATAACACGGCAAGCTATATATCGTACGCGTTGTTATTTCTTGGCCCGATACCGTGGTGCGCGACGTCGTTGTCGAGCTGTTTTTCGTAGTTGGCGATCTCGCCGGCAGGCGTCGCGTCGCTCGAGTCCCCTTTCGAAAATAACACACGGCCGGTTGACGTCATGTTGTCATGACTGCCGACCGCCGGCACCAACGTCGCCTCGATGTGTCGTTCTACCGATGGCCGGAGCAGCGCAGAAATTTCGCAGCAACGCGACTCGATTACATTTATCCGCTATGCAATTTCGAATACGAGGCGAAGCAAAATTACGATCCCATTGCGATGCATCGCGTGACGATCATTTTTTCAAACCGATACTCCTTCGACAAAACATAAAGATAATATACCGCGAACTTATTTTACGCCTCGACTTTGCTCGTATCATTATCTCGTTCCTTTTTTTCTTTCTCCTTCCACGTTTGAACTTTTAACGTATTCAATCGTATTTCGTTCTTTACGCGCGCTCCTTCGAAACGATTACCCCCCGAGTCTATTGCGTTTCTTGTTGGTACGATCGAGTTATTGACCTAACCTCCAAAGAAGCGGAGCAATCGACTATTTTCCGCCGCTAAATATGCAAAACTAATATCGTAACGAAAATTCTGGAACGTTTGAATTCAAAAATGCATTCGAGTATTCGATCTTACAGTATCATCGTTCCAATGTATTTGTATATGTCTAGCTAGCTAGCACGCACACATATAACTTAGGAATGTACGACGCCACACACTGACTGGTTTTATCTACGGGGCTCCGAGTGGCTCGAGCGGGGCTTCGTGTGTGTTCGTTCTTTGGCTGACTAGATAGCTTTGACTCGTGTAGCAAACATTACCTCATCGTCAGGCATAGCCGGATCCACAACAAACCTCCTCTACTTTTGATTCTTCTCTGGTTCTGTGCTTGCTCGTTGGTCGTAGGAAATCAAATGGAGTGTAGAACTCATTCAAAGTAAACGTATTTGTCAATCTGTTATTCAAATTACAGACACGTGTCAATTACTGTATATACGTATGTCGAAAGAAATTTCTTTATTTCCTCTATTGAAAGGAATTGTTTTTACCTTTGTTTACGTTATCCATTATTCATATTTTCATTTTTCCAATCTTTTTTACGTGTCAAGTGGAATTTCGCTTGATTTTACAAAGAGTGACGCAAAAGCTGACTTTATTAATCTTCTCGTGCGTATGCTTTAGCCAGTCTAGATAGGCTTCACGCAGTGAACATTATCTTATTGCGAGCACAGTCGTCATGAATCTCTTTTCTAGTTCTGGTACTTCTCTCACGTTTATTCCATTGACCTACATTCCTGACGATAAAACAGGAATTGGAGCAAATTTGTTTATAGAAACTCTGTCATCAAACTTTCTGTGTAATTTGCCGATATAACGACACTTATTTAACGATAATTAGTCGAAGGGATAGTATTATAAAATTCGTTAAATTATTTCCTTTATTCGCTCGGGTTAAACGTAATTTAGCAAATTTGATAATTTATTTGTCGCGTTTCTTGACAGGTCGCTTAATAACAAAAATATTATAACAGGTTATGATATTAGGTGATATACGCTATTTTTCGAACGTACTTTTATCTGATTAACCTCGAAATAACTTCTCTCTGCGAGTTAATTACGGAATTCGCTGGTAGATGGCATTCGTGTGAAAAAATTCAACGTTATTTAATAAAAGTGAAAAAGCTGTTTCGAATACGAATAAAAGACGGGCGAAGGGGGGAAGTGTGTTTGTAATTTTATCAAATTTTAGTAGAAAAATATTTTCATTCCAAACACGGTTCGGTATATTTTACGATCCAAAGCAGTTTTCATTGACGCGATCGAATTATTTGAAATAGTTGCGTCGTAAAAATTTCAAAGGGTAGATATAAAACGAATGACAGTAACTTGCCGGCACTTACCCTCGGAAATCAGTGGCACGATTCTCTGACTCAGATGAGGCTCGAAAGATTCTTCAGTCGCGAAAGTGAGCCGCGCGAACCGCAACCCTTAAATATTTCGTGAGAGGAAAAGAGAGTGGGATGAGGATGCTTCTTGACTTTGATTTATGGGCAGTTAAGAGCCGTGCATTTCTACCACACACAGTTAATCCGTTACGCGGTAACTCCCCGCAGCAACCACCCGGTGGCCGTCTTGATTCAACAAGTGCCCGGACCATGTTTCGCAAACATTGTTTGTAAGGACGTTGGTCGAATTCTTGAGCGCGTTCACTGAAATCTTCGTCTCAAACGTTTCAATTAATGCGACCTAACGTAACTTAAGAAGATACGCAAAATCTACCGGCGACCTGAATAACACGGCTGATAAAGTAGAAATTCGCAAATAAAACGATTCAGATTGGAAATTCGTCATCTTTCTCTTTTTTTGCGCTCTTCTAACAATGAAACGAATTACTGCGTTTCAAAAAAAAAAAAAAAAAAAAAAAAAAAAAAAAAAAAAAAAAAAAAAAAAAAAAAAAAAAAAAAAAAAAAAAAAAAAAAAAAAAAAAAAAAAAAAAAAAAAAAAAAAAAAAAAAAAAAAAAAAAAACAAAACAAAAAAAGTGATAGCACAAGTATTCCGAATATTATATCGTAGAATACATGCGGTTGTGTAGCGTGACAAATAAGGATATTGGAAAAAGCATCGATCGACGAAGCGAGAATTACTTTCCTCAGAAAAATCACGTTTTCACCGTGATGGAAGGCGAAATCAAGCTTGCGGATACGAGAATCCGTCATTGTTTTCCCCGCGATTCCGTGAATCGTCTCTCGGAGAGCTCCGGGACTGGTCGACCCTGTTGGAAGGAGAACCTTCGCGAGCGAGTCGTATTCCAAGTAGGCCGCCGCGGCGGATGTACACTGTCGAGTCGAGATTGAGTCGTTGGCTGCTGTTGCCGCCGCCGCTGTACTAACTAGTTACTTCTAGAAATCTATAAATCGTTTCTAAGAAAGCCTGCCTTTCTTCTTCTCAAGGGTTCTTGATGATGAAGTTATTTTAATGAAAGGTAATTTAATTTCTTGTACCGATAACATCGTAATCGAAAAAGATATATTTTAAACTCTTCGTTTTAGTCCAAATTTCCATTCTTTTTGTACTATCAATCGAAAGTTTCATTAACGAAAACGTCGAATCGCATTAATTTATCATAACCACGGATATATATCGTGAGCGGCGCGGTATCGTCTCTGATGGCATTGCTCGTTTCCTCGGAACTTTTTTTTCCCCTCCTTTTGTCACCGTTGTTCTTGCCAGTTGCACACGCGGCTCGTCGTCGTATCGGACGAACAACATAACGCATCGATTATCTGTTAAATGACGTTCACGCCACCGAGCATCCCCTACCCATAGGTCAGCTCTTCGTGACTTCCATTCCCTCCATTTCTGTTTTTGCTTCTTTTTTTTTTTTTTTCTTTTTTTTCTGAAATCAAACGTCATGTGCAGACCACGTGGATCCGACAAAATGACGAACGTGTCGCTAGTGACATCCCACGGCAATACGTTCAACTAACTGCGCTGTCAGCGATTCTCAACCACGTCCACGTGATTTTTATCTCTCGAGTTTTTCGCGTCGCTCTCTTTGCCCCTTTGGTAGAGTCGCTTCAGTAAGCAAAAGTTGAGGGAGGGAGAGACGATTAAGTAAGTAAATACTTACTTTCACCCGTACAGTCGTTAAATCGGATGTGCACGGATATAAATCATCGATGCTACGTGCTTTATCATTTTGTTTGGGGTTTCGTCGCATGGGTCGATCAGGTTTCTCATAATTGGTTACCATTGTGGATCGCGCACAAGATATTTGTTTACATATGTGTAAGCTCTATGTATATACATATTTTATTTTCGTATAAAAGAAAGTAATAGAGAACATTTAATTCTTATAATACGGTAGAAATATAGTAATATTACGCGTAAGACTTTTGGTATCAGAGATATAGGAGAATCGCTAATCAACCTCAAAATTGAAAATAAT
The DNA here is from genome assembly GCA_014737525.1 of Bombus difficillimus. NCBI lineage: Eukaryota > Metazoa > Arthropoda > Insecta > Hymenoptera > Apidae > Bombus > Bombus difficillimus. The sequence continues at coordinate 59,669 of JACXIT010000228.1, read as the reverse complement.
TTCGCTTTGATAAACTTAATGTGTTACTGTAATGTGTACCTTTGAACGGATATAAAACGAAGGAAAAGGAAAACAAAGACGGAGGGAAAGATAAAATGAAGAGGAGTATTTCACAAGGGGCCCGCATGCTTGCTGATTGAACCCATGAGTAACAACACTCCCCTGTCCCCTTCGCCATTTCTGGCCCCCTTCTCTTCCATACCCACTCGATCATCCATTCCAACGATGACTTCTTCCAGGCTAGGGTAGGGAGATGCCTGACGTCATTCTCCAACGTCTGTCAGCGAGCCGACCCTCTGAGTCATGCAGTCATGTCGTTTTGCCTACACTCTTGTTTGTAACCGAGTATCGAGACTGGGCAAGGTCTTTCGCGATCATGTCACTAAATTGTTATGGAAGGAAAATCCCTAGCCTGTTCAAACTTTTCCCCGCTCGTAAAAACTTCAAGGTCCTATTATATTCGTTTCCCATATAACAGAAGATACAATTGTCGTTGAATTGTCTCTGTCTAATTTCATATTTATTCTGATAAACGAATAATGTCATCGTTCCTCGTCGTTGCCTGTATAACTTTACAACACTTAGGTTCTAAAAAGATATTGAACTGCCAGGAAAAAGGGAGACGTATGAAAATCTATTATATTATACTTGAAGTATATAAAAACGAATCTATACAAAGAGACTAAGACTAATGTCACGTAACTTCTTTATTTTTAGAGTTGTGCAATGATGGGTCTGCAGGCCACGGCAGGAAAACGTAAACTGGAGGGAGGTGTGGGCTGCATGGAGTTCGATATGGATATGGGCGAGAGCCCATCGAAGTTAGGCCGGGTGGAGGGTAGCTGGTGGGCGATGGAGGATAGTTACACGCCCCCGCTTAGTCAAACGCCGGCTTCTTATTACGATATGGAAGTGAGTTCGCCCTGCCTGCAGACAAATCCTTGTCAGCCGACATCGGCAAGTCAGCAGCAACAGCAACAACATCAGGCGGCACAGCAACAGCAGCAGCAGCAACAGCCGCAATCGTCGACGCCAACGTCAGCGCCACCGCCGTCTACGGTGGCGCACCTGCACCATCATCCGCAGCACTACTATCATCATCAGCGCGGACCTAGCAGCCCGGTCGGTAACAACGGTTACAGCCAACTGTCGAGGCCTCAGCCGCAGTGGGGCGCACCTCATCATTACGAGCCGCCAACGATACGGCGAGAGGAAAATGGAAAGAGTTATTTGGAGCTTGGTTCTAGTTATCGAGCGAACGAGAGGTGCTGCGAAGGTTCGAGGTCGAGCTGGTGTCGACGCGGTAGAGCCTGTTACAGACAAAGGCGATTAGCCGTTTTAAATATTTCCATGTGCAAGCTGGCGAGGTATCGCCAATTTCCGGATCCGAGCCTTCATCGATCGGTTCTCATCTGCAATACGCTGAGGCATCTAGAACGCGAGATGGAGAGGGACAGAAGTCCGCCGCCCATGGAGCCGGTTATACCGGCGCCGATTGCTCAACTTCAACCTCCTGAGCAGGGCAGGTTAACACCGTTCCCGATGCCACCAACGTCTTCGAACGAGACAGACGTCGATTCCGGCATCGGCGATAGCGACGACAGTCGTTCCATCAATTGGGGCAGCGTGCTGTCTCTCTCGAGTCAATCGCCGCTGGATCCATTGAACAACAACGAGTTACTGGATGTCGATATCGGCCCAGACCTAGATTTAGACTTTATGCCTGGATGGAAGCTGACACCCCTGTCCGCGGACGATATCCTCAGAAGTACGACGGCACAGGAACAGCAGCATCATCAGCATCAACAGCAGCATCATCATCATCATCAACAACAACAGCAGCAGCAGCAGCAGCAGCAACAGCAGCAGCAGCAGCAGCAGCAGCAGCAACAACATCTGGCTCCAACTAGCGGCAGCTGCGCTAGTAGCAATGTCGGAAACGCCTGTGCCAGCACTGGCAGTAGCAGTAGTACGCACGAATCGTTAATGTGCGTTGGATCATAGCCCCCGATTTTAACGTCGATGAGTCATCTCATCGATTTTTACCCGCTGATGCCGCAGAGTAAATAAAAACAAAAAGAGAGGGGAAAAAAAAACAAGCGCGGCAACAAACTCGCAAAGAACCACGAATCGCAGAAACGAGGTACTCGCCCGCCTCTCCGATATGTGCGACGCCTGGTCGGCGAATTCTCCAGGAGGTCTTCTTTTTCTTATTTATTACCGTTCGTGTCAATTACGCACCGATCGATTATCTCGGTTACATTCTACTTGTAGCATACCGATAACCAGCATGGGTGGTCTACTGATTGTAGGGAAGAGAGAAAGAGAGAGAGAGAGAGAGAGAGAGGGAGGGAGAGGGAGAGGGAGAGGGAGAGATAGAGATAGAGATAAATAAAGAGAGAAAGGGTACGTGTCGCGTTACCCTGTGTTCGCAGGTGCAGCCACCACGGAATTCATGGCCCATCGGGAGTGCTTCAAACGCGAAGCAACCAGAGGTGATTACAATTTATAAACCGACGAGTAAACTTGATCTCGCGTTGTTCCAATTATCGACTACGGATCCAATGTCTTTTTTTCTACTTTATCACGTTGCTCGGGACGATTTTCATTTTAAATCATTCGAATAATTAATCGAGACTGTTTGCCACAAAAGTTTTCTACTTGATACGTTCACCGGTTTGTTCGAATGTACGTAGTACATTGGAAAAATTCGAGTTTTCGTACGATGGAACAACGCGAGGTCGGGTCCTCTCCTTCGGTCATCAACAACCACCTCGAAACGAGCATGGCTATACTATATCGAAACGATCTGTTTTTGCAGCTGCACCTGCGAATTCAGCGGCGCATATCAGTTCCCGAGTCGCTCGAAATGTCGTCACCGGCGGCACGTCAGACACGAAAGAGCGAGAATAGCGTGAGAGAGAGAGAGTAAAACAGAAAAAAAAAAAAGAAAGGAAAGAAAGGGAATAGTGAGAGAGCGAAAGAAAGCGAGTGAGAGAGCGACAGGGAAAAGAGAGGTAGAGAGAAAGAGTTGGAAAAGTCTCAGAGCTTTCGATGTTCACGCGCCATCGGGCCGGCGATAGGACAAGTACAGTGGATCGGTGGTAACACCCCTTCTCTTCGGCTCCTTAAAACAACGACGATAAAGCGGCACCGAAACCCCGACAGAGACCTACGTATGCACACAGAATATAATCTAATTGTTACATTCGATAGAAAAGTGTCCTTCTCTTCTTTCTACCGTATTAACTCTCGCTATTTTTGTTTCTCTTGTTTTTGGTAACATCGTCACAGCGTGATATGCGTATATCGCTCGCCTAGCCGGCTGACGTCGAGAACTCTTCTTCGGCGACGTCCGGCGTCGTTCGCGACAGCCAATCGAAATGGGGAGTGTCCATCATCATCGATCGATGTTTTCTCTTTGGATTAGAAAGACTATCCAGCCGACGATTAAATTAATGTCATACACTCTGACACACTAACGATACACTTACACGCGTAAGACATAACCGCCGTGGCCTATATCGTACACTACTGATACACGTACACGCACCACATGTACACGCCGTATACGCTCATATACACGTACATAGATACTATATATGTACATCAGGAGAGAGAGGGAGAGAGAGTGTGTGTGTGTGTGTGAGAGAGAGAGAGAGAGAAAGAGAGAGATACAGCAGGTTCGTACACGGAAAAGTCGATATGGTGCTAGGACGATCACACCCTGGTGCTTAATTCTGTACACACACAGACACATGTGCGTAAGTTCGCACGGATCGCCTGCAGTCTTCGTTAAGAAGTCTAGATACGTCCTGACGTCGTGAACAGGACACACCGTGATCCAACGTATTTTCATCAGGATTCTTCGTACGAGTTATATGGTTTCTCGGTTCGGACACCTTGAAGAACGTGCGAGCGCTGGATGAAAATACGTTGGACGAAGACGCGTAACTGTGTTCTGGCGCACGATGCTAACAAATGTACCTGCATTTTAGAGATCGGGATAAATAAATGTTCGGTCCCTTCGTGTCGTCGCGCGGAGGCCACTGCGCGCCACTGATCTCTCGTTAATAATTATGTACTATAATACTATTGTAAAATAGAGAGTGGCCGACGAGCAGCGAACGAAGGCGACCAACGATTCATTTGGAACGGTGTGAAACGGTGGGATTATTAAGCGAGGAGAAGAAAAAAAAAAAGATAGAAAGAAAACGAAAGAAAAGAGTAAAGTAAAATAAAATAAAACTCGACGATACGCACTTCGCGAAGAGGAACGGCGATCCGCGCGCGATCTCGTCCTCAACGTCCACTAACTCTGGAGCAGCTATACTTAAATCGAAGATATAAACGTCGTGTAAAGCAAATCTACGAACGAGTGACAAAACGAATATAAGAAAAAGTAATTTATAAATCGACTGATTTTACCTTGCGAGATAGCGGACAAAGAAAGGAAGAAGACGGAAGAGGAATCAAAGTAACGAAGAAAAGGAAGCTCTAGTAGCCGGCAACGTTTTTCGTCACACGAATTCGTTTATACCGTAATTAATTGAGTGTTAAGCCGACGACGATGTATACACTTACACGCGACACATACCGTTACAGCAGATTCACTCATATGTACACGCGCGACGCTCCTGTACGACACAAATGGACATCGTTTATACACGAGATACGCTAGATACTTGGATGTATATAGAGGTACACACTACGTGCTAAGTGTAATAATGATTCAAACACGAACCATCAACTCTCGGCAGTTTTCAGTTTTTACGTTCCTGTTCCGATAATCGTTTCTTTCTGTCGTTTATCATCGCCTCGCCTCGCCTCTATCCGTTTCGTTCATTCGTTCCTCGCTTATTTCCTACAAAAAAAAAAAAAAAAAAAAAAAAAAAAAAAAAAAAAAAAAAAAAAAAAAAAAAAAAAAAAAAAAAAAAAAAAAAAAAAAAGAAAAAAAAAGAAAAACAACGAGCAATATTACTTCAACAGCGCGGAGAATCTACGAGAAGAACGCGCGTACGCGTGCATCGATCTCGAGCGGTTCGCAAGCTTTCTTCGAAACGGCTAATGAGAACATCGTTCTTCCCGATCGCTCGTACGATCGACGATGTTTGATCGAACGTTTTGTACATTCACAACTGTTTATACTGTGATCGCATTGTAAATATTATCGGAAAAACGAATATCGCGTGTAATAGAAAAAGAAAAAAAAAAGAAAAATCGTATATGAACGAAAGGAAAGTCGTTAGAACCAAAAAGTTGAATAAAGACTGCGACGTTTAATTTACGACGAAGAGCGATAGAAAGTAACATTTTGCGATCAAACGTCGATCGGTAGATGTAAAGAAGGAAGAAGAGACGCGTTCTCGTAGCTTGTTGCTGTCTCCTTAGTATTACGAATCGCTCGAGTTCCAGCATCATCCTATCTACGACCGCGCGTAAGGTGTTAAAACGCGAGAAACACATATGTACATGATACATAGACACATAACACAACATACAAGAAAAAGATGCACACGCGGATAAAGCGCACGTTGCGCGAGATCGCGCTCGATGCGTATGCGCGGCGGAGCGTTTTCCAGCGAGATGGTCGGTGTTGTTTTCTCTTGCATGGTGTGTACCAATCGGAACTGGCGTGAACGTACGTGCGACGTACGTACACGAGATACATCAACGTATGCTACATTGTTGAAAAATTCGTCCATCGCGTTGATGCATCCGACCAAATACACAACATGCCTTTCCGTGTTTTGCGATCGCAAGCGCTACCTCATCGGCTTGGTGTTCCGTGACGAGGAGGACGCCTTACAATTTCACTTTCGATACACGCTGTACTCGCCGATGAAACAATATTCCAGCCGATCTACCGGATAGATGTGAGAATACCGGGCGTTGACTGACGTATCGAATTTCGTTAATACGAAGTAGAGAACCGCGCATTGGTTTACGCGTACGCGAACAAAATACTCATGCATGCCGCCTCTCGATCGCAACATTTTGTATCCCGTTCGATCGAGTTGATCGTTTAACGGAATGCCAAGCATCGCGGCGTTACGCGACAACACCGGACTCGGTTCTCGAGAGTTAAAGAAGTAAAAAAGAAAAAAAAAGGAACTCGGAAGGCGACAAAATAATTTCGTATTTTTTACACGGAGACGTAGCATCGCTGCGTTCGAACGCAACGTTAAGTTACACGCGATTACACACACAGTACATGTACACGTAACGAAGACTCGGTACCGAAGGAGCGACTGCGAGTTCGGCGTTTGAGAATGGCGAGCGTGTCGAAGAGCGAAAGAGGACGAGAGTATTTCTTTTCCTTTCCGTTTCTCTTCTCTCTCTTTTATTTTTTTTCTTTTTTTTTTTTGTCTTTTTGTTTTTTTTTTTTTTTTCGATTTTGTTTCACGTCGTGGATCACGTGACGCAGCTTAGGGAAAAGGAAAAACCGTGACCGTTGCGAGAGAACGACGATACGAGTTCTAAATACACGTACATCTCGACGAGTGCGCCGGCGTGCGTGTTGATGTTAAAACGTTTTAAGAAAAAAAAAACGATAAAAAAAGATGGATGATATAAAATGGGTGTGCGACGGACATGGGTGTTCTTCCGATGGGAGGTGCAAGCAAAAAGAAACGAGCAACCGAGAAGAAGACGTGGGAGATGAAAAATTGTATATAGTATAAATAGTACACGCGCAGAAGTACGTTTAAGCGGAAATAAAAGATGATATAATAGGTATAATGTGAAGAAAAATATACACATATAAGATATTATTATATATTATATATAAATAAGAAGTATATATATAAGATTATTATGTATATTTACCGTGGTAAGTGATATACAAAAGCGGTGACGGGGACTCGCGCAATCTCGTTGTCGTGTTCGGATGATGTTGCTGTGATTCGCGGCTGGCCCACGCAACGATTTCCTGTTCAAATTCATTTCTGCTCGTAAGACGCATATCCCGTCAGACATCTCGTTCTCTTTTTCTAACCACACACACACACACACAGACATACACAGATACACACGAAAAACACACCATCACTCCGTTCTTGTCATCCGTATTTTCCCCATACGATACATGCTCTTCCAGATTGTTTTCACGTGTGTATGCATCCGATGTAGATAATCGCGTTCGATCGCGTTCGTACGAAACGTCGTCGCGAATTCTTTCTTCTCTCGTTGTCCGTCGATCTTTCCCTTTCCATTTCTCGTCACTCGTCGCGTTAAGAGCGATCAGTCGCGCGTAACGTATATAACGACGGCTAGATACGAACAAGAATGCAGAGCCGATAGTCCCGGCAATGTTGCGTTTCCTCGCTCCTTACGAGACAGAGTAAGTTGCACCGTTCTCTGCGTTGTATTTATTTATGTATACGCGGTGGGTTGGTTGTACAGCGTTTAGTATCGGGCTTTCTGTGCGTCTGTTCGTTGTTAACATGAAAGGGAAAAGAAAAAAAAAAAAAAAGAGAAATACATACGTTTTTGTTATATCATCGTCATCATCGTCGTCATCATCATCGTCATCATCATCGTCATCATTATTATTAATATTATTATTATTATTATTATTATTATTATTATTATTATTATTATCATTATTATTATTATTATTATTATTATTATTATTACTTTAAATATTAATAAATGTAAATTTTATATTGTCCTACGAAGAGTTAATGGAATTGGGCTGTCGCGAAGATGTACGATTTAAGTTCCTATTACCACGATGTCTAACAGAGAATTAATTAAAAGAGCAATCTACACGATTAGAACGAACGAACGAGTAAAACGCAGAGTGCAGCGACAGCAGCGTTCTCGCGTGGGCCGCCTCGCGAACGCAACGTCCTCGAATCCTCCTATTTCTTTTCTTGGTTTTTTTTTTTTTTTTTTTTTTTTTTGTGCGATTACCATTATTATTCTTATTCTTATTCTTATTATTCTTATTATCATTATCATTATTATTATTATTATTATTATTACTACTACTATTACTATTATTATTATTATTATTATTATTATCATTAGCGTTAACACTATTAATATTATTGATACTACTATCGATGATCGATCGTTTCTACCGAACGCCTTAACCGAACGCGATAAGAGAACGGTCTCTTCCTTTCTTTCGGACGAAACGCGAACGAACGAGGCTGTACGACGTCGCGGCCAGCGTGTGAAATGCAAAAAGATAGTCGACGAAAAAATGAAAAAGAAAAAAAAAAAAGGAAAAAAGAGGGCGACAGAGGGAAAAGAAGCAGAAACGAGGACGGGTGACGGCAAGCCAGAGCTAGATCGTAACGGATCTCCGAGACTTTACGAGAGTCCCGCCGTGACCGCAAACCTAGGACACGAGGAAAGAGCACACGACACTGTACATTGTAAATAGTAGCGCGAAGAAGACGGTTACAGAGAAAGACAGAGTTAATTAATTAAAAGATAAAAGAAGGATAAGATGAGATGAGAGAACGAGCGAGCGAACGAGAGAGAGAGAGAGAGAGAGCGAGAGCGCGCGCGAGGGAGAGAGAGAGAGAGAGAGAGAGAGAGAGAATGAAGAAAAAGATGAATTGGCTTCGAATTCGCGCCGGGCGCGTGAAGCGAATGCACGTTCCCGAGGGATGTTCGATTCTAAGGCGAATGCAAATAGCGGGAAATTTTAAAAAGAGAGGAGACGATGGAAAGCCGTTTTCCGGTATCAAATGCGACTTTCCATGGCGAAAATGCTCCCTCGTAGTCGTATCGACGATAGGATCGCTCGAGATTGACTAGCGCCCGTTGTTAATCGCCTGAGATCGATGTATCCCGATGGGAGTACGTTCGCCGTACGAGCCGCGTGTGCGACCACATTAATAGAGCTAGGACAAATTTTAAGATGCACGATCGTGTGTATCCGCGAGATGTGCGCCGATCACTCGAACTGTCTTTCGTATCGTGTCGCTAGACCGCGTCTAAAATTAAAAAAAAAAAAAAAAAAGAAAAAACAAGTTGGGGGAAAAAGAGAGGGAGGGAAAAAAAGAAAGAGAAAGTTGAGCTAACGTCGAAGAAACGGAAACACGGGAAGAAAACATACACGCTTTAGGGAAAATAAAAGCAAAGTAGAGAACGGAGAAAGCGAGGCGATATAGTTGCTCGTTTTACGCGGTTAGTGGGAAACGGAGCGCAAGGACGAGGGACAACGCAGGATTCTTGATACAATCCGCGTCCGCGATTCGTTACTTTGCACGCGTGCTTGCCAACTAGCACGAGAACAAAGGAAAAGGAAAGGAAAAATGTGATGGAAAGAGAAAAGAAGCATGAATCGCAATTACTCTAGTCCTAAGTGGTCGGCGCGTGCACGATGCGAAGAATCGCACGGTTCTCGAGTGGTCGGACACGTTGTGTATCTTTTCTTTTTTCTTCGTTCGTTTCTCGTATTTTGTTTCAAAAAGTTGTGTCGTTGTATCGCGTACCGTTTTACCAAAATATCGAGCAGCAATGAATCAGCAGCAACAGAAAAAGAATGCAAACAACAAATTGCGGCGCAAAAAAAAAAAAGAAAAAAACGATTAACCTGAAGAGAAGTAAGAGGATAACGCACGATATGGACAACAACAACAAAAACTATCAAAAACAATAAAGAGTATTATTCTATATATAATTATGTGTTATATTTTGCAATCCTTAAAATCCCCTACTGTCCAGCAGTTCTCAAAGATTATCATTTTTCCCCATATTCTTCGTAGACGAGTAATTTAAACCATATTTAACGTCAACATACGTTTTATAACTGTACGAGATATCAAACATTATTGTTATTTATAATCGTATCAACTGCGCGAGGTCATTAGCCAATCCAACTATTATTATTTCACGATAATACAGTGAAAAGGTGTACGATACTTCAGCACATGACAAATACGAAAAATATATTAAATAAATAAAAGTAAAAGTAAGAAGACGCGTTTAACAAAAGTCTGGTGTTGTGTTTATTATTGTATGAATGAGAAAATATTACATGTTATCGAGTAGAGAATATAGAAGAGAACAAATACAGCTAAACCAACAAAGACGTAATGCAATATCATCAAATATCGATATCTTTTCATTGTCGCCGGTTTCGGCTGTGGTGGTTCATTCAGTAGTTTTCGTATCATGATGTAATTGTGATTCAAATAACTGTTCCAGTTAATAGTTGATAAATCAAAAGGGAATTCTTTTAAATCGGCCTCGCCCATACGTGTTAAAATCTTCTTCATATTATCTGTTTTTATAAGTCGATCAGGTACTAGAAATTTTTTTATGTCTTCGTAATTTGAAACTACCTTTTTCAACAACTTTATAAACCTACGTGCAAACAAATACCATTTTGAAATATTATTATTATTATTATTATTATTATTATTATTATTAGTAGTAGTAGTAGTAGTAGTAGTAGTAGTAGTAGTAGTAGTAGTAGTAGTAGTAGTAGTAGTAGTAGTGGTGGTGGTGGTAGTATCATTTTAGGATGATATTAGATTGTCCGAAAAGTGTCTTCCTTTTACAGACGCGTCTTTTACAACGATACATCTTTATACAAACATGAAACCTAATCAGTCGAACGTTGCGATCTTTATTTCGATAGAACAAAATGTATCATACGTGATTCGATAAAATAATATAAAACGGAAAATGTTATGCGTCCATTATTTCCTTATAAAACGAAAGAATCTTTTCGGACGACCTGATAGTATAATAACCTTAAAAGGACAAGTGTACAGATAATCTAATTAAGTATACCATGATCGAACATGGAAGATGTCCTCGTCTAAAATTAGAAACTGGAATTTGAAATTAGGACTTACATTGGCTTCTTCCGTCGAAATACGAGGTACACGTCAGCAAATATACCAAGAATAACATTTAATATTGTAAAGAAAAAAATGACAAGAAAAATATTTTTAGTAAGTATCAGGAACGGATAGCGAATCATTTCGGACGATGGATATTTGCGTGCATCTGTCAGTGTCTGTTCTGCCAGCATACCGTTCATAGCAGGATTCCAATCGCTATTTGCAAAATTATACACTCGTGGTTCGGACGATTCCCTTTAGAAGAAAAAGAGATTAATAGAAATATTCGTTTTCATCTTAACTGTTTCATTATGTAGAAATGAGAGACTGCTGTTTACTTATCGATCTTTTGGGCCATTTTAATAGTATAAAATACCTATTTAAGAGGTAGTCCCATATCGCTGCCAAAAGACCATTGGCCGTCATATCAACCGGAATTAGATCTATACTATAACCATCGATATCATACTCGACCACATTCAGGAGACCCGCTCTTATTGCCCTTGTCAGAAGTATTGGACCATTTTTATTTCCGATCCACCCTGGGATTGGTTCGTTGTGCGCACCGATGACTATCGAAGATATAAATAATACCAGTAAGTAATCTAAATATTGTCAATCTCTGAGATATCTTTAAGCAAGAGTGTAAATACTATAAAGCAATTGACATACTAATGCTAGGTCTGTACACTATACAAGGAAGCGACTCTCTTATGCCAAAAGTCTTGACTAGGTCTTCAGCGGTGGCTTTGCTAAAGGGATATAAGTTTACCCAGCTTCCTGCGATATCGCGTATCGATGCCTTTGAAAGTCCAGTTTTCGTTTCTTCATCCACTTTTATCACGTCTTTGATCAGCTTCATGTCAGCCGGAGGAGGGTAAAATTTTTCTTCCACTGTTATATTATAAGGATTAGAATATGCGGTCGAAACGTAAGCGAATATCTCAAAGCGAGAGCACTCCGTCGCTAGTTCCAATAGCTTTTGCGTGCCAATCACGTTTATTCGGAATATATAGGACGGCTTTGCGTCAAAATGCACGTCCGATGCGTTGTGAATTATTATATTCACGTTCTCCAGCAAACGCCGACGATTTTCTGGCGATAAACCTAAGTCGCTTTCGTGTAGATCACCGTAAATCAGCTCGACTTTCTCCATAAAATTCGGATTTGATCCACGTAACGTATCAAATATCTGTAAATAGTACGAGGATATATAGCTGATTTATTTATAATTGTTTTTAATAATACCATGCACGTAGAAGTTATACCACAGACTAGAAAACTGTATTTCGTCAATTGTTGCACGTTTATCTACGTATCTATTTTTTTAAACGTTAATACATCTCCCTGGCATTGCCGTATTCTATTTTTATTAATTTCAATCAACACACCTATTAGGTCATTAAATAATTCCTTTGCAACAGTTGTTACTTTTTGGACTTCAGCTTGAAAAGCTAAAAGGTAGTTTTAATGAATGCTACTTTTTCTTTTTTTTTTTTTTTACAAATGTCAAATGATTTTCCTCAATATCATTATCGCCTTCTAGTGTCATATACTTCTTTCGTATTGTATCTCAGTTGCTTTACTTACATTGTTTGCAAAGTATTTTTCCAATCGGTCTTTAACTCCCATGTTCTTCTTCTCTCGAACCATAAGGTAAATTTTTCTGATTTCAGTACATGTGCGCAGGAGTTTTTCCAAAATGATGGTGCCAAGGTAACCAGTGCATCCGGTAAGCAGTATCTGTTTGCCAGCATAATATCTTCGTATCTGACTTCCGCAATTTTTCTTTTCTTCGCTTGATTGTTGATCTCCTTTTTGTTTAATCATTTCTTCTCTTTTTCTTCCCAATTTTAATACCTCGGCTTCTTTAAAGCGATGATACAGTCACGCTCACTGAATTTTGTGAATTTGCTTACTCAACCTCTAATACAGTTGAATTGTATAATAGTAATTATTAATAAAATAGGTGTAACAATAGAGCTATTTTCGATCACGATATACGAGGATCCGACCCGCGAAAAGATTATGCAGTGATAAAGCAATTTCGCAGATCTTTTATAGACCGTGATTTACAATTCTAATACCATAAAATGATAATAAATCATATATTTCAAGAGACCGAACAATTACAGCTACGTATAGCGTTACGATGTGCATATCATAAATTAAGTATCTCGATTACGTACGTATTTTGTATGTATTTTGACATTTTAAATGAAGTTCTATTTGAAAAAAACATTTCCAAGAAACTTACAGTAGCGTGATTATGCGATCTCATATATTATTTATATATATATATATTTTTTTTTTAGTATTTATATATATATATATATATAGTTATTATATATATTATATTTATATATATGTTTATATATATATATTTATATATATATATTTATACATATATAAATACTAAAATATAATTAAAATATCTCGTGATTATATTTAAAATGAAAACATTTCCTATTAATAGTAGTTGTGATTTTCACTGTAGTAGCTAAAATTTATACTATATTAATATACATAGTACGACTGTGATATTTAAATTATTGAATAATATCAATATTAGAACGGTATTTACGTAACGTTGATCTCGACATCTCTTCTTTCTGCAATTTGAAAAATTTAATCATACAGAATATTTAAGTTGTTTAAAAGATGATTTTCATCTTGATTATTCAAGATGATTATATTTAACGTTATATTAACAGATTGCGCACGGTACGCCGTGAAATATATTTCACCATAATTAGCTTTTTCAAATATAATGTTTATAAAATGAAAAAAGGTCGATTCGTGTTTCCCGTCCTTAATATTTATTAAATGAATGTTAATGTTCTTATTTGGCCTGATGCTCCGTTTATTTCTTGTTGTTCTTCTGTTATTTTTTCTCTTTCATTATTTTTCTGATGCTATTACGTTTCTGCAACCATGAACTATTGAACTACAACTGAATAATAACATAGTCATTAAACTGATTTAATCTGACTTTAATCAACTTTCTAGAAACCAAAGTTCGCGTTGACTGACAATGAAACGATCAAATATATATTTTTAGTTGAAAAAAATATTGGCTCACGCACGTATTTCTTATTTTTCTTCGTAGTTTAAATTACTACTTGAAATTTATAGAAATGAAGATCGATCCATAATTGAAGCGAGAATACCGAGAACATTTGTACTACAAAATTTGTAATATAATAATTTTTAATTTTTTATATTAATAACATAAATTAAAAACGTATATGAAAGATATGTAACACGATAGATGCTAATAATTTGTTAAAAAATACATTTCTTGTCGAATGTCCTGCAGTCTTTCGCAAAATCTGATCTGTTACACGCTATACAAAATATTTAAAATTGTACTTACTTTCACGTTATTTTTCTCTCCTCTTAAATCGACCAAATTGCATAAATGTTTGCAAAATTTGCAAACAGTTTCGTTATTGCACGAAAATAGATATGAGTAAGCATTACTAATTATTTCGTA
>JACXIT010000228.1:0-45076 GCA_014737525.1 Bombus difficillimus | reverse complement strand
AGAAAAATAAATTCATCGCAATGAACTTTATACGTATTGCAACATTTTTAGTTCCGTATTTATTTTCTTTTTTTTTTTTTTATTTTGTTATAGGAATATATTTCTTTTCTTAACTTACTTGACTTTTATCCTTTTCATTTTTAACGAAAACATCTTTATTTGACAGAATAACTTAATTGACACGATATCTTAATTTGTACATCATGTTTCTATCGTTAGAATATCCAATGTAAATAATGTACAACGTAAAATATTATTTAATGTTTCACATAGAAATTCTGTAAATATTCTGAAATCATGATTTTAGATTCAATTTAATAATAATTTTCAAACAATCGAAATTCATTCTTTTCTAAAGGAACTGATTCTAGTGACATAAAATCTAGTTAGCCACAGTATCTTCAATTAGAAAAAAAAAATGGTGAAGTTGGCAACAAACATTTAGGAATATTTTAGTAATTTAATTTGGTAACATTAATTGACGATCAACTCTTATGAGTGTGCGCTGTAACTTCATTCGTTCGGCAACAATGGCGGCAGACCTTGAGCAGTTTCAACAGCTTTTAAACACACTTCTTAGCACGGATAATGATACCAGAAAGCAAGCAGAGGTGCGTATATACTTCCTAATTTTCACACGCGTATTTCACGTATATTAATTTGCCGAAAAACGTAAATACTAGAAAACGGGATACTTCGTTTCTCGAGCACGTTGCCAACGTGTTGTCAGAATCTGCATGTGGATGCCATTCGATGGTCATTGCTGTTAAATCACAGTTCTATTTTGGATCTTATTATAAAATACTTTTATGTAGCATTAATACAAACAATTTCGTAGTAGATACGATTAGTAACTGTAGTGAATACTGACAAGTGTTTAGAACAACCTAATAAAATCCAAAATGGTGTCGCGCGGCAGCATGCACCCCTCGAACCTTTTACGTAGGTCCGTGTCACTTTCAACGTGATACGAATGCACGTTTGAACCAAAGTTTTTTTTACGATTTTTCACAATGTTTATATAATTTCGTTGTAATACTAGGAAACAAAGCCTAGTCTAATTTGAAACTAAATAACATGTAATATATAGCTTAATTACCTAGAAGGATTCATAATTTCTATATTTCGCTTTCCCGCCTACACGCGATCATTTTCTACTGGGATTCCGGCATTTCTGGACCTGTTTGAATCATGAAGAAACACCTTCTCTCAGACGAACGTTTTTAATCTTTCATGCATTTATAGCTATATTATGGTAGTTACTAAAAGTAAATTATAATATCTCCAATTTTCTTATTGTGTATTTAGCACATGTATATATAGTGGAACATTAAAAAAAAAAAAAAAAAAAAACGTGCATTATCGGGCACCATGTACTTCTTTTTCCTTAAAGTCCTTTTCTTGGTAATAATTAACTATTAACGTATAAAGTATAGGTCACTAAATAACTACCGTAATTTCTCATTAACATTAAATTATAAATGCAGCAGTAATCATTAAACATGAATATTTTATTAATATAATAAGTTATCTTTTTCTTTTTAAAGCGGAAAAGTCTATTTGTGACAAATTAGATTATGTAATAAATCTGTATACATACCTATATGTATATATATATTTCATATTGTAGGAGGCATACAACAACCTCCCAGTGGATAGTAAGGTGACATTTCTCTTAAGCTGCTTGTGCAATGCCACCCTTACAGAAGAAATGCGTGCTATGGCTGCCGTCTTGCTGCGTCGACTATTTTCTTCTGAATTTATGGATTTTTATCCTAAAGTAATTATGCCTTTATTGTATTCATTTTAAATAGAACGTTTATTTTTTTGTGAAAATGGGGGAAAGCTTGCTATGTTTGAAACAAAAATTTTTATTTGGAATAAATACATTTTTTATATTTTTATATGAATATATGAGATATCGTTCTACTCTTACTACTATCACATATAGCAAATTGTTGACTAAAATAATTTCTAATCATATAATACTTTCTGTAGTTTATGCCAGCAACTACTGCCAATGATAAAGTGACCTATTGTACGTCATGAACTATAAACCTATTTCATTTATTAAATCGATATTATTTGTATAAAATATAATATATATATATATATATACACATTAAAATATACATATATATACATTATATTTTGGAGCATTTAACAAGTACTAAACAGAATGTGTTAAAAGTTCTTAATAAAATAATTTTTAAATGCTTACTACATGTATATAAAACTTGAAAAATATACTTTAAATAAAATAATACAGTCTTAAAATATCTTATAACTTTTAGATTTATAACTTTTAAGTTCTAGTTCTTCTAACGATAGATATTGAAATTTCTATTCATGTCTTTCAGGTTTAATCTATGTTTGTTTGTTTGAATAAATGTTCCGACAATAAGTAGTTACACACATGTCATATTGTATACAATTTACTTTTCATAATGTATATAACATCAGCATCTTCGTATATTTGTGAAAATACAGTTGTTTTATAAATATATTTTTGCCTAGATTCCACCAGAAGCACAAGCTCAATTAAGAGAGCAAATTTTATTATCTGTTCAAACTGAACAGATGGAGACTATTCGACGTAAAGTTTGCGAAGTTGCAGCTGAAGTTGCACGAAACTTAATTGATGAAGATGGTAATAATCAGTGGCCAGAATTTCTGCAGTTCCTATTCCAATGTGCAAATAGTCCTGTACCAGCATTGAAAGAAAATGCTCTTCGAATGTTTACGTAAGTTTATCGCATTTGTACTCTAAAAATAATGCCATTTTAGATTATAATTTGTATAATATAAATCGTGCATATTTCAAATATATAGATCCGTCCCTGGTGTATTTGGAAATCAACAAGCAAATTACCTTGATCTTATTAAACAAATGTTGCAGCAGTCTATCATGGATTCTGCAAATTATGAGGTAATGTAAAACCTATTTTTTTTTTTTTCCTACATATAGATGTAAACTCATTTTATAATTTTCAACATTTCATATGGAAGAATGATACACGGGATGCAAATAGTTAAGTTCCTCGTCATAGTTTCTTCCTATAAGAAGATTGCCTTCTGATGACTGTAACTTGTGAAGTTTTAATTTACAGACAGATGCGGGGCATACAAAAATTAACTGAAATTTTGTTTACTCTGTATTATCTGTATTATGTTTTATTAATTCATATGTTATTACATGGAATCACAATATCTTTTATTTCATAAATTTTATTTCGATGGTATAATAACTACGATGATATTTACTATAGGTCAGATTTCAAGCAGTAAGAGCAATTGGAGCTTTTATCGTTCTTCATGATAAAGAAGACAATATACAGAATCATTTCTCAGAACTGCTACCAGCAATTGTACAAGTAATTGCTCAATCGGTAGAAAAACAAGCAGATGATGCTCTTTTAAAAGTTCTGATCGATTTAGCGGAATCAACACCAAAATTTTTGAGATTACAATTAGAAACTATAATGGAAATGTGTATGAAAATATTTTCAAATGAAGATATGGTTGATTCATGGAGACAGTTAGCATTGGAAGTATTAGTTACACTCGCAGAATCTGCTCCTGCAATGGTACGTAAAGTTGGTGGAAAATATATTTCATCTTTAGTACCATTGGTGCTAAAAATGATGACAGATATACAAGAAGATGAAAAATGGAGTTTTTCGGATGAAATTGTTGATGATGACAATGACAGTAATAATGTCGTTGCTGAAAGTGCTTTAGACAGATTAGCATGCGGTTTAGGTGGTAAAACTATGTTACCACAAATTGTACAGAATATTCCGTCAATGTTAAATAACAGTGACTGGAAGTACAGGTAAATATTTTAAAGATATTTTCATTTAATTTCGATACTTGCAATTATCACAGAATAGTCAGCAATTATGTACTTCGTGCATATAATTGCGTTACATCTGTGATAGAGTAATCATCGGGATTATTCTCAATTTTATCTATCGTTTTGATATATGAAGTTTGAGATTCTCGATGGGTGTTCTTAAATAAGAGAGTTGATAGTAATGTTTCAATATTACTGTCATAGGCATGGAACAAACATCTATATTTTCGAAAATCTACTAAGTACAGCTTGTGAAATTATAGTAAGAAATGTTACCAAAAATTTATTTCGTAGGCATGCTGCTCTTATGGCGATATCAGCTGTTGGTGAAGGTTGTCATAAACAAATGGAAGTAATATTACCTCAAATAATGGATGGAGTTATACAATATTTACAAGATCCTGTAAGTTTGATTATAACGAAATCCTTTTTAAACGCCATGAATCGAGTCAGCAGTTATATTTAGGACATAAATATAATAGCGTTACGTTCATGGTAGAGTACAACGAAGGATTTGGTTATTTATACATTGTCGTTCTGACAGTATGTTTATTAAAATCCTTCCTTCGGAGTTCTCGGGAGAGAGTTGGTTATTTATTATTAAATAACCATAGTCATGGAACACACACTTCATATGTAATACGTATACATCATGTTTATCTATTGCACGAGATTACCCTTTCTTGTTTATTGATTACATACCTTTTCTAGCATCCTCGTGTAAGATACGCAGCTTGTAATGCAGTAGGTCAAATGTCAACTGATTTTGCACCTATATTCGAAAAAAAATTTCATGACAAAGTCATTCCTGGATTATTAATGGTGTTGGACGATAATGCGAATCCAAGAGTTCAGGCTCATGCCGGCGCAGCCCTCGTAAACTTCAGTGAAGATTGCCCAAAAAATATATTAACAC
Source organism: Bombus difficillimus (assembly GCA_014737525.1). NCBI lineage: Eukaryota > Metazoa > Arthropoda > Insecta > Hymenoptera > Apidae > Bombus > Bombus difficillimus. The sequence goes on along the minus strand of JACXIT010000228.1, from coordinate 40,304 downwards.
CATATTTAGATGCTATTATGGCTAAATTAGAGTCGATTCTTACTGCTAAATTTCAAGAGTTAGTTGAGAAAGGCACTAAACTTGTCCTTGAACAAGTAAGCATATCGATTATATACAGTCAAATGAGAATAGTGCATGTATTATTATGTAAATTATTATTATTTTTCTTATAGGTAGTTACAACTATAGCATCTGTTGCCGATACATGTGAAGAACAGTTTGTAACATATTATGATAGATTAATGCCATGTCTAAAATACATTATACAAAATGCCAATCAAAAAGAACATAAAATGTTACGTGGTAAAACCATTGAATGTGTGAGTCTTATAGGACTTGCAGTAGGACCTGAAAAGGTATAATTAATATGATAAAATATTTAAATCTATTGACAAATTATAATAAAATATTTTAATGTTACTTTTTTATAAAATTGTTACATAACTAAACCTTTTATGGTTTTACAGTTTATTGCAGACGCAAGTGAAGTTATGGATATGTTATTAAAAACACACTCAGAAGGAGATCTTCCAGATGATGATCCACAAACTAGTTATCTAATATCTGCGTGGGCTCGAATTTGCAAAATTCTTGGTATGAAGTTTAAGCTTTTATATTTTACTAAACTTCTATCTGATCTGGTAAAAATGTTAATCTTAGTATGTTAAGATATATTTAAATAGTAAAAATTAATTTCTTTAGGTAAACAATTTGAGCAATATTTACCATTGGTAATGGGTCCAGTTTTACGTACAGCAGCTATGAAACCTGAAGTAGCTGTACTAGATAACGAAGATATGGAAGGTCTAGAAGATGTTGATTGGGAATTCATCTCTCTTGGTGAACAACAAAACTTCGGAATTAAAACTGCTGGCTTAGAAGACAAAGCTTCTGCCTGCGAAATGTTAGTTTGCTATGCACGTGAATTAAAGGAAGGTTTCGCAGATTATGCAGAAGAAGTAGTACGGCTAATGGTTCCTATGTTGAAATTTTATTTTCATGATGGTGTTCGAACAGCAGCTGCTACAAGTTTACCATGTCTTCTAGATTGTGCAAAAATAAAAGGTTAATTAATAATTGTCCAAAATAATTAATTGCTCACATTTAATTCGTTAATATCTTCTTTGTATTATAACTACGAGTAATAACTGAAATTACAGGTCCACAATATCTTGAAGGGATGTGGGCGTATATCTGTCCCGACCTCTTGAAAGCAATTGATACAGAACCTGAACCTGAAGTTCTGCTAGAAATATTGTCTTCGTTGGCTAAATGTATCGAAACCCTCGGTGCCGGTTGTTTAGGAGCACAACCCATGGCTGAATTGTTACGTATATTAGATAAATTACTTAATAAACATTTTGAAAGAGCAGTAGCTAGATTGGAGAAACGTAAAGATGAAGATTACGATGAAGTAAGGCTTTGTATAAAGATTAATATAAGATTTAACTGTCGATGTCAATAGCTTGAAGTTTATATTCACATTGTAGGTTGTTGAAGAACAGCTTGCTGATGAAGATAGTGAGGATGTATATACTCTAAGCAAAATAGCAGACATTTTACACGCATTGTTTACTACTCATACGTCATCATTCTTCCCTTACTTTGATCAAATTTGCGGACATTTTGTTAAATTGTTAAGTCCCGAAAGACCTTGGTCAGATCATCAATGGGCTTTATGCGTATTTGACGATATAATAGAATTTGCCGGACCCGAATGTGCAAAATATCAAGAATACTTTTTACGACCGATGATACAATACGTATCCGATAAATCAGCAGAAGTAAGACAAGCAGCAGCTTTTGGTTGTGGCCTTTTAGGGCAATACGGAGGAGAAGCGTTCGCTCAAGCATGCGCAGAGGCTTTGCCTAGGTTAATGGATGTTATAAACGATCCAGAATCAAGATCACCTGAAAATGTCAATCCTACTGAAAATGCTATATCTGCAGTTACAAAAATTCTTAAATATAATAATAAAGCAATCAATGTTGACGAAATACTTCCTTATTGGTAAGATTTTGATTTTCATATGATAATTTATAAATGTTGCGCGTAATTAATCAAATATTTCTAAATCTCTTATGTATCACTGCAGGGTCTCTTGGCTACCAGTGGTAGTTGATGGAGATGAAGCACCCTATGTTTACGGATATTTATGTGATTTAATCGAAGCAAACCATGTAATAGTTTTAGGACCAAATAATGCAAACTTACCTCGGTTAATAAGTTTCTTTGCAGAAGCATTTTGCAAAAATGTTGTATCGACAGATAATCCTGTTATGGGTAGAATTCTTAGTATTGTTAGGCAAATACAGGTAATAAGCAAATGCAACATGAAGAATATTATACAAGATACATTTTTTACTGTAACATATTTACATTCTAAAAAATCTATTTTTTGTTTCAGAACAACGAGTCTATGTTCCAGGCATGCATAAATGCATTAACTGCAGATCAACAACAAGCATTGCATGAGGCACTTCGTGCACAGCCTACTAATTAGCCGTTTGCTTTTATTCTCCAACCATAACACTTTAATATAAAACAAAACAAAAAACACACAGACATTTGCTTTAATAAAGTTTGTGGAGAAATCACAGATTTTAGGTAGCTACATTATACCTATGGAACAATTTCGCCAGCCTAATTATGAAGAGAAATAATTGTATGTAACTATTTGATATAACTCATATATTTGTTGATTGTATTTCGCTAGTAAATACAATAGTTGTCTCATTTTTTACTATTTGGAATTATTGCAAATTACATACAAGAAAACTTGTACTTGTCATTACTTGATAAAGTGTGATACATTACATATAAATCTAACAATATAAAATTCATTAAATCATACAAGTGAGTTCGCACTGACGAAACTTTTTATATTAATTATTTTTGTTTACTTCATAAAAATAACACAATTAAGTAACAAACAGGCATGAATTTATTTTTAATATAAAAAGATTAGAACAAAATTACATTTCCCGCCATTGCGAGCCGAACGATGCTAAAATCTTTTTCTCTGTTTTTTTTTTTTTTGCTCTTATTCTTTTCCTTAATGCTTTGTAAATTGCATAGTATCTGTAATCATTAACTCCATTTTTATTCTATGAGTATCGAAAAAATAACACTTTTGTCATTGCGATCTCTTCGTCCCAATTATTCTCGTTCTTAAACTACTTTTTTGGCAGAATAATAAAATTGCGAAAAATAGACTGCAAGAAACACCAACTCATTGCCATCAAGTGATGGCGCAATATATTGTGATTTAGGTATTTTTATTATTAAATTTAGGTACAGTAAATGTTATTTAATAATGATATCGATAATATTACAGCGTTGAAGTTATACGGAACTGTATACGAATGCCTTTAAATGAAACGTAATGAACTGCTCTGACGTTTTATATTTCAATATAATAAATTATTTGCTAAATTTTAATTCAATGGTCTGTATTAGAATGACAAATATACATTTTTAGTTTAACATAAAACATATTTGATCTTGTAACTTTACAGCTAATTTACATTGATTTGTTACGCTTATTTAGCTGTAATTTTACAGTTTATTATCGCGTCATTTAGAAATAAAGGATAACGATGAAATCAAGACATATTACTAAAGTAAGTTAAAAGGAATGAATGCTGGGCATTACGTTTCTTTCGGTTATTGTGTAATGACAATGTGAATTCAGAACAGTGGTGTAAAAAAAAAAAAAAGAAAAAAAAATGATCGAGTGGAGTAATGTTACAATTTCCTGTTCTCGTTGCTATTTATTTGTACACAATAATTGTCATGATATTTACTATTGCATGCAGATTTGCAATGGAAAATATATTCCAAGTAAAATCTGCGACTAGTTTCAACAAAATTCCTCCAAAATTTCTTTTATTACGATATATAAGAGAATAGAATGGTCGGACATTTATTTGTATATATATATATATATATATCAAAATATATGAGTATTAAAACTAAGTACGTAAAGTTGAATTACATAAATGTAATTATTGATGATTGGTAGGCACTGCCTTATTAATTATTTTATGAAGACCATCGTAAAGATCTTGTGAAATAGACACAAGCAATGTGCGATTGTAAACATTTCATTAAGAATTATTGAAGGACTGTTTATGCGACATATTGTGACAAAAAAGATGTGGAAGCAAAATCGATATGAAAAAAGCAAAATTATAATTCTTATAATTATATAGAGATTATTTTAAAGTTATTATTCATTAAAATAAATCTCAGCTTTTTAATTCATTGTTTTGCTTTACCTCTCAAATCATGTATTTTATAAGAAATAGAAATGAAATTTTTACAATGTGAGAAATAATATTGTGTGAAAATAAATCGTAAATCATAATCATCATTACATTACATTACATTTGATTTACGTTAACAAAAAGACATAATCAAATCATTGCCTAAATTTTATACATATATAATTTATACTCTAAAGTATAAGATTATTATTAGCAATATAAAAAATCAAATTTAAATCTAGATACGTATTATATAATATCATACATAGAAATGAAAACGGTGATAACGTTAATTTATTTTCATTAAAAAATATCTATTTAATTAAATGCCTTTCTGTTCATATATAAATGTACTAAAAGTAAATAAACAAAATATATTCCATGTTTTTTTATATGAAACATTTTATTATATGGTATTTAATAATTATTATAATACATATCGGAATTTAGATACTACATCTATTATCAAATATTTCATCTACAATGTTCCGCTTAGGTAATAAATCACTCATAAATAGTATTTGAGTGACAAAATTTTTCAGGGCTGATATATTTTGACTGACGTTATATATTGGACATGTTATAAACATTGCATGACAGAAAATTTTATTGAATTCAATAACTAAAAAATTAGAAGTTTATAAAATACATGCGATAATGATAAATGCAGTTAATCCAGTTATAATAAAATCTTTAATTTTTTTATTACATTACGCAAAAGTTTTGTATATACATATGTAAAACAATTATCATTATATATGTATATACTATATACGTATATGAATCGATTATTACTATCTAAAGAAACATTTGACTATAAAATAAAACGAAGGGAACAGAATATTATTTTTAAATATTTGGTTTTATCAAAAAATAAACGATGAATACAATGAATTTACAACAAATTTATTCATTATTCGATACGTGGAAATTTTCGTTATTTTAATTTGTATCACTTACATGTGTGTCACATGAACTATATATTTACATATGCATAATATAGATAAGCATTTCAGTTATAAGATATCAATTCAAAATTATAACTTTTTAAATTATCCTACAAAATACATATAACTTAATTCGTAATAACTAATTATCCTTTTGAAAAACATGTCAATAATTGAATATTATGTTCATAGATTGTATTGAAATGATTAAATTTGTCGGAAATAATTTTATAGAATTGGAAATGTATTTGTACTCATGTGATAATAAGAGTATGATTGTATGACGTTGTGATCATCCGATATTACGTCACCGTTACTCTCCTTTCATTTTCATACCGGCGTTCATTCTATCGTCAAACACGTTCGGTGCACATTTATGCATTACAAGTGATATATTTATTGTGTGAAACTGAATTCTAATTGATCGTGTTCTAAAAATTTGTAATTATTAATTACTTCCTCTGGCAGTCGAGAAGTGTATACTATCATTTTGAAAACGTATGTTTATAACATAAAATGCGAATTATGTCTTCTATTTCTAGACCATATTTTGCGCGCATTTAAAAAAGAATACTTTGTTAAATATTTATTCTATTTTTGTATCGGCAAAACTTCTTCATAACGTGATGATTATGTACACGGAATGTCGATAATCCCAATCAAGTAATCAAAATTAATCAGTCATACTAATATATTACAATAAAATGTTAATATCAACATTATATAATATTTAACAAACTAAATTGTTTTAGTCGAGAATTAATTCCTCCAATAATACTACTTAGTATTAATGAAATCTAATCAATCTTAATAATTAGATTTGGAGAATATTTGACTTTTAGAAATTCGATGTACAGCTTTTACGTTCGCGACAAAGATAAAAATAAAAAAGAATTCCGGTTGAAAATAATCTAGAGCGTAAATTTTCATGGTTTTATTTTCGGTAATCGTGGAAACTAGATTTAAATAAAGATATTGGTACGGCTTCTTGTCCTCGTTCGTAATTCCCGTACTCTCTATTCTCTATATAGAACTCACGCACGCACAAATACCATCTCGTTTATACTTAGGGTTCATAGTACTGTTATGCCGCCCCTGATTGCATACTGAAACGCATGCAATGCGCAGAGTATCCACAAGTATCGTGGCCAGCGTCTGCTGCGTTAGCCATTTGGTAGTACATGACACTAGCATAAAATGTGAAATTTCTCTAAATATTTTTACAAATTTGTTTCTTAAATTTTGCTGTAAAAGTTACGCGGAGAAACCCGACAGACCTTACGAGTTTATTAAACTTTTGGCGGAACTCTTCGATTTTTCGTCATATCCTATTCCTTATTGTATTAGTCTACCATCGTGTGTACAGAAATTAGGGCGTGAAGAGGTTCGTTCCGTTCAATTGGAATTTACAAAAGTTTAAAAAGAGAATACATGATAAGATAGACAGTACACGTAACGATGAATTCTAGAAAGTCCACTGAATAAGTTACTTATCTCTACACGATTATTATATGATTAAATTGTTAATTACGCTATAAATATTGTATTTTTGATTCGTTGTTTCTGGCTATATTTTGTTTTCTGTATTCTCCTTTTTTAACCTTCTAAGAAAATTTAGCAACATGCTAGTGCTTCACAGGCATTAAACGTATCCCTCAGAAATTTTCTTAAATAATAATATGAAATAACATCAAACATGACTAGCTCAGAAATAATTCGGCACACCTCTAATTGTTCCCCGGAGATTATACGAGTATTCATGAATATTTTATAAACATAGTGATTTGTAATCTAAAGTCATAGTAATGGTATTAACCAATAATTTTAATATAACTAATGAAAACCAGGTAAACTTTTGTCAATTTCTGTGTAGATTATTAACTAATATCTATAAATTAATATTATTAAAAATACAGTAGTGCTTATGAAAGTGAATTTGAATAGTGCTATTTTTAATTTTGATATTACAGTTTTACAAAGTATTATCAGAAGTATGTGCAAATATATTTTTATTTAGTTCAGATAGAGTATTAATGTACATACGATTCTGTGACTTTTGTTAAAGTTCATACTTATCTTTCGTTACACACAGATGTAAAAGATAGCATATATCTTTTATGTAACATTTTACATCACTAATGGCATTAATAAGATGTACACGTGATCTATTTATTAACAATAGGATCAATAAAAATTGTCATATTCTTTCTATTCAATAGGTTTTTTATGGACCTAACACTGAAACAATAAAAAATGTCTAGAAAGCGTGCTAGAGAAGAAACTATGTTGAATTCTACAACTTATTCAAATATTCAAAATGGAGAGGATGCATCTTGCTCCAGAAAAGATTCGCCTGCTTATCCTGTAAGTACTACTTAACATAATCAAAATTTGTTGAGAATATACTTGTTCAAAAAGAAAGATACAGTCTGTTTGTACTACGTTATCATTTAATTGATATTTTACTGATTTAATATAATGTTTATTATATTCAAGATTTTGTATTAATATATATATATATATATATATATATATATATATTAATACAAAACAATATATATATATGAAATACATATCTCGTATACCTATGTGCTAGTTACACATGTACATGCGAATAAAGTTTACATACAAATTATGCCAGGGCTATGGGATTATCTTTAATCATGAAAAGATAATATAGAAGCAAAAATTTTTTATGATAATGGTATGACATTATGCAAGATCATGAGCATATCTATCTTAATATAATACCATGAATACTTGATTCTTTAAATAGTCTTATCGAAATACTTCATGAACAAGTATGTGAACATAGTTTCTGAAACATTCTCTGTACTGAAATATTTAGCAGACATTATCTCAACATTAAATTCAATGCAAATCTAGTTTTTTAATATATGAAAAAGTTTTATATGCATTTTAAAAAGTATTTTAATCTCCTAATAGAAACATCAAGATCTTTAAAATAATCTGTATTTAAAGAAATTTAACAGGTAGATTATACATATGTATATATATCTGACAAATAAATTCACTCGCATTGTTCTTTTATGGAAAATTTATTTTTCATAATATTAACAGCTAGTGACAATGACTTGGGGGACCAACAGGAATTCAAATAATGAGTCAGGTCAATTTTCGCTGAAAAAGTATAATAGCGAAATTTCTGTTTCCCACAAAGAACTTCCAGTGAGTCAAAAAAATTTTTTTTTTTTTTTAATAATTTTTATGTTAACATATGTAATACAATTAAATTTTTATTTTTTATTTTGTTTTTAAAAATAAATACAAGTATTTTGTCTTCATTACTATTAAAATCAAACAATATCTATGATTAAATAGGCTTTTATTATGTATTATATTCAACTTTTCAAAAATGTAATTCAAATAATGTTCTTAATAAATTTCTATGAATTTTCCTTAATTATATATAATATATCTATATCCCTTTTTTTGTTGTTTCATACCTTACCTTCATTTTTATTGTATCATTTATATTGTATTGAATTTATTGCAGTCAATATGTAAGGAGGCTCCCTTTAGTGATGATCCAGAAGCACTTGCCGAAAGAAATGCATGTGATTATAATATTCGTATTACGTTAAAAATGGCAAGAAGTAGTAAAGGTTAGTAGAAATGAATTAGATATTTGTGAAATTAAAAGGTAATAAGACCTTTTGAATAATACGTGTAATATTAATAATCTGTATAATAATATAGCCCCTAGGAAGATCAGAGTCTATGCAGATGGTATTTATGACCTATTTCATCAAGGGCATGCACGACAACTTCTACAAGCAAAAAATATTTTCCCTAATGTGTATCTTATTGTGGGAGGTAAAGAAATAAATTTCAAAATTTTGAGATGTAACATGAACTTCGCATAACATTAATAAAAACAATTTTTATTATTTTAGTTTGTAATGATCAATTAACACATAGTAAAAAGGGAAGGACAGTTATGACAGATATTGAGAGATATGATGCAGTAAGACATTGTCGTTATGTAGATGAGGTGGTTAGGGATGCACCTTGGGAACTGGATGATGAATTTCTTACAAAGCATAAGGTAAAAGTAACTGTAAATTATTTTTTTAAAAACATGTTTATCGAATGTTAAAATAGTTCAACGTTTAACACTTTTCAGATTGACTTTGTTGCTCATGATGATATACCTTATATGACAGATGATAGTACAGATGTTTATGCAGGCCTGAAAGCTAAAGGTATGTTTGTGGCTACGCAAAGAACAGAAGGAGTATCAACGTCAGATATTGTTGCAAGAATAGTTAAAGATTATGACATTTATGTAAGAAGAAATCTTGCGCGAGGCTACAGTGCCAAAGAACTTAATGTTTCTTTTCTCAATGCAAGTATATATTTTTTAAACGCAATATCTTTTTCAAGCAATGATACTTCATCGAATAAGTTATATCTTTTATAGGAAAAGAAATTCCGCTTACAAAATAAGTTTGATGATTTAAAAGATAAGGGTAAACGGGTGATGGAGAACATTGGCGAGAAACGTATGGATATGATTAGCAAATGGGAAGAAAAGTCACGAGACTTTATTGATGCTTTTCTACTCTTGTTTGGAAGAGAAGGTAGACTGGTGGGTAGTATTTATGGATTAATTATTTTGATAATTACTTTGTACTCAATATTAATGATACACTGTGAGATATGCATTATAGAGTTATATCCATTATAAAAGAATAAATAATATTTAAATAAACTGATATATAATTATATACTCTTTTTAACCTAAATTGTACATAAGGCTTTTTTCAATGCAGTATGTGCATAAGTATAGAGGAATATTCGTAAGAATTCGGAAAATATCTTCTTTGTACATCCGTAGTTTATATACAATGGTGTCATATATATGTATTTAATCTAATGGTTTTTGTTTATTCTTAGAACAAGAAACTACGAGTCGTACAAATTTTAATGAATTTTTAATTTCTTCTTTTTTTTTTTGCAGTCAACGATTTGGAATGAAAGCAAAGGACGTTTGATGCAAGCATTATCTCCTCCTGCAAGCCCAAAAAGAGATGGTAGTCCGAATGGCAGTAATAGCAGCAATAATGATGAAGATCAGACAAGGTACATCACAGCATTCGAGTCAATTGACTAACATGCAACACCACTTCATTCTGTACTGCTTCTATATGAAAACCTCCAATACTTCACACCATCCATTTGCAGCATGTTATGTTAGTATATAATTTCACTGTTAAATACATTAGATAAATTTTAAGCAATAACACACAATTTAACCAATGCTTGTTGTAAAAAAATGTTTTACTTTCTTCCTTTTCTCTGTGTACATAATATATGTATAGTTCATAACTTATCTGGTATTATCACAAATATTTTTTTTTAAATACATGGTAAATATTAAGTATGGAAATGTTATTTACTTGATGATTAATCCAAACTAATGTAATTAATTTATATGATTTATGTTGCAGTCCACCACCAAAAAAGACTGGCCGTTTTGAATATTCACAGAGTAATTACTATTTAAGCGATGATTACAGCGATGATGAAGAAGACAATTTGCACTCCAAATGATAATCCTTTTTTTCCAAAAACACGTTCTTTATTTTGACCAAAAATATCGTGCAATCTCCCAAAAAATGTTTAAGGATATTTTATTGCGTCTATGTGATTCGATCATATGAATTATAGTGTTATGCTTAATAGTATTTTTATGGTATGATTTCATACTATATACGATATAAAATTATCTGTTAGAATGTTTTCATTCAATCCAGCCATGGATTATTATATATCAATTAAATTATATATATGCACGAATATTGAGAAATCATACAGATAACTTAAAACATTCGTTGCAACTATTCTTGAGAGTTTCGTTATTGTTGTATTATTAGTAAGTTCCTATATTCTGAACGATACTTTATCATTCATTTTGAGTTTCATGCTATATTCTTATATACTACTAACAGTCAAAAGACATATTTTCACCTCGTGCAAAAGAATCTGTGGTTCAAATATTCTGTCAACAATTTTTAATAATTTTCAATTCTTTTGTTACTAATTTTATATAACATTTTTTATACATATTACCTCATAATTAATTACTTATGTATTATACATTTGCAGTGAGTACCTTCGCTGTAATTAATATTAAATCATATTTTTATGGAACATACTTAGTGTTGTTTATAAGAAGTTAGTCTGTATGAAATTAATATTTATTTATATCATAAACCTTATATTATTAGTAAAATGCCAGTAAGAAAATATGAAGAAAATGAAGAACTTTAATATAAACTTAATTTGTTGTATTAAGGGTATTAAAGAATTTGAATAGGATTAAACAAATTCAAATATATTAATTTTATAAATAATTGTTCTTGTTTAGTCAAAGAGTATTTATAAAGAAAGATGCAAATCTGCAATTTATTTTTAATAGTAAATATGTAGTAAGATTTCGATAAAATTCAATGAATAAAAACTAATCAAAATGAATATAGGATTTTAATTTGAATAAGAATACACCACATAGGAATTATTTTGAAGATTGTGCTTTTATTTGGATATATCCAGATATAATAACCCTGGAATGGTACAACCACTTTTATATTTTTAAACCATAACGTAGTTTTATAATATTCTTATATTTATGAAATATTTGAATAAAATATTTTTTTAATATATAAATAAAATATATGATAAAGATATTTATTCTTATTTTCGGTATGTAGCATTCACGATAAAGTAATTTTTAACGTGCAAATTAGGAAGTTTGTTAATAGCATATAGTTCCAGGGATAAAATATGTATTAGATGGATTTTAGATATAAATTTGAAATTTAAAATGAAATGTATGAAAGATTTAAAAAAACAAGAGATGTATATAAATTTGTATACATTGAAGCGCTTCTGTTTCTTAAAGAAGTACCAATGGTGCCTGAGTTTGACATCTTTTATTTAAATGCATATAAAATAGTATATCACAAGTATGTCACAGAAGATTTTTAAGTATGTTAAATGTTTGCTTCCCAATGTTAACTGGTGCATAAATTAGTAACATGTAATGATATGTGATAAGATGTAGTATACTTTCGATATCTTTTTTTAACGAATACATTCAAGAATGATTAGACACGCACAGTTTTACGATCGATAAAATGAATTTATGTAATTTCGACATTTCATTTCAATTTTTTGAAACGAAAAAGATGTAGTAATGTTCCATATTATTTATATAACAGAAAAAGTAAAAGTTGTTCAATGAAACGTTACAAGTTGTAAGTTAAATCGAATAATACTAATTAACTCTATATAATATATAATTGTAAGTTTTGTATATTAGTATATATATATAGATTGCTATATTGTTTAAAGATTTGTCTGATTCTAGTACTTGTATTTTTCTTTTATCCTTTAATATAAATATGTCGCAATACTCCAATTCATGAAAAAGGTAATATACATGTTAATTATATATGTATAAATGTATATTACAATATAATGTATTTATATCTAGAATAGTAAAAGAGATAAATAAAAGATAATATTTTTTATCCACATGATGACATGCACAAAGATACGATGATACAACGTGTGAATGTGGAAGAGCGAAGAATTTCCATGAAAGATCCGTGTCAGATGACATTGAACGGAACTTATTGATAGTAGGATTGATTATTTGATTCTTAGAATGCACGTGTAGATTGATATGCATGAGGTCACGTAAAAATTTGGTATTGCATAAATGTGTGAATGAAGGTAGTTAATCGCAGGAAGAGGAAACGGAATCCAGCAACGGATATCATTTATACTTTTCTTTATTTTATTTTGTTCTATTTTATTAACACGTTAACTGCCTCGGCGAACATTGACGACACACGTTAATAAATTTCTTAGAATGATTTCGTAAGATAAAATCAAAGAAAAAGAAATTATCAGCAATGTAAATGATTTAGATAACACTGTCAGAGAAAGGTGTGCAAATACAATATAACATTTTGCATAAATTATATGTTATGGTGTGATTATATATTTTAATCTATTGCGTATCCTAGAGCAAAGCATACGAAAATTGCGTGGCAGTGGCGTGTTCAACATTATTTTACTATTACACAAAACTTTTACGTATTTTACGGAAAAATACATATGATCTCTGTTATTTTACTTACACGTACATATACATCATAAATGATAAAATGATAATATGTTATTGATTGTATCGACTATTTTGTATTGTGTTGATCATTTTTTGTATGTTATTTCTTTGAATATTGCTTTTGAGTCGCTATAATTACAGTTAATCGTTATAGTTTTACTGTTTCAGAAGTTTAAACGTTTGAAAAATGGTAGCGTAAATTTGTCAATGCTACCATCCATTTGGAAAGAAATTTAATAATGCTATAATCTAAGTTACTCTTAATTTTGCAACATTTTCTTTGCTAAATTAGAATTTATATTATGCTCTTGTCAAATTAAACATTATATAATTTATCAATTTACTGTTATTTGTGCAATTTAAGAATGCGGTAGTAAAAAAATAATTGGTATTACGCGATACGCAGTGATATATAGAGATCTAGTATAATCATCAACTTCACACTAATATCGGTAGTGTTAACAGCGCGTGTTGTCTTTAGCTGATAGTTATTGTTAGTTTTCAATATTTAAAATTGCGAAATGTTCTTACACCACTGCTTCCCATCTTAGGTTCTTTTACATACGTAATCCTTTCTTGAACCTTATAAATCATAGTTTAATACCGCACTGAAATTTCATTTCAATTTGAACTTATCAATCCCTTTGTAAGAGATAAGGCGAATTTTGCATAGCAATCTGAAGTGAGTGAAATTTATTGTGTGTCCTCGTTACAGGAAGGAAAAGAGGAACAGAATCTCGGCAATCAGTGAGTAATAGATGCGAGAAGAATGTCGAGCGAAAAACGGTGATAAGTAACAAAATCACGGCACTACTGATAATTACGTTTCTGTGCCACTTCATGACACTTGCGAATTTAGCAGAAGAACCGTGGATTATTCGACTGTTATATTCATAATGGATTTTAAATAAATGCTGATGGTAAAAAGTGTCGTTTGGTGCCAATATCCAAATATATATACATATGCTTATACATGTATACGTATACGTATATAGACCTGAGGAATCTTATGTACTGTAGGGTCCGTGAAAATAATACACCTGAGGGAACCCTGTTCAGGATTTGAACTTGTGTTTTGTCTATAAGATTCAAGGGCGCTATATGCTGCGCCATCAAGCTCCACTGTTCTTTATTTTTCCGGGTCCTTTCTCTCACTGGATTCGCTCGTAGCCCACAGGAGGCGCTTTCAATGATCAGTACGAAGAAGAGCGTACGAGAAGAACGATGTTGTAACTAACGGCCAAAATGGAAGAGCAAAGTGTTCACAGCAGTATCAGTGATATAAATAGTGAAGAGGCAGTTAGAAGTGAGCGTAAGTTCGCTAATATTTTCATCTTTACTATTATGTTTAGCTATTGATCTACATTGTTAATTGTTGCATATACCATAGGCACCTGTATGGACTAACCCTACCTCACTCTTTATCAAAACTCACGCGACAATGCTTGTGTCTTATATCTGTCACTCATTCTCATCCATAGATAAATCGACTTATCATATCCGCTACTTCTCTTACACACTTTTATATTGTGTTTTGAATTTTACGCGGGACGAATGTCAACGGTTTCTTATAAAATTGGCCTTGACTTATTCTCCAAAATTACGTCAGAAATTTGGTAGTCCGAAATGTCTTTATGAGCTTCCCTACAGTTCGTTATATACTTGTTTTGAATTTAATTATCTTTCATATTTATCTTCGTGTCATTTTAAGGTTAAAATCATCTGCTGTCATCTAAGATACATTATTTATTATACATTACATCTCACAAATTATTTTCATTATTTACTAATAGAATATATATACACGTATTTGAAAGCAATATCATTTAAAAATATTTTGATTTAACTTATGTTATCAGTCAGTGATTGTTTGTTAAATAAATGAAGAATTTAATTTTTACATATTAAATATTATTTTCAATGTTTATTAGCACAATTATTTATATTTTACTTATTCTACAAAACTTTTCACTACATTTCACTATTCATTTCATTTTTAATATTTTTTTTATTATTAATTATTGGATAAATAATAAATAACTAACTAAAATTCTCTCATATTTTTTACGTTTATTATTTAATAACACAATTATTTAAAACATTTTTCAAAATGAAATCGTCAAAGGTATTTCAGTATGTCTTTACCAAGTATTTGTTCTGTATCAGTAGTTTACAGATATAGGACAAATATTTACACTTTGCATTTTCTAGTCATATTTCTTGTTTAGTATAGGATTAGTCATTATTTACATACAATTATTTGTGGGTCAATTGTATAAGATATTAGGGGCTGGTACCTGCATTATATGAAATGAGATTAGGCATGAGACAATAGGGGTTTATTGCACCCTTTGTCTATGGCCATAAAACTATTATATTTATTGCCCTTTCTGTGTATTTATTGCATTTAGGAGTTATACACACATAAATTTAGTTATTTCTACCTATTACTACTGTGTGTTTGGACTTTAGGTATTTAAAAAATTTTAGATAGTGAAATTATTGTCGAATTATAAACAAATAAATAATAATAATCAATAATATCATATTAATAATTTAAATTTCATAAAAATAATTATTTTTTTCTTAGTTTTCTTAATTTGAATTACTTTATTCATAATACATTTTGTAACTGAAAATAAATTTATAATTAAATTTATAAATAAATCTTTTAAATTTAAATTATTGATCTTGTTATGTAAATGATAAAATATTTGTAAAATATTAAACTTTGACCTAAAATGTTATTGGTAGCATTGTTCCATTAAATTTTACTAATGATAGTTGGAAATTTGTTTAAATTTCAGCTCTGATTATACCACGCAAGAAAAGGATATGCTTGATTGGTGCAGCTGGTGATGATCCTGCACTTGGTGCTGCTGCTCAGCAGTTTAGCGTACCTGTTCTCAAATCTGAAACTGGTTTAGAACATGTAGAAGATACATCAT
Source organism: Bombus difficillimus (assembly GCA_014737525.1). Lineage (NCBI taxonomy): Eukaryota > Metazoa > Arthropoda > Insecta > Hymenoptera > Apidae > Bombus > Bombus difficillimus. The sequence goes on along the minus strand of JACXIT010000228.1, from coordinate 23,979 downwards.
ATTGTACTTACTTTATACTAAAGAAGTTCGAGGGACCTGAATATGATGCTCTTCATAAAAGTGCACATAGGTTTGTCATATTTAATTTCATATAATTTGTAACATGTTGAAACATAATCAAAAGAATCTGACTTTTGGTTGGTTTAATTTAACACGTTGTAGAATATTGGGACCAACAGCACTTCTGCAGTTGGCAGAAAAGAAGGACTCATTACCTAGTATTACTAGACCAATGTATACACAAGCCATGGTAGGCACAGTAGTAGTGTTTACTGGATTTAGGAAAAAGGATGAACTGGTTAGTTTCATCTTATTAATTGATATAATGTAGGTCATAATAATAGGAAATGTTATGATGTTAATTTTTAATATCATAGACCAAGTTGATTAATATGATTCACAATATGGGTGGAAGTATTAGGAAAGAAATGGGTGCAAAGGTGACGCATCTCATTGCTAATTGTTGTGGTGGAGATAAGTATCGATATGCTGTTACATTTCGGGTCCCTATTATGTCCATGGAGTGGGTGACAGCATTATGGAATGCCAAAGACGATATTTCCAGTTATGGAAATAATGAAGAACTGGTAATAATTATATTAATAACTATATTCAAATACTTCACTATTCAATTCTTACTATCTATTTTTGCCAATAACTATGGTACATTTGATATATATATATATATATATATAACATTTAATATACAATATAATTATTTATACGTATGTAATATAATTATATAATTATTTATACGTAATATAACGATTTTGTTGCAGATTACAACTCATAAGCTAAAACCATTTTTCGGTGCAAAAGTATGTTTCTTTGGTTTTCCTGATGAAGAGAAACGTCATATGTGTGAGGTTTTACAACAACAAGGAGGTGAATCTACAGAAATTGATGATCCAAATTGCACACATGTGGTAAGTTTATACAATACAATATTTTACATATTTCATAAAGTAAAAAATATGTAAAACAAACATATGTAATACATCCTTTAGGTAACAGATTTAGGAAGTCATCAGTACAAGAAATCAAACAATACTTTTGACACGCTGCCATATACTAAAAATCCTAATTATATTCCATATCCTTATTTAAAGACAAAACCGTTTTCCTTCACTTTTTATAATCCATACACTAATACCATTCCTAACACAAAACTGATAAATTCTTCACATACTTTCCATGTCAATAATACAAATTTAACTAAAAAACTGAGTACAAGACACTTTTCACATTGTTTCTGTTCTTATGTTCCTCAACATTTTGAACTTAAAGAAAATAAGTGTGCTCATTCTATATTAAATGATATTAGTCAGGATTCAGCAATTTGTATGGATGATAATTTATATGATTATCCAAGTTTATCAGATGAATCTTTTATGTCCGAGTTTTCTATAGAACGAGCTGATTCTGGTGTTAGTATGTCTAATGTAATACAAACAAATGACGTTAATGCATTACAAGAAAGCAATCTTCCTGTCACATCTACTATGTTGGATATGCATTCTATGTCTTTATCTTCATCATCTTCATTTCTATGTAATGATAAAAGAATTAAGAACAGTATGTTTAATGCTTTTTCGAATTATAACACTGGTAATAAAAATGCGTGCACTCAACAAGGGTTATATAATTTTAACTCTTCTACATTATGTAAAAAGAAGGTTACTCAATATGTAAACAAGCAGTATTCTGCTAGAAAAACTAATTTGTTACAGTTTTGTAAGAATACGCAGTGTGCACGAAATTCCTTTTTTTTTAACAGAAAAATTATATCTCCTAAACGGTATATCAAATGGCGGAAAGCTAAATCTTGTATCACAATTCATAAAATTTGTTCTCTGGAAAAATTTAAATTAAAAAGAATGCATTCTCATCCTAATTTATTAAGACAACATGATTTGGAACTTAACGATTCTCTTTTGTATGATTCATCTGTGCCAATAACGAAAAACAAAGGTTTTTTGAGTACATGTAAACTGAACTCTTCCATTTTGTCAAAACTTAGTCATTTAAATTTTTCTCCAATGCTTAAACAGTATGTGGTTATTAATCCATGCAAGCAAATTCCAGAAATTCATCAAAAGCAAAAATATACTCCTTTACCTAGTCCTCTGCCCATCCCTGCTAAGGTAGCAAAATTATCAACTTCTGAATATGGCTCAGGAAGTTCTTTTGCATCAGATGAAAGTTATTTAAATATGTCTTCTAAAAGTTGCATTCTGAAAGATGATCATATAAAATTGGACAAACAGAAGGACAAGCCATTATCTTTGGTACTTTTATTTTTTTAATGGGTATTATGTTAAATTATGGAATTAAAGGTTAATAACTTGCTCCACTAAATGACAAGTTGTAGACAAGTAGGGATGAGGTTATTAGGGTATTTTAACACTAAATAAAAACTTATAATTAGCAAGAATAGAAATTGTTAATTTTAGAGAAGTTATTTATGAATGTTTTATTATTATATATAATACTAGGATGTAGTAATTTAAGTATAGAGAATTCCTATTTTTGTGTTGTTTTTGTGACGTATTAGAGTGTGTTCCTTTAATCTGTAGTAGTAACGAATTGTATAATTAGTATTTCGTCCTTTATAAATGTTTAACAGTTTATATAGTATATGTTTTTGTTATATTATAAAAGAAATAAATAGAATTTGTGTATTATATGTATCAATATACATATACGTTATTTGTTTGTATTAATTAGGCATGGTAAATATAAACAGATTAGAATTATAATAAGTTACTATCATTCTAGGTTGTAGATGAATCAAACGTAAATGCATTACCAGATTTAGCTTCTGTGAGAGCACATATCGTAAAAGCAGAGTGGTTTTGGACGTCTGTACAGAATGAGGGTGCAGCTGACGAAAAGGAATATTTATTTGAAGATGTAAGTTTATTAAAATATTTTATATATTTCTCATTCTCAATTATTTATTTTACATTTAGTATTTGGAATCCGTTCTATCACCAACTGTGTCAGCTAGACGTGATAGTCAACAAGCTGCTACTCCAAGTACAGCATCTACAAGACGAAAACGCAAACGCTTAGCAGAAACTTTATCTAGTCTGGTTCAAAATGGTGCAGATTCTCCAGCATTGCATAAGAGACGATCCAGCATCAGTGATGCAGGACATTTAAGTGTTAGTGGAAGCTTTCTTGATTGTACAACGAGTCCAGACAAACCATTGCTTGATGGTTAGTTGTTTATAAAACATAATTATAGATTTGATAGATGTAGTTTAAAAATATCCTACAACTAACAATTATAAATATTTTAATATTTTTTTAACAGTCCTACTAAGTACATCTTCCCTTCCTTTGTGGTTCATTTCTTTTGTTAAATAAAGTATTGTATTTTTATATTTCATCTAACACGATTATACTAACAATATACATAATTTAAATTCCCCATGTTTTACTTTAAATATTGATAATACCTAATATGAACCATATGAAGGGGAAGATAATATAAATTTGAATTATTAATAACTGCCAGATATTCCAGAAGTGGAAGCTGTTAATACAGACACCTCTAGGAAAAATTTATCTCCGCGTCATCAAGTTTTCTTAGAATTAGTACAAACAGAATCTAATTATGTTGGTATTCTCAGTACAATTATGACGGTAAGACCTGTCTCATTATATATTACGCTGAAACAAACAATAAATTAACATTATACATATAATATTACATATTTGTAATATTATTTATGTTTCTAGCTGTTTAAATCTCCACTAGAAGATCTTATAGATACAACTGGCGAGTTATTAAATTGCACAGAAGCTAAAATTATATTTGGCAATTTTCCACCTATTTATGAAGTTCATAAAAAAATGTTGGAAGAACTGAGATACAGCACTACTCATTGGATGGAGGACAATAGTATAGGTAATATATTTCTGAAGTTCGCACCTGACCTAGTCAAGGCGTATCCACCGTATGTCAACTTCTTCGAAAATACAAAGGAAATGCTCGATCAATGTGATCAAAACAAACCACGATTTCATGCTTTTCTGAAGGTTTGTCAGACGAAACCTGAATGTGGCAGACAAAGTTTAAAGGAACTGTTAATTAAACCAGTACAAAGGTTACCCAGTATTAGTTTGTTATTAAACGGCAAGTATATGTACTTATTAAAGTTATTACCTCTTCGGTACGACAATCGTTTGTGGCATAATGTTATCTCACGGTTGATACTTTTATCTAGTACTTGATCATTATTAGTCATCATGTATTTATGGTTGTCCATTGTAGTCAACGCTCTGCCCTACATATCAGGACTGTAAGCATGAAACCGGAATTTACCTATAGATGCCCTAGCTAATAATGTAGTTATCACTAAATTGTGTCATTGATGCCAAAAGTCTTTGTTGACATCTCACAAACATTTTCGACTCACAACAATACAAGTTTCATACAACAGCATAGTTTGTAATAGCGTTGAACATGTCGAATTTTGTGCCTGGAAACTACGATCTGCGGACAGCATTGATTTTCTGTTACCATTTGAAGAAAACTGCTGCAGAATCGCATCGAATGCTTGTCGAAGCTTACGGTGAACATGCTCTTGCTAAATCACAGTGCTTTGAGTGGTTTAAAAAATTCAGAAGTGGCAATTTTGACGCGAGGAACGAAGAACGTGGAAGACCACCGAAAAAGTTTCAAGACAGCGAATTGCAAGCATCGTTGGATGAGGATGACGCTCAAACGCAACAACAACTCGCTGATCAATTAAACGTTACACGAGAAGCCGTCTCCATGCGTTTGAAAGCCATGGGAAAGATCCAGAAGGTGGGAAAATGGGTTCCACATGAACCGAATGAAAGACAGCAGGAAAACCGAAAAACCACTTGCGAAATGCTGCTCGCTAGATACAAAAGAAAGTCATTTCTCCACCGAATTGTGACTGGCGATGAAAAGTGGATATATTTTGAGAATCCTAAGCGTAAAAGATCATGGGTAGCTCCAGGCGAACCACCGACATCGACTACAAGACCAAATCGCTATGGACGGAAGACAATGCTCTGTGTTTGGTGGGATCAGAAGGGTGTGATCTATTATGAGCTGTTAAAACCTGGCGAAACCGTTAATACCGAGCGCTACCAACAACAAATTATCGATTTGAATCAAGCTTTGCGTGAAAAACGACCAGAATATCAAAAAAGGCAACACAAAGTAATTTTACTTCGTGATAATGCACCATCACATACAGCAAAACCGGTCAAGGAAACGATCGAAGCGTTCAGTGGGGAAATACTTTCGCACGCGGCTTACTCGCCAGACTTGGCTCCGTCCGATTACTATTTATTTGCATCGATGGGACACGCACTTTCTGACCAGCACTTCACTTCTTACGAAAATGTACGAAAATGGCTCGATGACTGATTTGCCTCAAAAGAGCGACAGTTTTTTTGGCGTGGCATCCACCAATTGCCAGACAGGTGGGAAAAATGTATAGCTAGCGATGGGCAATACTTCGAATCAAATATTTTTAATCATTTTCATACAATAAACGTGTATTTTCTGTACAAAAATCCCGGTTTCATATTTACATACCTGGTATGCATTTCATACAAGTGAATCGAAGTCGACACTTGATTGTAGATTTGGCAATTTCCGACTATAATTGATGCTTATACCGAAGGAGTTAAATAATTAAGATAATAAAGACAATTTTGCATAGTAATTAATATTTTTACACATTAATGTTTCGCAGATATCCTTAAACATACAAATAAAAATAATCCAGATCATAGCGCTTTGGAGTTATCAATTAGCAGTATTAAAGAAGTTATGACCTATATAAACGAGGATAAAAGAAAAACTGAAGGTCAATTGGTTATGTTTGATATTTTTAACGAAATTGACAACTGTCCACCGCATTTAGTTTCTTCACATCGATCATTTATTGGCAAATGTGATGTGATGGAACTTGGTGAGGGTCTAAGTGGACGTGGGGATCATTTAGTTTTGTTTTTGTTTACCGATACTCTCGAAATATGCAAGAAAAGGTCAAAGGCTTTTAATTCGTTAAAAAGTCCTAATACAGCAAATGGATTGCATACAACTAAACTAAGTCAAGGAAAACCCTATAAACATATTAAGATGTTATCACTTAGTACGATAAAAAAGGTTGTTGATATTCGAGAAACGGATGGTAAGTTTATAACGAACAATATCATAAACTAATGATGAACTAAATTGTATTTAAACATGCAATAGATATATATTTCTTATTTTTATTTTTATTGTAATTTTTTTTTATTTTATAAGAAAAACATGATTACAAAATTTATAACACTATCAAATATTTCGTACGTGTAAAGATTTATAAAATGTTCGTGAAGAGTTTAAAATGTATATGTTAAATAAAGCAAAGCAGAGCAAATATGAAAAATACACTTTTTGTTTTATGTATATTATTTATAGAATGTCATAAAGTGTTTGCTTTAATGGTGAGAAGTAATCAAGAGTTAAAGGAAAAATTATTTTCATTCACAATTACTGATGAGGAAGTAAATAAGACAAATTATTTACGAACCTTGTGTAGACAAATGGCTAATACAGTGTGTAAAGCTGATGCGGTAAGTTTCAGTATTCATCTTGCTTATATATTATTACTGTTTGCAGCTTATTAGTAATAGTATTTTTATTTCTATATTTGCAGGATACGTTCCTGATAAGTCTTGATTCGCATCAACTTGAAATTGACACAAGCGATGTAGCATTAGGAACATTAAGTAAAGCATTTAAGTAAGTAGTTGAAACTTAATTGGTACCTGTCGTATAGCGTTAACATCGCATATGATCGTATCTCTCTTATAACTGTAAGTCTGTTTTTTATTATAAACAAGATTGAAAGAAATTATATTGTAAATGAAACATTATTTAAGATAAAAACGGTGTTTGTAGATATGATAAAAATAGTACTTACAGTTTTTTGTAGAGAAGCACTTCTAAAAGATGATTTTCTCATATAAAAATAGATTAAAGAAATTTATTAGATATAAGAATGATAAATATACGATTAATTAGTATTATGCTCCTAGAATAGCTTAGCTTATAATATACTTTTTTGCATTGCTATTAAGTTTTGCTGAACTATAGTACACATACATACATAGAATCTTCTTATTATATTCACATTTAGGATATGCTAAAAATAAGACCTTTGCGTGTTCTATATCTGTATTATATGTTATACAAAAATTGGTATGAATCTATTCGATAAAGTAGGCATTTCTATAGAAAAAATATGCATATTTGTAAAGGGGAAGATTTATCAGTCGTTCTAAACTGTTTTTCTCCTGTATTGCATGTTAACAAAAAATAATGGGGCGACGACTCGTTTGGTTGCAGGAGCCTATTTCATAATTTTTACCTGGAGTATATGGACCCGTATGTGTTCCTACTCAATAGCATGTGTGAAACCACGTTACATGTCCCACTACCGTCAGTTTTCGCACCAGGCTGATTATCTTTTTTTTTTTACTCGCTTTGGTCCTTTGTTCCCTGCTTGTTTAAATAAATCAATCGCATTCTTTAGTGTAAAAATATAGAAAATTAAATAACTTGATAAAAAATTTCACCAGTTCAAGCATAATATTGAATATTATCAGCCTGTTTAAAATCATTAATATGTGATTAGAATATTTAATATCTATCAATTTGACCCCTCGATGATTTCATATTTTATACGAACATCAGACTTTCTACATGCTGATTAATAAAAGAATAATACATATTAGTGATTACACTGAATGGCATTTTAGCTTTAAATTGTTTGTTATTTATTTGTATGTAATCCCCTTAGGATTTGTAATAGCTTTTATGGTACAACAAAATCCTAAATTAAGATAATTGGTAGTATTACTGACCGTGATATAGCGACATTTACGATCGTATGCAGTATTTACGTTTTTCAATAGGCATTGAACCAAAGTAAAGATACATTTTATATGACTTGACTAAGTTTACAGTTTCTTAGTTTCCTAAGTTTCGATATACGTAAATCGCTGCATATTAAATTATGTTTTATTAATTATAATATTGGACTAAGAAAGATATATTTTTTTAGTGAGTAATGAATCTAAATAGTTGCTATTTATATAGTTAAGTTTCCATTTTTCTTAGTCGTTAAGGGGTGAAATTTTCAGCACCACCTACTTAGTGGTTCAAGTTTTAGTATTTAATTATGTATCATTAATGAAATTTAATTACTTTTTTTATTTTATAAGCCATAAAAGATTTTAATAATTTGGAAAGACTCTGTAACCTCGCAATTAAGCCCTATTTATTACACTTGCATTTGTAATATAGATTTATAGTTGTAATGTAATACTTCAGCATGAACAGAATAAAAAATTACTTACTATAATTCAATTTTTGCATGCTCATTAGTAACTATTGTGGTGTAATATTTACTTGAACTGGTTTATTACGGTTTGGGATTTTATTTAAGTTCGCTAATTCCTTTGTTTGCTTGAAAATTTATTTTCCTCCATTTAATTATATATTAAATATTACTATATTACTGAAAGAAGCCATCTTAGTTTATGTAGTTGAGTAAACCATTAAAGGAAAATAAAATTTCAATATTGCTTTTGTTTTTTGTCCAAATGTTTAAATTTAAATGAGTTTGTAACAACTGTTTTTCTTCAGGTTCGCATCTCGTACTCGGATGAAAGTTGGCAGGGCGTTTAGTTTTAATAAAACTCCAAGCAAATTAAAGAGAGCAATGTCAACAATGATGTCGCCATTCGGATCCACTAACAGCCTTACTCCGGCGAGTCAGCAACTTGCACAGATGCGGCTTGCTAGTTGCAACAATATTAACGTTAGTTGACAGTTATTATCGCATGCATCTTTCTTTATTATATGCTTATGCTGTTTCTTTTTTCTTTTCTCCTTATTTACTTTCATTTCACGACAGGAGATTGTTGTCTCTTTCATATTGATCTGTTCATATTGAAATGAGTTCAATATATTAATCAAATTTTTTTTTTTTATATATATATAATATTAACGCGTTCAATTTCGAATTGCACGTCCTATTTCTGTCGCTTTTATAGAAGTTTGCTTGAATGCATAATTGTAAAGTCATTTTGCCGTTTACAATATTTTCTTCTTGTGTATATCTCTATAAAAATATTATGTAAACATCTGATATTATAACATTGAAACAATTTATTTCATCTCTTATTTTCATTATTTTAAGACATTTATGCAGATATTGGAGGAGATTAATTTATTGTATATACAACATAATACATCATTTTCTTATATTCATCTTAATTTGTTGTTCTATTTGGTTTCTTATTTTATGAGATACGTTAATTCATCCATAATGTGTGCGAATTATGTCCTTTTCACGATATTTGTTTTTTACTTATGCGGAAATAACGTTAGTGGATAAATTTGTATACTCTATCACGTAAGTATACCGTATTGCGTTTATTTTATTGAATATTGGCTAAATATTATAATATTGAAGTGCTTACTAATATTCGCTCTAGAATATATAGGAAATATTAATACAATTTTACGTCTCCTCTCGTGAAAGGGAGTAGAGAGGAGGGTTACTAGAATTTTACTTTCAACAGATGAAATTCCTTTTAGGAATGTGACGCCACACAGTGTTTCGACTGGATCAAAATACTTCGTGTCACAAATTAAATAGAGAAACTTAATTTTATGCTATTCATGATTAAGACGATTCTCTTAAAATGGATTCTAGAAAAGCTAAAAATTTATATTTTTATTAAGTTAACTTTGCCCTATTAGAGGCATTTTGTATTAACTGAGATTTTCTTTTCCTCCTCTTTTTTTTTTTTTTTTTTTTTTTTTTTTTTTTTTTTTTTTTTTTTTTTTTTTTTTTTTTTTTTTTTTTTTTTTTTTTTTTTTTTTTTTTTCTTTTTTTTGTTTGTTATTACTTTCATATATCTATCACGTGCTATACAGATCAACAAGGCTGGAATCCTTTCTTTTTTCTTTGTTTGGTTTTTTTTGTAAAATATATTTGCAATGAGAAAAAGTATGAAGTATTTTTTCTTCATGATACCTACAAACTTGCATGATGTCATTTTTCATATTAAAGTATCTTTCTTATTCTTTATTAGTTTTGCTTCCAATGTAAATTAAATGTTTAAATGTTTAAATTGTTTTGTTTATCCAATGTGATTAACGTAAAATCAGTATTGTTTTAATCCCTCCTGGTATTGTATATATGTACGGAAAAATTGTATATATAAATAGGATAAATGGATATTCGTGTGTCTTTCCAGGAGCTGGGTAATGGTGGTTCAGGCTCGCCATCTAGAGATGATGTTCTAGTAGCACCTATGTCGGTTCAGCCGACACGAAAGGCCAAATGCAGTTCCCTCAGTATGGCTTCGTTAAGAAGGTTGTAATTAGTATATCAGAAATGATGCAATTTTTCTTTTTTGCTGTCATTGCATAACTATGTTTGATCAACTTGCCTATTGTTTATGTGCCTTAAACTCTCTTCACTTTATGTTTAGTGTTGAAAAACATTTACATATACATATATGCGAGATCCTTATACGTAAATAATATATCATACATTGGTATGTTCATTCATGAATGTAAAGACTGGATTGAAATTTCTAGTGTTATATACATATGTTTAGCGCAACGCAAAGTTTACCATTACTAAATACAATGCATGTAAATGTGTCGTGAAAATTTCGTCGTTTCAGAAATATTTAAACGGAAATTTATGGATACTTGTTATAATTTACGTAATGGATTGAAATACTCATATTGGTTAAGGCGAGCTTTGAGGCGACCATAATGTATAGCACAATTTGCATATTTTGCAAAAACAGTGCTGCATTTACAATCACTTTGATTCTATGTTCTTCGCTAGTATTCGTGCTTGTAATGTATATATACGTTTTTGTGAAAAGAATTCATTTATATCGTTCGTTGCAGTCCATGCTGTACCAAAAGTTCGCCACTGTTCCGTTCTTTAAGGCTAAGTTCATTCATAAGTACCTAGTTTTACTTTAAAGTATTGTCAAAATGATACTAATAATTGTGCCTATTTAGTGCCTGTAGCATTAATTAGGTGGTTAACATTTATAATAATTTAATATTTAGCTTAACTAATGCATATTTATTTAACAATATTAGATTTTTATTCTTTACATTTTTATGCTGATTTGCTGCAGGGCAACTTCGCTTGCTACATTTTCCGATTTAGAATACTTTTATCCATTATTTATCGTCAATAATTTTTTTCATCATACTTTTCCACCAACTCGGTTAATAACATTTCGAAATCTTAGTAAATTTATTCGATGTTGGATACAATATGAAATACAAAATTAGAAGCATACTTGACTTTTATTTGTAAGAAAGAGTTGGTGTATTTATCTAAGCTTTATATATATGTTTCCGTAGTATAGTCTTTTTGACGTTACTTTATTTATCCTCCAGAAATTGTTCAGAGGAAGTCATGCAGGACAAATCCGATCTTTGAAGTGCAGGGCATGAGTAGTGCGCAACAATACCATACATTTTTCTTTGGGATCAGTAAAATGTTTATGTGAAAATATAAAGTATATGAATATTGTTGCAAAGATATATCTTTGCAATATAATTTAAGTATTAATCTTCACAATTCAGGAAAAAATAAAATGTTCGTACAAAGGGTAGATGCGGAAGAGCACATTTATAAACTTCAGCAAATGAATACAAAATTTGTCATGTGCCAATAGAAAAACCATAAGGAATTTTACAAAAAAGATGTACATTGCCAATTATTCTTTAAGCAATTTTATAACCATATATTAACGATATACGTTACCTAATACCATATTAATCGTTAACTTAAAAAAAAAATCTATCATACTTGCATAATTAAAACTCTTGTCTTAGAAAGGACAAACGAAATTAAGATAAAGTAAGGGAAAAACATTTATATTTTCAGTGGTATATAATACAAATTTTATTATTATATACATTTTATTAGAATTGAAAGTACGAATATCAATTTTGTGCCATTTAATCTTGTTCTGTAAAATATATTCAGAATTTATTGCAGTGCCTGAAGATAATATGTCGTTTTTAAAATTGAAGATGATTCGTCAGTTTTAAAATTAAAGAAATGTAACGCTAATCTATTAAATTAACATTAACGATACATTTTTTTTGTTCAACTGCCATGTCTTGTATCAGTGCAGTTTTAAACCATGAATATGAATTGTATAACTACGGCTATACTGTCTTTAGTTTATCGTGTTTGCTGTTATCCAATTTCTTAATCTTTCTGATTGTAGTTTTTTTAAACGATTCATAATGTCGAAATTGAATAGAACTGTACATGATATAATATCACTGGAAATCTAAAAGCTCGAATTTAGAATAACAGTACAGTATAATGTTTTTATCTTTTTTTTTTCTAAGAATATAATTGTATTATAATAATGTCAAAAGATGTGGTAAAAGAAGAGTAAGAAACGTATATCAATATATATATATATATATATATATATATATATATATATATATATATATATATATATATATATATATATATATTGATATATATTTTTTTAAAACAACAGACTTTAGATTATACATATGTTTATAAAAAGCCATAGTTTATTAGGATTAAATTATTACAGACCTGTCCACTGATAAGACGCTTAATGCTATGAGTTTCCCTCATTCGTAGTAAAGTTGAAGATTGTTTACTAGCTTTGAAGTGAAGGGAATGATGTAAAATTTAAAAATTCGTTAAAAGCATTGATATTGGTCACATGCTTTTCGCATACCAGCGTTTCTTAATATAAACCTACGGCCATCGTCGTAGTTTTATAATGAAATTATGGAATAGGAAAAGTGTTTTGATACATGTGTCGGACCGCGGGCAGGTCTGCATTACTATTACATTTTTTTATCAATTTACGCTTATTGTAGTTGCTGACTTTATCAAATTTATATTACGATGTATAGTTGGTTACTTAGGTTGCAAAACATGCTATTGTTTGAACTATATAAATATTTATATTCTTATCAAATATAAAGTATTACATTAATTGATCGTAGATGTGAAGTATTTGTACAATCGATTATACATATTTTCAAGTATAACAATTTTCTATTGTGATCTGTATCATAAAGCTTTTAAAAAAATTTCGTTTTCAAATATCGTAGACATCATATAAAGACAGAGTAGTGGTTCAAACATGAAAATCACGATCTTTTATGTTGCAATCTTTTAAGTGTACAATGGTTGTTTTTAAGAAACATATTGTAATATTATACTTAGGAAAGTGATCTATTCATATTATACAAAAAATATTTATAAATATTCCAACTGTGCGAGTAGTTTATGAAATGAATATCGTAAGATTTGGAAGACATTTACTTTAGTAGGCGAAGAAAGAACATCTAATTAATCTTGTCTCAAGTAGATATTTCTTCAATTACGGAAGGTTTCAAAGGTTCTTTTCGCTTGATTAGTTATTCAGTTACAAATAAAGGTTGTGGATAAAGTTTCTTTTTGGAAATGGTTGAAATTTTGATATTGAAAAGCTTATGAAAATGATTATTTTTGATATATGAAAATAAATATAGATGAGATACAAAACTATTTTTGCACAAAAGTTATTCTCAATAAATAAATATAATGTAACAATATCATAATTACGAACATAAAAAGATATCTGTATCACATGCTACGGAATCGAAAATCGATATTGTAATAAAGTATGAGCGTCAATTATATCTAGTGCCTTAACCAATATAACAACGAATTGTATTCCCTGCAATTTTTCTTACTATCATCAGCAGTATTTCCTTATTGTCTTCAATGCTCTGGCGAAAAAGGGAATAATTTATCAACGATCAGGGAATAAATTAATCAACGATATCTTCTAAATTAAAAGTGATAAATTGCAAGGAAAGTAGAAAAAAGTCTGTTAGTTCTTTACAGGGACTTGTTTAATAAACTTCTTGCCATATTAATTCTTGCGCATAATGTCTACTCGAATAACGTGCCTTTGCGTAGAAACGATCGTTAAATACGGATCTTTCGGTGTCAAGTGAGGAAAAAATTCATTGATGATATTTTTGTAATTGATGGTCTTGCATTCGTGGGTACGTTCAACTTGATAATTATGGATGCTCTGGTAGCACTTTGTACTTCGACTCTTAATTTATATTATATTCTTAGGATTTCAGTGTCATCTACCGCTTCTCATAACATAGTACATGGATAAACAGAAGAAAAAAATATGAAATTAACTAAAATAATGTACTGCTATGTAAAGATAATCATGGAAAATTTTATAGAAGAAAGATTAGACAGTCTTTTCCATTGATGAACATTATATCAAGTTTTTAATGATATCAAGGCTCATTTTTCGTGATTTTAACGTCAATTTATTAGTTTAAATAATAACTACTAATAACTAATAAATATTGTCATAAATATCCATGGACCGTGTTAGACATTGTAATCTTTTATAAATCGTCGGCACGTCTGATAAAAGCCTTGATGTTCTGAATATCTCGACATTTTATGGTTGTCAAATGATTCCACGAATCATTTTGGAGCTATTAAGCGTTTTTTCTCGATGAAAATGAGAGAAATTCCGCTCGCTTCGGAGCATTGTAAATATTAACGATAAGTATCGTGTAAGTGTAGTATAGTGCAGATGATGTTTTTTACTACACGCGTAAGAATATTGTAATACTTGTAATGTTGCGTATAGTCGTTACTATTTATATGATACTGTAATTGATTGTATAAATTTACTCTTTATTATGTAAACCGAAAATTAAAGCGTTTGCTTTCCTTCCTTTCCCCATTTTTTAATTTTAAATTCCAATTACGTCATAAATTAGTACTATTCATCGATAAGATATCTATACTGCTACGAAACCTCGTGTTTAATTATAATATAATATGTAATTTATTAGAAAAAAGGTCAAATTTTTTCATGATTTCTAGAATTTTGTACGAAAATAATTCGAGAAAATGCAGTATCAGGGTACTAATAGAATATAATACGTACCTGAGCCCTCTGCGCTCTGATGGCAGAAATACGAATTAAAATTTGAAATTTGAAATGAGGCATATTGGAAAGAGGAAGCAACTGTAGAAAGTTCGTCACAGATGTGGAAAATTTAATACATATCGACGCGGCATTGCTTCAAAACGGTAAGAATCATAATTTAAACCATTCCTATATTCACAGCTATTAACATATTACGGGTGGATCACGTCAGTGAGAATTCTTGTGTTTATTCTAATGCTTCGAGCCGATTATAAAAATTCTCGTTATTTTAATCGTTGTCATTTAGGGATAAATTAACTTATATCCTGGGAATAGCTGGCAATAAAACGACTAGTATTTCTATGTAAATAGACGGATGTCGAAATACATTTTTAGAAAATCCGAGTAATATCCGGGTACTGATAGAACGTGATACGTTCTTGAACTAAGCGCACTCTGGTGGTAAATTTTTTAATAAAAATTTGAAATTATACCATTTCGCGCGGCGTCGTATTCGAAAGAGGAAGCAACTGCTAAGAACTTGTCGTGAATGTGGAAAATTTAATATAAAACACCAAGTTATTGCATCAAAATGGTGAGAATCTTAATTCATTTCGTTTTATATTCATAATCTAGTATAATTTACAGTGATTTGTCGTTTTCGATGTAAATAGACGATTATTAGTTTTCAATCAAAATCATCCGTATCGAGGAATACAAATCACGTATTATTTGAAAGAATTTTTTTCCTCTTTACTCCCCAATGTATTTTTTCCTTCCCTTTTTTTACTTTGATAATCCCTTTCTTATGTTTTCTATTCTCTTTTCTATTTCTTTTTCTTTCTTTCCTTGTTTCCCCATACATCGAACTACGTTCATTAATGAAATATAATTCGACAATAATCGTTTGGTAAGAAAAAGTAAATTTTACGGTAATAATAATATTATGATGTTTTATTTTCATTTTGTTGGTCTAGATTACATCAGCTCGTGTTTATTTACTTTCTACGTATATTTGCGCATTTCAATGCGTCGTATTATTTCTTTTCTACGTCGAACGTAACGTATCGAGGGTAATATGAGATTGTAAACATACTTTCGTGCAGATTCGAACTTGTCGACGAGTCTCCCCACTCCTCCCCTCTCTTCCTTTACCGAATACTGGATCGGGGCGCGCGGGGTCATTCTATCGACGGAGAACGAAGCGATCGGTTGTGCGTTGCGTATTACTGCGCACCAGAGGTCCTTTTACAATTTCGTTTCATTAACGTACGTTTCTATATAATAATTTATTATAATCTAATTATAATCTGCTATTCGATTATCTCCTTTTCTTCGATCATCTTTCTAATTGTATTTATCGCTATCTCGTACAATGAACTTTTAGAAGCAAATTTAACATTGATCGTTGCTTCATTTTAATATAATTTATTCTCTTTATACATTGTTACGTCGCGTAAGATGGTCAGCGCGACGTCCCTTATGGTCTGACCGCCAAGGCCCGCATATCTTCATACCGACCCCCAATAAACCTAAGGAACCACCATAAACCGAATCTTTTTAACTTTCTCTCAATTTATATAAGTAAGTTAGGTTTATGGCTGGCCCTTAAAACAGTCCTTAGGTTTATTCCACGCTCGTACAAATTACGGAGAAAGCAGGTATCTGCCTAACGGCAAAGCAGATGTTTCCAAAAAACAAAGACACCCATGAGCCACGTTGGCAGGAAAACTTTCTCCTCATATTTTCTTCATTAACGTTGGCGATAACCAATGGGCATCGCGGATCGTTACCCTCACCTTTCTACCGAGAAGTGTGAAGAGCGAATTCGCATTCCTAGTTCAAAAGGGCACACCCACACCGAGCTTTCCTCCGTAGGACCACGAGACGTGTCCTCACTGTCTATTCAAACTCTCAGTCAGTCACTGTTCTACAGTCAACTCAACAATTCAATCAAACTCACAGTCTTCGAGTCAACTCGTCACGCCGAGGAGGATCTGGGCCCCCCCTCGGACTTGCACGACGGTCCAGGTAGCGCGGCGTTAGGAGGCNGTGGTCCCTCCTAACGGCTTCATCACGAAACAAGGACGACTTCGAGAACAAGAAGAAGACGAGGACGTGCTCCGGCAGTAATTTGCAAAAGGCCCCGGGGCACTCCTACCATACGTCAGGACGACCACCGTGGGGTTTTAGTCGGTTTGAGTCCGACACTCCCCCGTCGCCTCCCAGAGGGCTGCGGGGCGTCCATGAGAATTTCCCCACGAAAAAAAAAAAAAAAAGTCGGAGTCAACTTTCCATCAGTCATCGGTAAGTGAAGTCAACTCTGTCAGTAAGTCAACTGTCCATCAGTCATCGGTCTATATTAAAACTCCTCTTCACCGCTAGAAGAGTCAACACGTGTCTGTACCGGGTCTCTGCCCTTAAAATTAATCGTTTATTCAAATTGTACTTACGCACCAGCGTAACTATCCTCTATAAAGCTGCTGGAAGAAATATAAAGTTGACATCTGTTCATTCAGTGTAATTTCATTTGAACTACCCCGATTATCCCAGAAGAAATACGGGGATCGACCAGTTCGTGGCGTCGATTAATAAGAAAATCGTAACGGGAATTTACGACTCCCGTTGACGCGTTTCCTCGCGACCGCGTCTCCCCGCGACTGGCCGAACAAACATACATTTATTTTAATGTTTTGGTCTTCTTTTGTGTAGATTATTGTTTGATTACGAGGAGAACTTGGAGCCATTAGAGAAACGCTGCGAAATTCGAAAGAACGCCACGAAATTCGGATGGACGCCGCGGTGCTTGATGATCAACCTGATAGTTTTTTATGCAAATGTGGTAACATTTAATTTATTATAACGAAGGCGGACGTATTTAGTGAATAATTGATAATATTTATTTAGTATTTAATCGGTATAGATTCTTACACACAATTCGTAATATTAACGTCATTAGTGCGCGATTTAATAGAATTAAATTATTTTATAATTCATTAAGAGTACAAAGATAAAGATAGACAAGATTAGTCACATTTTTTTATTTCGAGTATCTTAAATTATTTTTTTATTTCAAACAAATTAAACTAATTGTTTTATTGTCTAGCATTTACATTAAGTTCTCTGAAGTTCTATTTAAGTAAGAAATTAAAATAGCTTTTGCTGCATTTTCATGCATTTTCTGGAATAATATTTTCATTTCGATTTTTTCTTTTTTTTCAATAATTTATGTTATTTTCGAAGAGGGCACTGTCGTAGGCTGGTTTGAATTCTGCGCATCTATTGCGCAGACATTTTGAACTGACAAAAAAAAAAAAATTGATTAACACGAAATACATTTGAAACTCTAATAATAGACATTCAGAATTAGATTTTTTGCGAATTAGGTGCATTATTGAATACTCATAGATACTATAGACGTATATACGAAATATTTTATAATGTATAAATATATTTTGACTAATTATATAATATAGTTAATAATATATAATATAATATGATATTTTGTGGTCTACAGTAAATGAATAATAATTAGTTTATAGTTTTGAAAAAGCAGTATTTTCATAAATAAACACTCAATGGAAAGAAGATGCAAAAAGTGATACAAAATGTTTTACTTCTTTCCCTTCCCCTTTCCCCTCTAATATAGTTTTTTTTACAGAGAATTTTTGTGATCGCGCGCAATGCGATCGGTAGAGTCAGTGTTTGCTCGTTATATTATTTTTTTAATATTCTTTAGAGCATCATAGCTCTCATTAAATTTAATTATAATGATCACTCGCGAAATTAGAGTCAGTGTGTTCGCCGATTATTGCATGAGCGGACGCGTTACTAGTCTTTTATTTTTCTTTTTCTTTATATATCTTTTTTTTAAACATTCGCTTTCGGTAGTAGAGTCGCAAGTCTCGCAAGAGGATAAAGCCTCTCCTGGAGCTCAAGAATGTAAGTATTTTTGTATATTGCACTCTAATTTATTTTATTACTCGTATTTAACTCGAACTATTATTAATTTCTATTGAAATAAAAGTTTAATGTTTCAATATTGAAATAAACAAAATAAAAATGTTTAACTTTTGTAGTAATTAAACTTTATTAGAATTTCGATTCATTTTTATATAAAAATTTCAAGTTTGTATGGAATTTGAATTTAGAGAATATTAGATTTAAGTTTACTGATAATCAGAAATATATTTTTAGGGACAAATTATTATTATATTTTAAATATTTTGTTACAGGTTTCTCACAATATTCGCTTTTTCCTCTTCTGTGGGAAGGATGTAGCGGTGCTTCAACTTTAAGCATGTAAGAATCTGTGCACATTGTATTTCAATTAATTTTATTCCGTGTATTTTGTAGTAATTATCGTTAATTAAAAATTAAAATTAAAGTTCCAAGTTTTCGTAGAATTTCATATTTCGTTATCCTAAATCGTTTGAACTATCATCACCGTTTTTCAGAACAAATTATAATAATTCATATTTTGTTAAAGGTATGTCACCCCTTCCTCTTCTTGCTGTTCTTCGAAAAGGACCCTCCTATGGTGCTTCAGAAGCCAAAAATGTAAGTAACATTTTACTTTGTGCTACATTTAATTCTTATTCCTTATATTTTACGATAATTATTATTAATTAAAAGATAGAATTTGATTGAAAAATTGACAAGTTTAAATTTGTCGTTCCTGAACTGTATATTGTCATTAAAATTTTGATAGAAATTAATAGAAATTAATCTTTCGTTATTTCAAATTTTTCAAATAATCAACATTGTTTCTAAGAACAAATTATAATATTCCATGTTTTGTTACAGTTTTTTTCCAGTCTTTATTTCTTCTATAGAATTGCATGGCTCCTCCTTGATGACGACCTTCACGATGATTTTTCCTGGGCCACCAGAGCATCGACGACCCTGTTCTTCGCATCTAATGGTGAGTCGCATGCATTTTTGTTCCTCTGGTCACTCAATCATGTCGTAGGATGAAAGGTCCGAATCGACACGGGTGACTAGTTGTATTACGTAGAACTTTTTTGACGAGCATAGTGACCGCGGGTATAATACCCGTGAGTAGTAACATTTTTTGTCTGTGTTTTATCTATTAGCTCAGGATAGGTTTTCTTGCACATCGCGGCTTTAAATATTGAAAATAGTGCATTAATATATGAGTGTAACATTTATATATTACGATATAAGGAATTTTTAGGAAGCACATAATGTTGTTAATGTGTATATACATACGATTAAAAATTACAAATGATACATATTCGTTATGATTATTTATATAATCAAATGATGTATATTTAATGTAACTATGAATCTTAAATGTCTGTACAAATATATGTTCTAATATTCAAATAAATGATGAAATGATTTTGTTTAACTACTTTATAGTGGAGAAGTCTGATTCCCTCAGACTTCGTTGCTATGAAAATTTCAATTATTATCAAAATTATTTTAATGCTTAGATTTAATCTTTATCTTCTATTTTACGATAGCATAGATCAAATTTATTATTCGAGTTTTATATTCAGTATAATTTCCGTTAAATGTGAAATATGAAATATGAAAGCGTGAGTAAAGTTTAATTTTGTCTGTCCGTTAAAATGTATCAAATTTCATGTGCAAGAAGACACTTCGCGAGAGGTAGATTTCAGAATCAAAACAAGTTTTGAATGTTTCTTTGTATTTCAGTAATATGTTTTGATAAAGAAATCGCCTGAAGATATTTCTATTTAATATTCAGTTAATATGTCAATAATCATTGATACATATATTATTTGCAAATTAATAAAATAAAATGAAGTATAAAGTAATTTTTATTTGTTAATTAAATTTATTTAATAATTTTTAATTTAATTAAATTATTAAAATTGAGATCAAATTTGAGAGCATTATCCGCTTAGATGCAAAATATAATTGTTAATCATACTTTTAGCATAGGATTTTCAGATTTAACCCTTTCCATGTTCATTGCCAGGACCCCATTTACGTGCCCAGGCGCTACTTGAGTGGGAGAAAGGCAATGAGCATGATAACTAGTTGATAAGCTTAATAACTTTTTAGCGACTGACGTTGCATTAGTGTGTCGTGCACGACGTATTTTCCACTGTATGTGTGTGTGGTTAGGCTGTGGAATTGCGTCGATTTTACTATTCATTACAATTTTCGCAGATATGTGAAGCCAATTACGATTAACAATAATAATGCTACTATATACGTACAATACATTATAAATAGTAATATGAACGTACGTATTAAATTACAATGATAATTACATTGATCAAGATACAATGATCTATTAAAATTATCTCTTTAGATGATATATACATGATTATATTATATATGCGATTATGAATATTCGATTAAAATTGAAATACAAATATACATGATACTTTTACGCAATGGCCGCTAGCCATCGTCAGTCGATTTCAGGAAAATGGTACGTACATTAGAGCGTGAATGTTGCGTGCGAAACTCGGGTGTCGGAGGCGTCCCGGGACGTCTCTCTAGTGTAGGCCTTTTGCGCCCGGGTTATGTGTGAGAACCGTGGAGTGAATGTGTTGGTGTGCTTGTTTTGCTATTTTTCAAATTTTAAATATAGGTTCCCGGGTAGGATAGATAGTATACTTTCTGGTATGAGTGTTAACTATAAGTAGGTAGTCTTCCGTCGGGTAGGCGCGTTCTCGCGTGACCAACCTGTTTCAGGAAATTTCATTTGAAAAATCGACGGTGAAGCTGACATCACGAATGGAGCATACCATTTGTCTTGAGCTTTGCCTATCGACTTTTCGAATATCGCGGTCGTGGTCGCGAATGGGGGATAGGTTCCGAAACGAACGTTTATCGCTCGAGCACGCACATGCGAACGGACAGCGATCGCTACGATCGTTGGTCGTCCATGCGCACTTGAATTAGCTTCCGCGATTTATATTTTTATTTCACCTTTATAAGTTTTTTTTTTGTTTGCGATTTATAAGTCTCGAGCTTAGCATTAAGTTTCAGCGGGCATCGCGCCCGAAGAGAGAAGAGGCTATAAGTCGAAGAGGCCCGGCAAACTGCCATTCAAGAGGGCAACTATTAATGACTCCCCATCCTCTGGGTCATCCAGAGCATGGGAAGTCATTCTCGTTACTACTTTGTCACTATGCTCGCTTTTAGTATTTGTAATTGTAGTTTTTTGTTTATCTTGGCCGATCGATATGTCGGCCCTCCACCACATTGGGCAAATCGCGGTTATTTTTATTAGTGTTGCGAGAAATTAAATACGGTTTGAATTAGAGTTGCGGAAAGTTTCGTGGCTTTTTATTAGTGTCGCGAGGTACTGATTACGGTTTGAATTAGCGTTGCGAAAGAAAGATATTCGCGTTTATTTTAGTGTTGCGAATTACGATATCGCGATTGTCTTTAGCAACTTTTATTATAAAATTGTCGGAATTTTTTAGAAAGTTAATATGCTAGAGTTTTTCTTGTATGCTTTAAAGCTTTTTCCTCCGTTTAAAGTTATATGTACAAGTGTTAACGTTTCATTAATTTTATAGTATTTTGTTTTAGTACGATATTTGAAATAGCTTTTTCTTCCTATATGAATATTAATTTTATTTTTGTTTTGAGAATTAGTGTTTTGGTATTTTATCGCGATTATTACAATTAGCTTTCTAGTTAGAGTTGCGTTGATGAAAGATCGCGTTTTTGAAAATGGTATCGCGCTTATATCATGCCCAATCTTCTTCCATTGCACTGTGGAAGCACGTTCCTGTTCCTGGATCATCAGATGCAGTTTCATCAGTAGCCTGTTATATATGGCTACACTGGACCGTTATTAGTGTTGCGAACATATAAATCTGAGTGCATAGAGTAATAATTATTAGTGTTGCGTTAGTAATTCACACGGGAATTTTCTCTTCTTTTGTTTTCTTTTTGTCAATAGTAAACTAATTAACATTGCAAAAGTAAAAAAGCACTCGTCGCGATTTGATTTGAGAAATTTTTGTTTTATAGCTATGTATAGTAAATTAGAGTTGCGAAATGAAATTGATATTCTACACACGGTTGTTCGGTCACATCGAGTGTATACTTTGATGGCCCTTCTGGCTTGTAGAGTCATTTCTTTTTCAGCGCCCTTTATTACTAGAGTGGTTATGATTGAAAATACTGCCAAGATATGTTGCTTGTTAAATAATGAATATTTTTTGGGTAGTATGGAATTCCATTCAATAATTTCATATTGTATTTTAGGAAAAGTAAAAACAATGTAGTCAAAAAGAAAAAAAATATCTTTGTACATCATCACACTAATAATTTAATTGAAAAATACATAAGTAAGAATGATCAGTACATCTTTTTAGAATTGATAGCCTGAATGTCCGTCATTGTAGTATTTATCTTAAATAACAAATATGAATTGGTATTTATCAATCAGTTTCGTAAATGAAATTGTTACAAGATTATTATCAAGTTAAATGTCATTTGATGGTTAAGAAATAAATCATGTGATTTTTATCCGTTCTTTCTTCATCTTCGTTCTCCAATTCAATTTAAAATTCAAGTTAAATTTAAATTCAAATTTTTTAATTCAGATTTTTAGATTCAGATTTTTAAATTCAAATTAGTGATTAGATAATTTGATATTTTCTTGTGTCTAATATGTCTTCCTTCCAGGTGTTTTTTTTTTCTTTTAAGTACTAATCCAATAAATGAGTATGTACGTTAAACGTTATAACGTAATACTATATAACGTTATACGTTATAACGGAATACTATATAACGTTATACGTTATAACGAAATACTATATAACGTTATACGTTATAACGTAATTCTATATAACGTTATACGTTATAACGTAATACTATATAACGTTATACGTCATAACGTAATACCATATAACGTTATACGTTATAAGGTAACGTTACATAACGTTATACGTTATA